>JAJAGP010001145.1:141386-228861 GCA_025084515.1 Ancistrus triradiatus
AGTGTTCTTCTAATGGTGGACTCATGAACATTAACATTAGCCAATGTGAGAGAGGCTTAGAAGTTACCCTGGGGTTCTTTGTGACCTCACCAACTATTACATGCCTTGCTCTTGGAGTGATCTTTGTTGGTCGACCACTCCTGGGGAGGATAACAATGATCTTGAATTTCCTCCATTTGTACACAATCTGTCTGACTGTGGATCGGTGGAGTCCAAACTCTTTAGTTTGTTTTGTAACCTTTTCCAGATTGATGAGCATCAGAACCTCTTTGCCATGATACACTTCCAAAACATGTGTTGTGAAGAGCTGACTTTGATAGATCCCTGTTCTTTAAATAAAACAGGGTACCCACTCCCACCTGATTGTCATCCCATTGACTGAAAACACCCGACTCTAATTTCACCTTCAAATGACCTGCTAATCCTAGAGGTTCACATAATTTTACCACTTACTAATATATAATATTGGATTATTTCCCTCAATAAATAAATTGCCAAGTATAATATTTTTGTCTTGTTTGTTTAACTATATTCAACTTTTAAGACTTGTGTGACAATCTGATGATGTTTTAGGTCTTATTTTTGCAGAAATATAGAAAATTCTAAAGGGTTCACAAACTTTCAAGAACCACTGTAATGGAGATCACAAATTAGAAGGTTAAGTGTCCACAAATTTGGTCATAAAATGTAATCACAAAGTTGTCTTAGTTTATTTGAGTAACATTTATGTTATTGATGCTAAGCTAACTAACCAAAATAATAATTACATTTAATTTAATAATACATGGAAATACTTCAAGCCCTGCTTGTTCAGAGTATATTCATATTTCTGATGTTTTTGTTCCACGTTATGAAGAACAAAGAAAGCTGTTTCCATCAGACAATGTATTGTCACTTTATTTGTCACTTATTGTCAGAGCGATAAACTATCTAATCACATAATTTCTTTTCCCCATTATTTTGTTATGAATTCTTAAACCATCCTTTACATTTCACACACTGGGTGTAATTGTGAAGTATTGTTTCTGCTTTTCTCTGTGTGCCTGTAACATCAAAACTGCAATTAAATGTGTTTGTTTTCTTTCATCCAAAAAGCATATTTAACTTCAAACACAAATTCAACATTTAAAAAGCACATCAAAGCAGGGGTGTCTTTCTGGCAGAGTCAGTGATGTATGATGTCAGCAAACATTGGCCTCAGAAAACGTCTGGGTTATAGGTGTGGATATTTTGGTTTTAAATGGAAACAATTTATTTATTTAAAGGTTGAACTTGTGAGTTATTTACAGTTGGGTTTATGATTTCCTTAAGTGTAGTTTGTAAATAGAAGCAACCCTGTACTTCTTACAACCCTTTCAGTAATATTTCTGCCAGAATAACTTGCCAGCTACTTCACAGTGGCAGCAAACAGTTATAGTTGATCATTATACTATTCAGCCTGGTATATCCTATATTAATTTTCTGCAATAAAGTTTGTAGAATGGCCTTCAATAAATATATTTCTTTCAGTGTCTGTCTGGCATCTTCTCAAATAATGACACAATGCCCCATAGGAACTAAGAACAAGAAATCTTTGTTCTTGGTTTCCCCCTAGCAGCTCTACGCCAAAATATATGGAATGCTAAAAAGAAAAATAGTTGGACATAATAAAGCAATGACAAATTTGACATTAGAGATAATAAAATTGAATGTCTGCATATCTTAGCCAGAGGTTTTCAAACTATGGTACGAGTACCACTAGTGGTACGTGAAGGAGCATGAGGTGGTAGTCCAGATGACCTCGGAGAATGTACTTAGTAATTATTTAATAATTAAGGAATTATTACTTTATTAAAAATATTGTGTAAATTAGATATGTTTCAGGTTTAATAATTTTGTTTTAATAAAGTTTGTGTTTTGTGCCACATACACTCGTAGTTATGTCTACATCACGCTAACTGCTTCCCAAGTTTTGACTTTACAAGACACTATCAGTAAGTCTTTTGTATTTATGTGAAACAATAATAAAAAATTAATAAATCGACTATTGTATAACGGTTGAAGGTAGAAAAGAGCAATTAGACCGAACTGGTAAATAAAACACGCCTGTTGAATGCTTTGAAGTTAATTCATCACCTGGAAATTTAGGCCCAGTTAGCACTGCTAGTGTTAGCAAGCTCAGAAAAAGCACTATGAGTTGGTATGACACAAGTTTAAGTTTGAAATTCACCTATCGTGGGACAGAAGAAGAAACAAGACCACAATGGGTTGTGTGGTGTGAAATTCTCAGCAACGAGAGCATGAAACCAACACATCTAAGAAGACATGTGAGCACTAAACATGTGCCTTTGAAGGATAAACCTGTGGACTCGGCTAAATATGCCTACGGTTTACAAGTGTGTGTGTGTCCTGCATGTGTTTCTGTGATGAGATTCATAGGTGGTACTTAGAGGTTTTGGTTTGATAATGGGTGGTACTTAGTCTAAAAAGTTTGAGAACCACTGCCTAGAGCCAAAGTGGTAAATACAGAAAGACCAAGAAAAATGGTTAAATGTTGCATGTTGGTATATTATTAGCTTAAAAAACATCTAAATCTGTTAGGAGTCACACTGATCCCCGTCTTATGTCGTTTGAGGGCAGCGTCGACTCGTGTTGGTCTGGGTATGCTCGGGGCGAGCTCGCATGCTCGAGCACTTGTTTTCATTGATTGCGCGATTGGCGACACCTTCTGGCTCATGTATATAAGTGCACTCTTGAGCTCAGTCAAGTGTCGCATCATTGTTTGACATTGGGACCTCTTTAATCTTGGTTTGCTATGTATCAGGGAAAGTTGGTAGCTGTCGATTTGTAGGTCGTAAGCATTTGGCAGTCAGGAGGCTGCTGGTAACCGGTAGGGCGTAGACGATAGAGTCTCCCAGTTGCCGTCTCTTTGGCAGTGTTGGCCTGCTCGCCATCTTTTCCCTCACACGTCTTCAGCCTCTGGGCTTATCAAGCCACCCCTCCCTTTTCGCGATCGAGGGAAGTAGCGCTCCCCAATGCGATCGCGCTTTTTGAAAGGACACTGTGCTGCTCGTTAATCCACCTCGTCCTTTTTATTTCTGCTTCTCAATCACGTTCCATACGCCGTGGGAGCCCCTGTGCTCTGTGCAAGCGCAGACCCATAACGCTAGTTGCATAGTGGAGCTATGCCATAAGCGTACCTTTATTTATTTATATATATATATATATATATATATATATATATATAGCTGGTATTTTGGCCCATTCCTCCATGCAGATCTCCTGTAGAGCAGTGATGTTTTGGGGCTGTCACTGGGCAACACGGACTCCACAAACTTTCTATGGGGCTTAGGTCTGGAGACTGGCTAGGCCACTCCAGGACCTTGAAATGCATTTTACTGAGTCACTCCTTCATTGCCCAAGCGGTGTGTTTGGGATCATTGCCATGCTGGATGACCCAGCCACGTTCCATCATCAATGCTCTCACTGATGGAAGGAGGTTTTGGCTTAAAATCTCACGATACATGGCCTCATTCATTCTTCTCTTAACACAGATCAGTCGTCATGCCTGGCATCGCAGAATCTGAGTCCCTCTCAGCGTAGTCTGTTACTGATGGTAGCCTTTGTTACTTTGGTCCCAGCTCTCTGCAGGTCATTCAGTCCCTCCGTGTAGTTCTGGGATTTTTCTCACCATTCTCATGATCATTTTGACCCCACGGGATGAGATTTTGCGTGGGGCCCCAGATCGAGGGAGAGGGAGGGTTCCATTTTCTTACAGTTGCTCCCACAGTTGATTTATTCACACCAACCTGTTTGCCTATTGTAGATTCACTCTTCCCAGTCTGATTCAGGTCTACAATTTTCTTCCTGGTGTCCTTCGACAGCTCTTTGGTCTTGGCCATGGTTGAGTTTGGAATCTGACTGTTTGAGTCTGTGGACAGGTGTCTTTTATACAGATAACGAGGCCAAACAGGTGCAATTAATACAGGTAACGAGTGGAGGACAGAATAGCTTCTTAAAGAAGGTGGTACAGGTCTGTGAGAGCCAAAAATCTTGCTTGTATGTGAGTGACCAAATACTTCTTTTCCACCATGATTTACAATTAAATAATTTAAAAATCCTACAATGTGATATTTGAAGTGTACCTATGATGAATATTACAGACCTCTCTCATCTTTCCAAGTAGGAGAACATGCACAATCAGTGGCTGACTAAATACTTTTTTGCCCCACTGTATATATACTTTTTTTCTTCAGTGGTTGAGTGGCGCATTTGGTTTACACAGCGGTAACTGATGCTTCCGCCCAGGGTTTGATCCTCAGCCACTGCATTTGTTTTTTATTTTGTTGCTATATTTATTTTCTTTTATTTATTTATCATTTGATTCACCATTTCCATCTGGAGCTAATTGCAATTGGGTTCGTAAAACCTTTTCATTTTTATTTTCGTGATTCGCCTGTTTTTATAATGGGGAATTGTAACAAAATCATGTAGCTATCTGTTCTAATGTGTGCATATCCTGTATGCCTCGAGCCTCATTGAATATCCACTGAGCAGCTTTTGTATCCTCTGCATTGTAGTTTTTACCCCTTCCAAATAATTTAGAAAATCTTTAATCATTTCTCTTCACGTCTAATTACTCGTACATTTTCAAATGATCATGGAATGCATTTCTCATGCATTTCTTTTTTTTTTTCCAGTTGACTATTCATTATGTGTTCTTGCTGTTGTACCGAAGAATACACAGACCTTATTTTTACCTTCTTTGCCATATTCCTTTTATGGATAAAGGATAACTGTGATGTATCAACATACTTTGTAAAACTAAAATAATATAATGTCAAATTAAAATGTTTATAGCCAACAAAGGTCTTCCTCTAAGGCCTTTATTTTAGTAAGATCACTAATAAAACTGATAGTTGTTTGTTTTTAAGTGTAATTCATACATTTTAAGTACTGCATAGTTTCTCTGAATATATTAATATTGAAAAAAGGCTAAAATGTAAATGTAAAGTAATCATTATTACATACAGTACAATGGGTATGTCACTGTGGTAAGTCAATTAACCTTCAACTGATACAGCCCTAATTTCCACATAATCATAACAGCATTCATTGCTTCTTGTTTAGACTTGTATGGTGATGAGTGATATTGTATTATATTTCACCCTGAAGCAATACCTCAAGGGAAACCTGTAGAAAATATTTCACGATTACTTCCATGGTCATTCCTTATGTCAGTCGTTCCTGCAGGATGTCCCTTTCTCTTATCCTACTGAATTTACAGTAATCCCTTAAATGCACATGTATACCTCTTTAGACGTCAAACATCTATCATGGCTATTTCCTGGGTCAGGCAGATAGAACTAATAATTACTAAGAGCTTTCTTCACTGGTGTCATCTGATGACAAGCATATGTGGAAAGTCTGATACCCATAATCACACATGAACAACCAAAACTAGGGCAAATGCTAGACGTTGTGTCAGTATGTGGTTATTAACACACAACCCAAGCATATCCTCAGTAAATACTATGAAGAGAATACTTGCGTATGATAGAGCTTTGGCATAAAGCAAAGCATAGTATTAACTTTAAGTAGCACATGGACTGTCTGCCGTACACCAAGGGATAACATTTTAGCATTCCTTCATTTTTAGACTTTAAAGCTAATTTCAGGGTTATGCTGGTGTGAAAAGATGCTTACAAGATCTGCCTGTAGAGCTCAGAGACAGGATTGGTGTGGAGGCACAGATCTGGAGATGAGAATACAGTTGGGCATAAAGGCATACAGGTTCTGTTTGTTATCCTGTGTCACATTTGCTTACAGATGTTGCAGCTGGGCCTGTAGATCCTGCACACTTGTAGGTTGCCAGAGCTGGTATCACAAATGGTCCCATAAATGCTAGATTGGAGATAAATCTGACAACTGTGCATTGCAAGTTAGTGCTTCAAACAAGGAGGTCTCCATGCTCGAACCCAACCATCGACTGATCCCAAAGAGAACCTGGATTTGTTGTTAGATGATACGGTTCCAGTCTGTAGCAGTCCAGAGGCTGGCTGTCAATGGCAGGACACATAATGTTCCGGGCAGAGACAGGGATGTGTATGGAAGGTGCAACCTGTGTCAGGATGGTGAACAAGAAAACTGTGGGAGCTCCTCATGCTTGTCGGCAGATTAAACGATCCTCACTACTGGTGGCCTGTCTGAGCCATCTGGTGCATGTTCGCCGTGTGTGCATACAGTCATGGAACCACTGCTCCCAACACCTCCTAACAGCTAGGTCAGAATTGCCTAGATGGTGGGGCTGGTCGCTGAATGAACGTCCTGCTTCTCTCTGTTCAGTGATGTGCCCCTCTCAAAGTATGCCAACAATCTCTCACCAAGAGGTACACTGGCATTCTTCAGAAAGTAAGCTTTGCTTGCGAAGCTTTTCTTGGCTCATTTCACCGATAACTGAATGAACAGAACGTGAGAGCCGGCTGGCAAAGTTTTCAGCAGCAGTACAAAGCTGACTCACCTTTTGTCTGCTTGCAAATGCAAATGATGGCAAGGTCCGCTAGCTTTCAGCATCTGGAAAGGCTTGTGAATAATTGATAATAGGTTTTTAATTTAAAGCATATGTACTGTGTTATCTGTATGTACTAACATGAATAATTGTTTGTGTGTTGTGTTTACATCAGATAAGAAAAGTAAAAATAGCAAATAAACTTACTACATGCTGTGCAGTCAGTGTGACATACTGCATTTCATTCTAATGTTAGCTTGGTTTAAGCAGCATGAGTATGTTTATGTTGGTATGTTGTTTTCTTCTTGACAGGTTGTTTTGATGAGTGGCCATCTGGATAGTTGGGATGTGGGACAAGGAGCGATGGATGATGGAGGCGGTGTAGCCATTTCCTGGGAAGCCTTGTCTCTCATCAAAGATCTGGGTAAGGTGCTGGAAAATAGGTTATGGCAGACCTCTAGCATGAGCATGGTTGTAAGAATGGAAAAGGCATATAAACTATTGCACAACATTCAAGTGTTATGTGCAGTAAGGACAATAAGTCTAGGGAGGTAGTCCAGTTGTGTCGGTGTGGATGTGTCATGAATTTTAAAGTTGTTACCAGCAAGATAAGACATCAGACATCCCAAAATTTGCTGCAAATCTCAAGAATGCATGATTGATACACAGTGCCTATAGGAGAATGTTACACAGATAAACGAGAGTTCTTAAATGCAAGAATTTACACAACTTTTCCAGTCTGTGAATGATTAGATGATGAATGAGCACCATTGCTTTCCTCTATTATTAACAGAGATGCTCAGAAGTAATTTTTTGCAAGTCCAAGTCGAGTCTCAAGTCTGTTGTGGTTGAAATGCATGAATACCACCTGGTTTGCTCATGACATTGCATTGCTATTTCATATGAATCTAAAGCATATTGTACTGTCATCTACACTCACTGAAAAAAACCCCAAACAAACAAAAAAAACGCCACCAAATAAAAATGTTGGATTGCTGCAAAACTCGTCATGGAGTTCTGTCTCAGGCAGATATGTAAATGATTACAGGTGTGGTCTGATTAGACAATAGGGCTTGCCACAAGAGGGTGTAAAAGTGCTTTCCCTACTGCCTTATAAAAGGCTCTCAGAGGCTACTTTTGGGTAAGGTACCTCTTGATGAGAGATCATTGACTGCTAATCATGCCTCTACAGCGCACTCAAAGACATTTTGTCCAGTAGACAGACTCTGAGAGGGGGCGAATCACAGGACTGAGAGAAACAGGATGGTCATTTTGACAGTTGACCTAGGTGTTATGATATGTTGGGTGCAGTGGTTCCACGAGGGCATACACAAATGGTGAACAGGGTCCAGACAGAGATGATTGTTTGATTCACCAACAAACACAAGCAGCTCCCACAGTTTCACTGTCCACCATCCAGACAGAGGTGGCACCTTCACTACACTCTCTTGACTTTTCACGGACCATTTCGAAGACAAAGTAAAAGGAAATTTGTTCCTATGCTCACTACATGTCCTGCCATTAACAGCCAGGCACCATTGCCTTTGTTTGCAGTGGTGTCACGAACGAGAAACCTTGACTGCTGTAGCTGCAACTCTAGGTTCTGTTTGGGATCTGATGACAGTCGGGTTTGAGTATGAAGGCCTCATGGTGAGCGCTTCAGTCCTGATTTTGCTGTGGAGCAACACACTGCCCCAACTGCTGGTGTGATGATCTGGAGAGCCATCGCATTCCACAGTCAGTCACTCCTAGTGATACGCGGGACAGTAACAACTCAACAGTATGTGCAGGACATTCTAAGGCCACATGGGTTTCCTCTCATGGCAGGGCTTCCAACTGGCATATTTCAGCAGGTTAATGCTCGCCCACACGCGGCAAGGGTCTGATAGATTGCAACATTTCCTTTCCTGCCTGGTGGCCAGATGGATTGTCAATCAAGCATTTATGGGATCAGCTGTAATGCCAGCTTTGGCAACCTTCGAGTGTGCAGGATCTACAGGCCCAGATGCAACATCTGTGGGCGTTTGTGCCACAAAATACCATACAGAACCTATTTGCCCAGCCATATCTCATCGTGTATCTAGGCTAGAGTTGGCCGAACAGGATACTATATCATCCTTTCAATTGTACAGTTTTTACCAATAACCTTATCCTTTCACTCTAATATTGTAACCAGACATGTACAGTGGGACAAAAAAGTATTTAGTCAGCCACTAATCGTGCAAGTTTTCTACTTAGAAAGATGAGAGAGGTCTGTAATTTTCATCATAGGTACACTTCAATTAAGAGAGACAAAATGAGAAAAAAATTCCAGGAAATCACATTGTAGGATTTTTAAAGAATTTAATTGTAAATTATGGTGGAAAATAAGTATTTGGTCAATAACAAAAGTTTAGCTCAATACTTTGTAAAATAACCTTTGTTGGCAATGACAGAGGTCAAAAGTCTTCACCAGGTTTGCACACACTGTAGCTGGTATTTTGGCCCATTGATCCATGCAGATCTCCTCTAGAGAAGTGATATTTTGGGGCTGTTACTGGGCAACATGGACTTCAACTCCCTCCACAAATTTTCTATGGGGTTGAGATTTGAACATTTCTAGGCCACTCCAGGACCTTGAAATGCTTTTTACGGAGCCACTCCTTTATTGCCCGAGCAGTGTGTTTGGATCATTGTCATGCTGGAAGACCCAGCCACATTCCATCTTCAATGCGCTCATTGATGGAAGGAGGTTTTGGCTTAAAATCTCACGATACATGGCCCCGTTCATTTTTCCCTTAACACGGATAAGTTGTCCTGTCCCATTTGCAGAAAAAACAGCCCCAAAGCATGATGTTTCCACCCCGATGCTTCACAGGAGATATAGTGTTCTTTGTATGCAACTCAGCATTCTTCTTCCTCCAAACATGGGGACTTGAGTTTTTACCCAAAAGTTCTATGTTGGTTTCATCTGACCACATGATAGTCTCCCAGTCCTCTTCTGGGTCATTCATGTGATCTGGCAAACTTCAGACGGGCCTGGATATGTACTGGCTTTAGCAGGGGGACATGCCTAGCACTGCAGGATCTGTGTCGCTCTCGGTGTAGTGTGTTACTGATGGTAGCCTTTGTTACTTTGGTCCCAGCTCTCTGCAGGTCATTCATCAGGTCCCTCCGTATAGTTCTGACTGTTTGAGGCTGTGGACAGGTGTCTTTTATACGGATAACGAGGTCAAACAGGTGCCATTAATACAGGTAATGAGTGGAGGACAGAAGAGCTTCTTAAAGAAGAAGTTACAGGTCTGTGAGAGCCAGAAATCTTGTTTGTGGGTGACCAAATACTTATTTTCCACCATGATTTACAATTAAGTTCTTTAAAAATCCAACAATGTGATTTCCTGAATTTTTTTCTCATTTTGTCTCTCATATTTGAAGTGTACCTATGATGAAAATTACATATCTTGTCTTTGTAAGTAGGAGAACTTGTACAATCAGTGGCTGACTAAAAACTTTTTTGCCACAGTGTATATCTTCGTTACATGTACACATATATAAAGTTTCATTTAATCCCAACAACAATCATATATTGTCTGCTGCTAGTATACTTAAGACGCCTTATGGTCATTGCATTGTTATGGTGCAATGACTGGGCAGTATCTCTCTTTTATCACTGACATGAACTATTTGTCTATCATGGACAGGGACAAGTTGCATGTAATGATGAGGTCGTTAATTATAGACTCTGTGATGGCCTTGGGTGAAACTGGTGGTATAGTTGCACTTCACTTGTCAAGAATGACTCAATGCTGCACTGTCTGTCTGTGCTGGCAACTTTCTTTGCTTTGATGAATTCTGCAAACCTGTAAATGAACTTGTAAAATTAATTTGCTTGCTTATTATAGCAGCCTACTAAAATGTGGATGCTGACGTTAACATTTGTTTTGCAGGAAAACCCCATCTGGAAGTTTTTTTCTAAATGAAGTAGTTCTACTACAAAATATTTGCAGTGTTGTTTCAGGACATGAATTAACGTCAGGGATAAGACATAGAAGGCTCATCCATAAGAAGGCTATACTGGGCCTCCAACATAGGAAATCATATTTTCTTTTAAGCTAATAAGCTAATGAAACTGTAATATCATGTTGTAAACAGCAAATCTGTAATCTGACTGTAGCCATCATTGGTACGACAGTTTGCTAAGATTACCTGTCCATATACGCTAAGTTCTCGAAGTTCTCCCTTAACTTCTCTTTCACATTATCAGGTGACTAATTTATCTGGGTGCATTTTGAGATGCCTGATGAAATTTGAACTGAATGCAGCCCACCAAATAAAAATGAATTAAGTATAAGATGATAAATAATAATAATATGAAATAAAATATTGTTAACGAGTTCCAAATCTCGAGTCCAAGTCGAGTTTCAAGTCATTTGAGGGCGTGTATCTGTTTGAGTCACTGTTTGAGCAACTTAAGTGCAACTTGAGTCAGAGTCCCCATTTCTGATCATAACTATGCTTATCTTACTGGCATACGGATTCATGATTTTGCCTAAAATGCATATAAATACGGAACATTAATGGTTACTGGTTTTGGTGACTTGTTGGCTTTGGGGAACTTGTTAAAATTTGTGATGTCTGTGGTATTCTTGTCAGATCTGACCAGTCATAGAAAATAAATAGAACATAAAGGGTTTGCAGATCTTATAATTGGTCTGATATGACTTTTCAGGTTTCACTGTCCATGTCTGATAGTTGGATTTGATTTGTCATAGAAAATGAATGGAATTAAAAGGAAGTGCGTTTTTACAATGACTAGGAAAGGGGTTGCTTAAAAAGTGTATGACAACATTTGGTGATACTGTTTTCAAATTGCTTTATACATTGTTTGGCTTAATTTGATCTCAGACATCACAGAAGGAACTATTTGAAACACAACTGGAGCTTTTTATTACAATTAGGTCAGGCAGAATTTTGTTAATCCTAGTTAATGTTTCTCAGTGGATTTGACTTGCCCTAAGATAGAACCATATTTTCAGTATTATTTCAGAGACCCTGATAATCCAACATTTTATTTACAACTGTATACATGTCAAAAGCTGTCTCCCAAAATGACTGTTGCATAACTGGTTTAGCGCAAGTCAGGACCACAAGCAAGATCAGTTATTGTGCTGAAAGAGACTACTAATAAATGTATGATAATTGTATGGTAATTGTAAGATAGCTCAATAAAAAACCTGTAACATGTTTATGTTATGGGGACCTCAGTTTAAAATTTACCAAGGATTTTTTGCATTTCAAAGCCTTTGCCTAAAGTCATTGTACATTTGAAATATAAAGTAGTAATTTAGTTGTCATTTTGAAGACTTGCACTGATCAGCCAAAACATTAAAACCCACCTGGTCCGTAATGATGTTTAGGTAGGTGCTACATGTCGCATTAATGTGCACATGAGTGCTCTGACCCAGTGTTTCCCAGTTGAACATTAGTCATAGTATCACACTGCCTTCATCTTCTTCCTATATTGTATCCTGGTGGCATCACTTCCTCAGGCACCAGACCTTCCACATGATGGAAAAGAAAATGGGACTCATCGGACCAGGTGACCTTCTTCCATTGCTCCAAGGTTCACTTATGTCAGTCGTGTTCCTATTTTGGGCCTTTGGGCAGAGTGCTGCACTATGGTTTGGGATACATTGATCCTGTAACCAGCATTAAACATTTTTGTGACTTTTGGCTGATCTGTCTGTCTATCTATCATAAATAATTTTCTACATGATTTTATTTTGTAGCCAGGTGCTTAGGAAAGGGGTGCTGAAGGTATTTACCAACTTGTACAAATTAAATGGCATACTATGTTACATGCTGCTTTTGAACTAAACATGAACATGTTTTGCCATACTAAGTGATGAAACGTTGCTCTTAAGCAGGGTCAGACACAACGAGGTGGATTGTTTCAGCTTGTGGAGGTGCCCATATGAACTTTACCAGTGTTGTTCAGATGGACAGTGAAATCACAATTGTGGAGCTTATTTATAATATCCAATACCATTTAAGGCAAAATGTTCAATTAATCATATATTTGTACTAAAGTTCTGTATTGTAAGACTATAAAAAGGCCATTTTTAAAGGGAATATTTTTCACATGTGGTATTAAAAAATCCATTATGTATTGTCTGAGATGTTTTTGCAACATGTATTTTGTTCTTAAACTTGACCTCAGCTGGGACTTTATTTAGCCGTTTATTTATGAAAAAAGTGAAATGATCTGTGTTTGCCTCATAATGTCTAATGCTTGATCTACCAGGGCTGCGTCCAAAGAGGACACTGAGGGTTGTGCTCTGGTCAGCTGAGGAACAAGGGGGAGTGGGAGCTGCGCAATACTACCAACTGCACAAAGTAACTATGTTTCACACATTTGCTTAAATGGCTGTTAACAGTATATTAAAGATTATGTTAAATATAGGCACAATTATTTTATTCCCCCTTATGAGATTCAATTATTTAAGAATTTTCAGTCTATTTCTAGTCAGTATTTACTGATTTCATGTAAGAATGTATCATATTTATAATATCTGCATTTGTAATATCTTTGTATGGTAATACAGTAAACATTTGGCCAACTCTTATTATAGCTCAAATTAAATGTTCATGGTGTTGTGAACATTTTGTGGCTTTTAGCATATTTGTGATTGCCAGCATATGTGTAGACCTCCTGTATTTGGAAATATTTGTACATAGAGAATATTTGTGAATCATAGTTGTTGTATGAAACATTTGTAATTGCTTTGGTGTCAGTGTTTCCTTAACTGTAAGACATATCTTAAACAGGAATAACATTGTTCACTAGAGTTGCTTTGTCTACTATTGCCCAAATGAATAAAGCAATTATATACATTGTGTTATATACAGTCTAAACTTGTTATCTCACGCACATCTGTTTCATGGCTATTTTTGGCGAGAGACGAGTTTGGCGACTTAACAAGGTTACAAAAACTAGTGACAAGAATTGGCATTCAGGCCTGATGCTGATGTAATGTGTTTTACTGAGCAGCCCGTGTGATCATACAATACACATTTACAATTGAAGTGAATATGTGTATACATATACAGATTCTATTTATTTATGCAAATTTTAAAAACAGTCCATGATTGACAATTGTTTCTGTGACGCAAAGCGCATGAAGCCCAGTCTGCGTTGAATAACAGACAGGGGCTGTACATCATCTGGCATTACAAGTTCTGATTGTTCAAAATAGGGCATCAGCTTGTCAATCGCATATCGTATGCTTTAGGCCAAAAGACTGACGTATCCTAAAAGGCTGACCATGACATTAACACATCAACAGAGCAACAACAATTAGCAGTGAGGCATCAGCAAAATGAGCAGGGTTAAGCTCTGCTGACACTCTACGATGCACTTGAAGACATTTTGCCAAGTGGACAGACTTTGAGAAAAGACACATCATTGGACTGTGTTCCTTTGTGTAAGAACTGGCCTTGTTTCTAGACTTTTGTGTTGCATAATGTATTCACTGCCTACTATATTGCTCATACTAGTTTACGACTGGTTATGGTGGAGATGTCATAAATCAAGTCAATATCTGCCCCAACAAGCTTTACTGAAGGGAAAGCCCCAGCCATCTCTCTCCCCAAAGTATCATTTCCACCACTTGACGAGAGCATTTTCTACTGCCTTTGTCCTCAAGCACCCTGGTCCCAGCCATTCCTTCATTATGGAGGTTGACTCTTTAGAGTTTGGGGTAGGCAAAATTCTTTCCCAGAACTGCCTAAGCTGTTCCTGGTTGCGTACTACTCCCAAAAGCTCCCTCCCACAGAGCAGAACTATGATGCAGGAGATTGGGAACTTCTAGCCAACAAGCAAGAATGGCATCACTGGCTCAAGGGAGCCATGCATTCCCTCATGCTCTGTACTGACCACCATAATCTGGAGTATCTCAGGTCTGCGAAGAGACCAAATCCCCAACAGGCTTGTTGGTCCCTGTTGTAGTTTACCACCTTCTACCATCCCGGCTCCAAGAATCTGGCCAGTGTTCTGCCTCACCTCCACCATACTGAAGACGGCCCTGTCAGTTTGCCCATGCCCATCCAGCCAGCTTCCAGACCTTGATGCCACCCTCCAGCAAACTTCTGCTTCAGCTCGATGCCCTGCCGACCGAAAGTTTGTCCTTTCACCTCTCTGTACTATCTAATCACCTGGGCTCACACATCCCCATGCTCCGGACATCACGGGGAAACTAAGACCCTGCAGGTCCTTGGTGCAAGTACTGGTGAGAAACCATGGCCATGGCTTCTGGTTATTAATTCATCACTTCCCATTCCATTTGTGCCCAGTCTAAGGACCCAAGAACGCTCCTTGCAGGAAAGCAACAGGCTTTCCCAGTTCCTGAACATCCCTGGTGTCATGATCTCATGGTACCCTTCCATTGAATGGCTACACCAATATACTCACCGTAGTTGTTTGATTTTTCCCGGTCTGTGAAGTTTTTTTCCTGTCTGCTAACTGCCCTCAGCCTTACAGACTGCAGACCTCCTCTTCCAGCACATCTTCCAACACTGGACAGTAGACAGTAGTTCCAACAATCCCAGTAGATAACCTGATATAAGTCATTGTCTGATCCCGCTAGCTCCAGCTCCAGCTATTCACTGTGTTTTAATCCTCTAAGTATTAAGCCACTAACTGTACCACTATTCTCACTTATGAATGATGCCGCAGTACCTTGACTTACACCCACTACTTACCTCCTATTTGGGATTAACCTAAAGTTTTCTTCTATTCAGTGGTGAATTATGAGGTTATGGTTACTTAATTTATTGGCAGCTTTATACAAGTAAAATAAACATTCTGTGAGGCAGTAGCTAGGAATTTCCAAAGTAATGGCAATAGTCTGCCGTTTTTTTGTAAAATTTGCTCTCATTTTCCAGAGTAAGTACATTTGGATAGCAGGGTTCAACTGTAACAGAAATTGCAGAATTCAAATACGAAATAAAAGGTAGATTACATTCTATATTTGACCAGCTTAAATGGGATACCCACCCAAATATAATAATCTGCTTTTCATGACTTTACAGGTGAACATTTCCAATTTTGACGTGGTGATGGAGTCAGATCTGGGTACGTTTGCACCAGTTGGCCTGCAGTTCACTGGCAGTGACAAAGCTAGAGCTATCATGAAAGAAGTAATGAAACTACTGGCACCAATTAATGTCACATCTCTGGAGAAAAATGGAGAAGGAACTGATATTCAGATGTGGATGGAGGCTGGAGTTCCAGGTCAGTATAAATGGCAAATTCCTTTTTCTGAATAAAAGGGTACATTTGTTTGTGCAAACTTGGCAGAAATTGCCAGTAATGTTGAGAAATGTTGCAAAAGTCTGAGGCTAGTCTTGTTCCAGTTTTAACCTAAGTATGTTGTCATACTATGATAAAATGTTGTTCTTGTTCCCTCAGTAACAGGCCATGAATCTTTGTTGCTGTAACAGTAATAATTTATTGCCTCTCTATTGCATCCAGTTAAAGCACTGCTGACAGGTGACGGGTAACCGGTAGGGCCTAGTTTTAGTGTAGAGCTAGCTAATTACTAGCGCTCCCGGTCACCGCTCTTCTTTGGCGGTTTTGGCTCAGTCACTGCAGCGAAGCGCATTCCGCCTCCTCTCAACTGTGCCGTTGCCCTCCCTCCTTCGCGGGGAAATAACGCTCCCCTGGCGATCTCGATTAAAAAAGGATGCTGTGCTGCTTTCAGCCACGTCCTTTTCACTTCCGCATCCGTGCCACGCTCCCGTAATTCATGTGGGAGTTCCCGCGGCGCTCCGATGGGATTCCGCCTCTCTGCACATGCTCGGACCCGTACGCCTTTAGCGTCGTTTTTATTTGTTCTTTTCAGTTCCTTTCTTCAGTGCTTGAATGGTTGGGTTCAATCCTCAGCCACTGCAGCTGTTTTTCTTTGTTGTTTTACTTACTTACTATTGTGTATTTAGTTTCTTTTATTTATTTATCTTTTGGTTCACCATTTCCATCTAGAGCTAACTGCATTTGGGTCCTAAAAAAAACTTTTACTTTTATTTTCACGGTTCACCTGGGTTTAATATGGTAACATAGCCTTGTTAAAAGAAACATGCAAACATATGTTTGAGAAATGAAGTTTCTAAAATGAGATGGGTTTTTATAAATGTCAGAGATAATCTTTCATGTTCTTTATCTACACATGGTAAACATTTCAGTGTTGTTTAGTTGTGCACTGAAGTTTTTCTGCTCCACTCACTCAGGGCCACAGGGACCATAGTCTAATGGCTGAAAAAGCAACATTAATGGAGTTCAGACAAGGAACCATGAAATTTCCTTTACAAAATTCCTCAGATACTTGGGTAGAATATAAGCTTTCCTAATTGTCATAGATATAGGGTTGTGTAGACACAATGAAGAGTCTGTAAGGATGGTCACAATTTGTAGCTGCATCAGTACTCTCATTTCTGACATTAATAAAGTGGTGACATTAATACAGTGGTCAGATTTGAGTCAGTCAAAGGATAAATGATACTTGGTATGTTTGCAATCATTATGAAAGTTTTGTGAAAATTATTTTTAAAAAATCGCTGCATTAACCATTTAGTTCTCTATAATTTAATAGTACTGTACACAGGGTGCAGGCATACAGGGCCGACAGGGGTTGCTGCTGCACCAAAGAGTGATCCCCTGGCTTGACTCCCATCCTCATGTGATGCCTGACTCACCCACAAGCAACACCGAGACTCAAACCCAGGTCACTGTAGTGGTGGGCTGGTGAATTATATTTAGATGTTTTATCACCCAACCAGCAAGGAGAGGTTGTGAAACTAAAAAAAAAATAGATGGTCAATATGTATTTGTGTGTTTGTGCTAGATTGCACATGGTGTTAAGATGGGTTTACCATATTTTGTAGAAAGTTTGAGAGGATGAAACTCCTTGGTCAGAATCTGGAGTAGTACAGTGGTATAGTTCAAATGAAACTAGAAGCGCCAACTCCCGGTCATTTGACCGCTGTGAAGTCTTACTAGAAGCGCTGTGCTTATTTGACCAACTTATACCGATGAGTGCGGAGCAGCGATCATGTGACCGCAGTGACACCCCCAAACATTTTATCTTAGCACTCGATCAAATTCCAGCACCCTGCTTTTATGACTTTTCTTAGATATGTGCGTTTTATCACCTGGCACCCTTACATTTTTAAAATCACACCGGTACAAACTAATTTCAAACTGTTTTGCTCCTATTTGCATGAATGTGCTGCCAGACTCGCGTTCGGCCATGTTAGTTTAAGCCTCTTAAAACTGCGGTACTATGCTCTGTCAGCAGGTGTCGCAAGGGTTCGCTTGCTTTAATTTTGATTCGGAAGCGAATAACATGAGTGAGCTAAAATGGTATGTATGTATACGACCATCAGATGTGTTATAAACAATTATATAATGAAATAATAATATCATAAAATAATTAGAAATAGTTAAACTGAATTAAACAAATGTGGGTGTCACATGATATATTATTGGACAAACTTGATATTATTGGACAACCTTAAACGTAATTGACTCAACTTAATTATGTATTTTGGTTGGTTCTAAAGTCAAGAGTATTCAGCAAAACTTAAAATATGCATCACAGAACATATATAAGTCAACAAAAATTGATGTGCAATGGTCACTAAGAATTTAAGCTGGTGAGACTTTTTTTTATAGTAAATGCACATAAATTAAAGGTTTTTTTAATGTTTGTATTTTAACTGTTCATTTTTAAGTAACATTTCCTTTATTATTATATGGTGACAATACATAGTATTTTTTATGTCAAATGAGCCACGTTCAAATAAAATTGACAGGTGAAAATAATGTAATAGGCTCATTTTTATCAGAAACCAATATTCTTTATTTGAATCTCAGCTGAACACAAAGAAATAGTATTTGCGCTTATGAACAATAAAAATGGGTTATTAGGTGTGTGAATCTAGAGGCTTTCAGGGTTGTCTAACATTTAAAACGCAATAGCAATAAATATTATTTTTTCCATTCTAAATATCTAGGCTACAACTAAACATATAGTCTACCAGGATGCAAACATCACTGTAAAACCAAATAAATTCAGAGTACTCAACTTTTGTCGTAGCTAAGGAAATGTAATGGTCCATTTAATCTATCTATTTACCTATTGTTATGCAAAGTTAACAACTTATTTACGTACATGGGTACGTGATCAGTAACCTCAGTAAGACTGTAACATAGGCTATGTGTTTTGTTTTTCCATGAAAAACAATAAAAGTAGTAACAATTACAATTTTTGGAGTGTTATTTGCCTTTTAATCATGATAATCATGATAGACATGTGGTAAACATTTGTAATACATTAATGTCTAATTACCTTAACCCACCCCCAACCGTGACTGAGCTGTTCGAATGTGCGAAACTAACGATCTTTTATTCTGAGGAGGTTGGTAGGAAGTAGGAACAGCAGGTCAGCAGTTATCGGACAATATGCGTAGTATTGAGGATTGAAAACTCTACACTCATGATTTACCAGGCTGCAATTAACACACATCCTGTACAAGCAGTGCGTTAACGTTAACATAATCAGAATTAAATTTATTCTGGAGCTGGTGAAGTAGCTGTGTGCGCATCCGATAACGGTAGCGGTACTTAACCCACTTTGACTTTTGTCAGTAAGCACAAATATACCTGAGATAGGTATGTGTGTGCTTACTGGGGAACTCCTGAGTTCTGTTTACTAAACAATTCATGATGCGGTCGTTAGGAGGGGGTAGGGATCACACCTATTGTTCAAGGCTGTCGGTCAGATACCTCTCCAGTTGAAATGGAAATGCAAAGCGGCGAGGCAGAATAAAGACGCAAAATACGTAAAATATTTTGCGGCATCACAAAATAAAGTTAGAATTATATGTTTGGGTATAGTCGTTGTATTTACTTAAGTAATAAGAATGTAATATAAATAAGACCAAAAACCTCATCATATTTTCACACAAGTCCTAAAGTAGATAGAGAGAACCAAATAAACATATGTGATAAATATATATTTGGTCATATATTTTTGAATAAAATGCTCAAAAATTACATGTATGTGAGTGGTAAAAGTGCGTAGATTTTTATTACATGTGTGGTATTTGTTTTAGCCGAGATTCATGACAGACTGTGGTATTCGTGGTATGATTTAGTTTTGATGTAACCGTTAAAATGCGCGAAACTAACGAGGGTCTATTAGGAGAGGATTGTGGTGTGCATTATTCACTATAATCTTTTCAGGGGCAATGGTGATTAAATAAGTTAAGTTATAAATATGCTCACTGAAAAAGAGGAAGAATTCACTTCTCTCGCTGCCTCACTCTGCCATGGTCAGGCACACAAACCCATACAGACCTGACAGAGACCTACGCTGATTTTAGCTTTCATGTTAAAAAGTCTATCACGACTTTAATGTTAAATATTAGATGTAATGTTAGAAATAAAGTTAAAAAATTATGTCTGGGGCTATAGCCTACTCAGAGATTTGAGGCTTGAATGCCGGAAAAATACCTGGTGACAAATCTGTAGAGAGGAGACACGTAATGGCATGGCCTTATTATAAAATCTAAAAATGGACCCATTTGAATTACATACATATTTCAGAGCTGATATGATTTAGCTTGCTCCAGCACCTCTCTATAAAGTTGGGTTTATAGTGTGTTCGTAATGTATGCCTTTGGAACCATGGTTGCCACAAATAAATGAATAATCAGAACGTCATGCTGAATGATGGAAGAGATAACAAGCTTTCTTACAGCCTTACCACACCGACACAAATGAACAACACACTGGCCGAATGCAAGCTGATCTTGTAACCAAACTATTTGCTTTGTATGAGAGGCCCCATCTAGCGACCATTATGTGTCAATAACACCATCCTCATGTAAACACTAAGCGGTCTTTTTGACTGCTCTAGCGGCGCATTACGTAGGTAAACCCAGCGTGGCGCTACTAGGAGGAGGTCCCCACGGTCAAATGACAGGAGCTCAGCGCTTCTAGGTATATGTAGGTCAAACCGGCACAGCGCTTCTAGTGTTAATCATTTATACATGATATTGAAAAGGGCTTGGATAATTAATGAGCTTGTATAAATCCTTAAACATTAAGTAGAATTAAAATACCAGCCTCTATATATAATTTTAACAATGTTACGTTTCATATACAGTGGTGTGAAAAACGATGAGGGAAGGGTCAAGTGTGTCGTTTGCTGGTACCCACGACCTCTCCTCAGGACCGTATCCCTCCCAATCCATCAAGTAGTGGATGTGTCCAGCTCGCCGCCTAGAGTCCAACAGACTCTTGACGCTGTATGCCAAGTCAAGTCAAGTCAGATCTATTTATATAGCGCTTTTTACAATGGAGCATTGTTTCAAAGCAACTTTACAAGTTTAGATTATCTCCTAATAACTACGTCCATTCCCATATTGAGCAAGCCTAGGGCGACAGAGGCAAGGAAAAAGACCCTGACTGTTATAGGAAGAAACCATGGGAGGACCAAGACTCAAAAAGCGACCCAACCTCCTTGGGCGGCGTAGATGATAAATCTAAGAGCGAAACTAAAGTCATGGAGTCAAAGTTCGAATAAAATGTGAAGTATGCACATTGACATTAAGTGGCCCGGGTTATGATGGGGCTGGAGCTGATGACGGAAGCAGCTTGAGTGGAGCTGCAGCGGATGAACATCATGTGTGGGGCTGGAACCGGCACCGGAACACAGTTCGGAGAGAAAACAGAAAATGCAATTAGTTATTGATTAAGAGCACAGTGTCTATTAACAATCACACTGATGCCATGTCAATCACTGATGCCATGTGTAGCATGAGACCCCGGCAAGCATTAGCTATAGCAGCATAGCTAGAAAGAGGAGAACTGGTAGGAAACACAGCCAAGAGGGATCACATGAGACCATTGGCAACCCCACGGGAGGCAGAAACAGACAGCAACACAACGTCTCTGATCACCATAGGACTCTTTGACTATGAACCCCAGCTCTGCCCTTATTCTAAGGTCAACGATGCACGAGTCAAGATCACAAGGACCGAAGCCCAGTTCAGCCAGACCGCCCACTCGACACTCCCGGCTAGCGGAACAAGGCAGGCAGGCCAGAAATGACTCCAGACTCCGGCCCCAGTGACCCATGCCATGCATCCTGGTCTAAATCTAGTCAAAAGCCTGTGTAAGTAGGTATGTTCTTTAGCCTAGACTTAAAACTTTGGAGAGTGAATCACGAAACGAAAGTGGGAAGTTTATTCCATAGTTGGGGGGCCATGTATGAGAAAGCCTTTCCCCCTGCTGTGACTTTTTTAATTCTAGGAACTAAAAGAAGTCCTGCACCCTGCGAACGAAGTAGACGAGTTGGATTGTAAAAAACTCTAAGAGTTCACTCAGATAATGTGGAGGCCAGGCCATGTAGAGCTTTATATAAGTTATAAGAAGTATTTTGTAATCAATGCGGAATTTGACTGGTAACCAGTGTAGTGATGATAGAACAGGAGTGATATAATCAAAATTTCTAGTTCGAGTTAGCACTCGGGCAGCTGCGTTCTGAACTAACTGAAGTTTATTTATAGATTTACTAGAGCATCCAGTAAGTAAGGCGTTACAGTAATCCAACCTTGAGGTGATAAACACATGAACAAGTTTTTCTGCATCATTAAAAGAGAGGATATTTCTAAGTTTAGCGATATTACGTAATTTGAAAGAAAGCAATTCGAGTGATGCTGCTAATGTGTGCATCAAAAGGAGAGATCTGAATCAAATGTGACACCTAAGTTTTTTACAGACGGACTGGGCAATACTGTACAGCCATCTAGATTTAGGATAGATGTAGCCAACCTGTCTCTCACAGCCTTGGGTCCCACTAATAGAACCTCAGTTTTATCGGAGTTAAGTAGTGTAGAGAAAATCTTTTATTTCCTTTACACAGTCCTCAATTTTGTTGATTGTAAGGCTGTCATTAGGTTTGGGGGGCAATATGTACAGCTTGTGTATCATTCTGCATAGCAGTGGAAACTAATGCCATGTTTACGAATAAAATGAGCCTAGTGGCAGCATGTACAGAGAGAATAAAAGTGGGCCAAGCACTGACCCCTGAGGCACGCCATACTTCACTTTTTGAGAGCTTAGACCTTAGATTAGTTATATGAACAAACTGGTACCGGTCAGTTAAGTAGGATTTTAAACCAAGCAAGTGCTGATCCCTTAATACCTACAGTATTTTCTAGTCTGTTTAGTAAAACATCATGATCTATAGTGTCAAATGCTGCACTTATAAATCTAACAGAACAAGAAAAAAGAAACACATCCCTTATCTGAGGACATTAACAAGTCATTTAGTACCCTAATAATGCTGTTTCAGTGCTATGATGGGGCCTGAAGCCAGGCTGAAATGTTTAATAAATTTCATTCCTTTGGAGGTAACTGCAGAGCTGCTGATAGACGGCTTTTTCTAAGGATTTTGGACAGAAACGGTAGATTTGAAATTGGTCTATAACTAGATATCACACAAGGGTCAAGATTGGCGCTTTTTTTGTGGGAGCAAAAATGCGGGAGCGCCGTCCACGTCCAACGGCGGAGGGGGTTCAGTAGACTCCGGCGGTGTCTGGGAGGAGGAGATCAGGAGCTCTTGACTGCCCACATCGTAATTGCGTTCAGCCTCGCTGAGCTTGCGGAACGCGCACGGATGAAGCTTGGGAGGAGAACCGACCCTCTGTGACAACACAGCTCCCACCTCAAGGGGACGCGTCCACCTCAAGGACGAAAGGGTGGTCAGGGTTGGGGTGCACAAGAATGGGGTCCGAGGCGAATTTGTCCTAGAGCGCCCAGAATGCAGTTTCTGCGGCGGGGGGACCATAACAATCTCTTGCTTCCGCCCTTTAGTAGAGAAGTGAGGGGGGCAGCCTCACTGCTAAAAACCCCTAATAAAGCGTCTGTAAAAATTTGCAAAGCCGAGGAACTTTTGTAGCTACTTTATAGTAGTGGGTCTGGGCCAATTAAGTTCCGCCTGTACCTTGCTCTCATCCATTCGGACCCCACGCCTACTTATGTCATAACCCAGGAATTTAACCGAGGCAACATGGAATTTACATTTTTCTGCTTTAACAAATAGTCTATGTTCTAGCAGCCATCTGAGCACTAGTCGTACATGCTGTACATGCTGTTCGTGTGTAGAATGTAGATTAAAATATCATGGGTGAGTAGATTAACATATCATCAATATAGACTATTTACCCAGCGATCGATCATGTCCTTCAGTACCTCATTAATGAAGGCCTGGAAAACGGATGCGGCATTGGCTAGTCTGAACGGCATGACTCTGTACTTGTAGTGCCCTCTGGTGGTCACAAAGGCAGTCTTCCACTCATCGCTCTGACGTATTCGGATCTTTGGTGCTGGAGGGTTCAGTGTGTTCAGTGCGCCGTGCGAAGAAGGAGTTCCTGCACAAGTTGGGCGATCTCCTCCATCTTCTGCTCCTGCTTGTTGAGTCGATCTTCCAAACCCGCTGATTCCATTAGTGGTGAGGTCTTCTGTAACGATGCGCACAGGCTGAGTAGGAAGCAGGTGCAGGTTTATTCACAAGATCGTAAGCCGTATACAGTCCAGAGTTGAAAACCAGAAATGCAACACGATCATGGCGAACAAACCAACAGGGGACAGCGAACTCGGAATCCGGGAAGTACAAAGCAAAAGTCGATAACAATATACACACAACTAGTCGAAATAATTGAGAATTGCGGCCAAAGAACATACGAGACCTCGCAATGCGTGTCCGAACTTGGCACGTATATATTGAGCCAAAGATGACCGCCTGCCCGGAAGTGGCGGCCTATAAAATTGGGGTGATATCTTCCTCCGCTGTTGTGGTACGGACTCCAGCAGAATTCATAGTTCCATTTATCACAGCAAGTCTTCCAGGTCCTGAAGCAGCAAAACAGCCACAGACCATCACACTACCACCAGCATATTTTAATGTTGGTATAAAGTTGAAATGCTGTGTTACTTTTATGGCAGATGTAATGGGACACACACCTTCCAAAGAGTTCAACTTTTTTTTTCAAATGTTTTCCCAAAAGTCTTGGGGATCGTCAAAATGTGTTCTGGAAAAACTGAGACGAGCTTTAATGTTCTTTTTGCTTAGCAGTGGTTTTCGTCTTGGAACTCTGCCATGCAGGACATTTTTGCCCAGTGTCTTTCTTATGGTGGAGGCATGAACACTGACCTTACCTGAGTGAGGTCTGAAGTTCTTTGGATGTTGTTGCGGGGTCTTTTATGTCCTATTGGATGAGTCGTCCTGCGCTCTTGGGGTAATTTTGGTCGTCCGGTCACTCCTGGGAAGGTTCACCACTGTTCCATGCCTTTGCCATTTGTGGATAATGGCTCTCACTGTGGTTCGCTGGAGTCCCAAAGCTTTAGAAATGGCTTTATAACCCTTTCCAGACTGATAAATCTTAATTACTTTCCTTCACAATTGTTCCTGAATTTCTTTGGATCTTGGCATGATGTCTAGGTTTGAAGGATCTTTTGGTGTACTTCACTTTTTCAGGCAGGTTCTATTTAAGTGATGTTCTGATTGAGAACAGGTGTGGCAATAATCAAGCCTGGGTGTGGCTAGTTAAGTTATGTTTTAACAAGGGGGGGCAATCATTTGTTCACACAGGGCCATGTAGGTTTGGATTTTTTTCTCCCTTAATAATAAACACCTTCATTTAAAAACTGCATTTTGTGTTTACTTGTGTTGTTTTTGACTAATATTTAAATTGCTTTGATGTTCTAAAACACTAAAGTGTGACAAACATGCAAAAAATAGGAAATCAGGAAGGGGGCAAACATTTTTTCACACCACTGTAATATTATTCGTGTTTTGATGCAGATTTTTATAAACTAATAATTAAAATCAATCAGATGACTTTTTTAATCTGTAAATAATATACTGATCAGTACTGTATTTGAGTGCTTGATGGCAGTCGTTTTGGTTTTGCTGTGGCATGTGCATTCTAAAGTTTTCCTGTGCTGAAGACTGGTTGCTAAAAATTGTCGTGAACTAGTATTGTGTTTGGCTATGTGTATACACGTTGCTGTGTTTGAGTGTCATGTATTAAAGAACATTCCTACTCAGATGATTGGCCACAAATGACTTGTTACACAAGAGACTCTACTTCCTCTCTGCTGTACCAAATATTCTTCGTCTGATATCAGAGAAATTGACCATGACCTCACTTTGGAAAAAAAAGTAAGCATACAGAGTGACTCTGGAAATGTATAGAGACCACACTGCAGTGGTTTGAAACCAAAAATGTTAACAAATGAGTCATACAAACATCCAGCTGTCCAAACATCCTCATCTACGCAGAGCAGTTGAAGTAAGATGGATTTTCCCTTTTTTATTTCTCCATTTTGTTCTGTACATCAAATATAAACCTTTGTACTTTTATTATTGTCCTTCAGTGATAACAATGAAAAAACCATTTAACATTTTAACTGTAGCAATTACTACCCTTTTGCCTATACATTAAATGTTTAGCCAGTTTGGCCTATGTTCAATGTCAAGTTTAGCAGACAAACTTATACATTATGGCAGTTTCTGTCAACCCACCATTAAAATGATGTTGCCATGTAATAACTGTACAGCTTATACCACAACTTTATAATTTTCAGACTTTGTTGAATAGAAAGAAATATGTGGCTCAGCAAAGAAGTGTCATATTGCAAGACCTATTTTGAAGCCTACTGCATTTCCTCAAGAATATCTGTGGGTTCTGGATGGAGCAATTCCCATCTGGAAACAGTACAGAAACTTAAGAACTCCTTTAACTACAAACACATGTGTGTTTGACTCCTGTGCTTCCATTTCCCATTCTTTCTCGGGATGGAAACAATCTGCTCTGATTATGGAATGGAAAGTGTTTTTTAAACTTCTAATATCAGTGTTTTTTATGTAAGCAACCCTGTTATGCATTCAGATTGTGACAAAAGCTTTCCATTAACATCATTGTCTCGCTCCAGTGGCGTGCTCTGATATGAAGTATGTAAAATAATGTAAGAGGATACCTAGCGGATGTGTATATTCTATTTGAATTTTATATTCTATTTGACTTTGGTCATCAAAACCTTCAAATAAAACATTAAGGCACATGAAGTACAACATGGCAGTTCAAGGAATGCCAGTAGGAATGGTCGCATTAGCTTCTAATGTCAGAATAATTATATTTATTTAGGTTGAAAAGTGGCTTGTAGACAGTATGAATAAATCTAAACCATTGTGTCTGAACAGGCACTATTGGTCTGAAATCAGTTGACAATGTTGAGCTTTAATCTTGTGTTTCCCTTTCTAGGTGCCAGTCTGCATACAGCTGACAAGAAGTACTTCTGGTTCCACCACACTCAAGGCGACACAATGACAGTACAGGACCCAGCTGAGATGAATCTGTGTTCAGCTGTGTGGGCTGTGGTGTCATATGTGGTGGCAGATCTTGATGAAATGCTTCCTAGATAACAGTTCCACCTCATATATTTGCATCCTCACCACATTATAATCTGAGTGTCCTGGAAGAGTTTTTTTTGCTAATCTACAGGGCACCCAAGATTTTGCTTCTTTAGTTTTTTGATTGGTGGTGGACATGGATCAGTCACACTGTAATGTATATCTTGATGCATACTCAGTAATCCAGGTGAGAAAATCCCAGAAGTTGAATTAATTCATCTGGACATAAGGTCTTGTGGGAGAACAAAACAAAACCTTATGTCCAGATGAACTGATTCAACTTCTGGAACTGTAATGTATAGTGTATGTATATGATTTTAACCTGCAATGCATGTACAAATAATGTTAAAATGTTAATGATTATGTCATCTTCACAAACTGACCATTTGATATGACTTGTTAAAGATCATATTTATCATAATAAAGATGACCATATTGACCTACTGTCATTTAAGTATAGATGTCATTTAAATATTGTACAAATTAATAAGCATTAGTACAGTCCCATGCCGTAATTTTTTGAGTTGCTCTGTGTATGTATATAGAATTGGCATTCCTGAGCACTGGTGAGAGTTTTAACTGGGAATAACTACAATGTAATTCTAAAGCACAGTTCCATATTCAAACCTGTAATAGTGATGGTTAACATCAGGGCTGGTTTACATTTACCTGTGCAACCTAATGGATTATTCACCCATTGCTATTCTTGTGGGTTTTGATTAAAGAAATTCACCTTCCAAAACAAAGAAAGCTAACAGTAAATATGATATGTTTGCTACATGATATAGGTATACAACTACATAATAGCTCTGTATTATTTTTCCAGTCCTAACGTGGGCAAATTAATTTGCTTAGGGCAAATCCAAAGGAATTACTATTCACAATAAGACACAATAAGTAATAAATGATTTATGTTGTGCCTTTTCTGGATTAAATAGTATTCAAAGTTATTGTCAACATATCATGTTTCCCTTTGCATGTGGATATATTAGTGCAGACAGATATACAGCGGTGTGAAAAAATGTTTTCCTTCTTCCTGATTTCCTAGTTTTTTGCATGTTTGTCACATTTAAGTGTTTCGGAACATCAAAGCAATTTAAATATTAGTCAAAGACAACACAAGTAAACACAAAATGCAGTTTTTAAATGAAGGTGTTTATTACTAGACAATGGATTTGCCTGGACAGAGTGCTGGCCCCTCTCCTGCCGACGTTCCTGAAGGCGTCGGTCCAGGCGAACTGCCAATGCCACCAGGGCCTCCAGGCTAGGGGGATCGTCACGAGCCACCAACTAGTCCTTGAGCCGCTCCAAACAGCTCTGTCGGAACGCCTCCTGCAGGGCATAGGGTGTCCACAACCAGCAATGAGAACTCCACGACGTACTCTGCAACTGACCGGGAGCCCTGTCGCAGGTTGAAGCGGTGGCTCAATGCCACTTCCTAGTGGCTAGGGTGGTCAAACCGACGTAGGAAGTTGTCGTGCAAGACCTCCTCCAAGCTGCCCTTGGCGAGCGCGGCCTCAGCCCAAAGCAAGGTCCTGTCCCGCAAGAGACTGACCAGATAAGATACCTTAGAGGCATCGGTGGCGAAGGACATGGGCCGTGAATAGAATACCAGACCGCACCGCAATCCATGCCCCTGGTAGGCGAGGGAGTTGCCGACACAGCGAGAGCGGGGGACTGTAATCCAGAGGAAGCATTCTGAGGAGAGGAGAGACTCTGTGGGCCACCGGTGTGGGTGGAGTTGGTCTGGCTCATGGCGGAAGTACCCGTGTCCTGAGAGGAGCGAGAAAAAACAAGCTGATTACTAAGAATCTTAGAAACTAACAACATGTTCAACAGCTTATCATGTTGAGCCAACCAAAGCTCCTAACAATGAAGAAGCATGCTCGTCGATGGTGGGTCGCCAACCTTAGAGCCTTAGAGCAGGTTCCATGTTGGCCAGATCGTACTGTTATGTGGGATCAGGGATCCTGTATGCTAAGTTAGGGTTGGAACCGAAATGCAGACCCAAAGGACAGGTGAAACAACGCATAAGTAAAAGAGTGGAATTTATTAACAGATAAATAATGAAAATACTCAGTGTAAACTGGAAATGAAGAAGCTAGACGGCAAATAAACAATAACACGGGCAAAACCCAATGGGTAAGTCCAGAAACCAAAACGGGAACGGTGAAGAGCGAAAATGATGTGGCGGTGGCTTGTGGCTGGCTTCCCAGACAATGGAGCACTCTAAGTGGCGTGAGGGTCCTGACGTGAAGCAAGACCAGAAGACCGGGGTCGGGTGAACACTAGGAATGAACAAAAAAGGAGACGTGAACGGAGTTACAAAATAAACAAGGCATGAGGGCCAGGACAAGGTTAGTGGCTAAGGATAGGCTAGTCTAGGCTAGGCTAACGAGGCAAATACACAAGGCTAAAAATAATGCGCTAAGCTAAAGACAAGACTTCGTGTGTTGACGATCTGGCGATCTCAAGCTGCGTGATCCGGGGTTTTATGGAGAGAGGCTGATGAATGAGTGATGAGCAGCGAGGTGCAGCCAATATATCTGTAAGGGAAGCACAGCAAAACACAAGCATGCCGCACTCCAAAACAAAACAAAACGCACGTGTATGAGGGGAAGAGAACATGAACAAATATACATGGAAAAAAAACGATACATAAACAAAGCGTGACCAGCAAACGTGGCGAAGCGGGCCCTGACACATTTACAGAATTCACCTTATCCAGAGAGACTTACAGTGGGGCAAAAAAGTATTTACTCAGCCACTGATTGTGCAAGTTCTCCTACTTAGAAAGATGAGAGAGGTCTGCGATTTTCATCATAGGTACACTTCAACTATGAGAGACAAAATGAGAAAAACACTCAGGAAATCACATTGTAGGATTTTTAAAGAATTTAATTGTAAATCATGGTGGAAAATATGTATTTGGTCACCCACAAGCAAGCAAGATTTCTGTCTCTCACAGACCTGTAACAACTTCTTTGAAAAACTCTTCTGTCCTCCCCTCGTTACCTGTATTAATGGCACCTGTTTGACCTTGTTATCCATATAAAAGACACCTGTCCACAGCCTCAAACGGTCAGACTCCAAACTCAACCATGGCCAAGACCAAAGAGCTGTCGAAGGACACCAGGAAGAAAGTTGTAGACCTGCACCAGGCTGGGAAAAGTGAATCTACAATAGGCAAGCAGGTTGGTGTGAATAAATCAACTGTGGGAGCAATTGCAAGAAAATGGAAGATATACAAGACCATTGATAATCTCCCTCGTTCTGGGACCCCACTCAAGATCTTATCCCATGTGGTCAAAATGATCATGAGAACGGTGAGCAAAAATAACAGAACTACACGGAGGGACCTGATGAATGACCTGTTGAGAGCTGGGACCAAAGTAACAAAGGCTACCATCAGTAACACACTACGCCGAGAGGGACTCAGATCCTGCAGTGCCAGGCGTGTCTCCCTGCTTAGGCCAGTACATGTCCAGGTCCGTCTGAAGTTTGCAAGAGAGCATATGGCTGATCCAGAAAAAGATTGGGATAATATCATGTGGCCAGATGAAACCAAAATAGAACTTTTTGGTAAAAACTCAACTCGTCATGTTTGGAGGAAGAAGAATGCTGAGTTGCATCCCAAGTACACCATACCTACTGTGAAGCACGGGGGTGGAAACATCATGCTTTGGGGCTGTTTTTATGCAAAGGGGACAGGACAACCAACCCGTGTTAAGGGAAGCATGAACTGGGCCATGTATTGTGAGATTTTAAGGCAAGACTTCCTTTTATCAGTGAGAGCATTGAAGATGGAACATGGCTGGGTCTTCCAACATGATAATGATCCCAAACACACTGCTCGGTCAATGAAGAAGTGGCTCTGTAAAAGGCATTTCAAGGTCCTGGAGTGGCCTAGCCAGTCTCCAGACCACAACCCCATAGAAAATTTGTGGAGGGAGTTGAAAGTCCGTTTTGCCCAGCGACAGCCACAGAACATCACTGCTCTAGAGTAGGTCTGCATGGAGGAATGGGTCAAAATACCAGCTACAGTGTGTGCAAACCTGGTGAAGACTAACAGGAAACGTTTGACCTGATGTTACAAAGCATTGAGTTGAACTTTTGTTATTGACCAAATACTTATTTTCTACCATAATTTACAATTAAATCCTTTAAAAATCCTACAATGTGATTTCCTGGATTTTTTTCCCCTCATTTTGTTTCTCAGTTGAAGTGTACCTATGATGAAAATTACAAACCTCTCTCATCTTTCTAAGTAGGAGAACTTGCACAATCAGTGGCTGACTGTACATATATATTGATACAGTCTTATGGGAGATTCAGGGCCTATTCATTGAGTGCAGGCAGAAGCATAGCCAGAAGGCACTGCTGCCTTTTTGCTGCTGTGCCACCCATATGCCTACATATGTTTTTGTTACATATTAATCAGAGGACATGGTCACAGTCAAACCAACCAACATCAAGTTTACATCATGTCTTGACATAGATTTCCTGTACAATAAGTGTGTGTCCTGACCACAGGACAACTATTCGATATCTCACGGGAATAAAATGAGAAGACATACAGGCAGTAATCACCTAAAAATGCTAGAAATAAGAGCAGTGATCAGATTTTAATCTGCTGTTACTTAGTGACTTGGGCCCTGAGATTGGCTGTCAACATTGTTATGATAGAGTTGTGTGGGCAGGAGGGGAGGAAACCGTGCAGTGCAGTTTGGCTACAGAGATTAAATGTTTTAATGGTGTAGATCAAAAGCACCACAATGCTGTTAAGCTTAAACAGTGTGTAGAGTCACACCCCAATCCATTCAGAGAATGAAAGTAAGTTGGAAAGGCGTTTTCAAAGCTACAAAAAAAGCATAAAAACCTAGGTTTTAAATATCAGTGGAGCTAAAATTCAGTAGATGCCACAGGTTTGGACTCATGTAGCCTGATTAATAAAGCTTTTTATATGAATCATGTGACTGCATTTATCTTTATACTGTATATACAGTACAATTTACCTATACACCCCCAAATCAGAAAAAGTTGGGATAGTATGGACAATGCAAATTAAAAAAAAATCAGTGACTCTTATTTCATTGTAGACAGTATGAATGAACCCAAGATATTTCATATTTTGTCTGGTCAACGTTCATTTGTTACTATACACCCATTCCTGCATTTCAGGCCTCCAACACATTCGAAAAAGTTGGAACAGGCACAATTCAGAGATAGTAATGAAGTAAAAGAAAAATAAAATAATGATGTAATTTCAAGCAGGTAGTGCCAACAGGTGACTGTAATCATGATTTTGTACAAAAGCAGTATCCACAAAAGGCTGAATCTTTGAGGAGCAAAGGTGGACAGAGGATCTCCAGTTTATCAACAAATGCATAAGAAATTGATTGATATATTTAAATACAATGTTCCCCAAAGAAAGATTGGAAGGGATTTACATATTTCTAACTCGATAGTGCATAATATCATTAATCGATTCAAGGAAAGTGGAGGAATTTCAGTGCCTAAATTGCAAGGGCACAAGCCTAAGCCGATCCCCTGGAATCTTCGATCCTTCAGATGGCAATACATCAAAAACTGTCATTCATCAATAGCTGATAGAACCACATGGGTAAGAGATTACTTTGGCAAACCTTTGTCAAGCACTACTGAGTTACATTCACAAATGCCACTTAAACGTTTACTGAGCCTTATGTTAACCATGTTCATAGGGGCACTTCTCTGGATTTGGAGGCATCTGGGATGGACCGTCATACAGCAGAAATGTGTATCATGGTCAAATGAATCAGTATTCCAGATCTTTTTGAAGAAATGGATACTGAAATGGAGACCAAAGACAATAAGGACCATCCAGACTGTTATCAGCAACAAGTGCAAAATTCAAAGTCTGTCATTGTATGGGGATGAGTCAGGCCATTTACATTTCTGTGATGGCAGCATTTATGCAGAAAAGTATACTGAGATTTTAGAGCAACATAAGCTGCCTTCAAGACGAAAGACAGCTTATGTTCATTTCAAGGCACACTGATGCATTTTTCAAGACAATGCAAGACTACATGCTGCACACATTACATAAGCATGGGTGCAGAATAAGGTGGTATGGGTACTGTAATGGGCAGGGTTGTTTCCATTGTAAAAATGTTGCCTGGTTGATGAGTCTCGATTTCTGCTGTGACATTTGGATGGTGGGGTCAGAATTTGGCATAAAGATCATGAAAGCCTGAATCCATATTGCCTTGTATCAATGGTGGTGGTGATGTAATGGTGTGGGGAATATTTTCTTGGCATGCTGTATACCAACTGAGCATCACAGAAATGCCACAGTCTACCTTAGTATTGTTGCTGACCATGTGCATCCCTTTCTGACCACCATGTCTTCTATATGCCATTTCACAAAGCTCAAATCAACTCAAACTGATTTATTGAACATGACAACAAGTTCACTGTACTCAACTGGTCTTAACAGCCACCAGATCTCAATCTAATAGAGCACCTTTAGATGTTGAGGAACAGGAGATTTGCATCATGGATGTGCAGCCAATAAATCTGCAGCAAACTGCCTGATACTATAATGTCAATATGGACCAAATATTTTGAGGAATGTTTCCAGCGCCTTGTTGAATCTAGACCAAAAATAATTAAGCCTGTTCTGAAAGCAAAAGGTTTTCAGCCCGGTACTAGCAAGGTGTACCTAACAAAGTAGCTGGTGAGTGTCTGTACCACTCAGAAGAGCTAACAACAATTAAAATACCTTGGTCTCAAGCTGGGTTGATTTTCAGGTACATTATTGTCTGTATTTTATACTACAAATGAATTTTGTTTTCTGTTCTTTATTTCAAAGTCTAATTCTAGGTGTATATACCATATGCAAAGAAAAAACCCCAACATTTTTAAAGAGTTGTTATTAGAAAGAAACTGGCAAAGAACAGAAATCAATAACCATTTGAAAACAATTCAACTATAGTTCATATTCAATTCATATAGTTGTTACTGTTGCATGGTGCCATTAATCACCATGTAATTTTTACCCCGAAGCTTCAAAACATGCTGTTTCTTTTTTATTTTCCTTTCCCTGTTTCTAAAAATATAAATATATGCGTCCCAGAATTGATATATCTCTTTGCAACCACAAATTTAATTTAGATTTACATGTATACAATACTTTTTCCAAAATTCTTTTTCCAAATTTCTTTGATTTTTCTGATGTGGGTTCCAGGATATTTGACAGTAGCTTTGGAATACCACAAAGTGACACTACAGGGCAGTCATGCATGGGCAATAGTACAAGTTTCTTTAAATATAGTTGTAGGCCTGATCCATTTGAGAAAAACCTAAAATCTGCAAAATTGTTGCCACTTTGGTAATGTTTTGGATCTCATCCAGTGGGATCAAAATGATCATGAGAATGGTGAGAAAAAATCCCAGAACTACACAGAAGGACCTGATGAATGACCCCCCAAGAGCTGGGACCAAAGTAACAAAGGCTACCATCAGTAACACACTACGCCGAGAAGGACTCAGCTCCTGCAGTGAGGTGTGTCCCCCTGCTTAGCATATGGATGATCCAGAAGAGGATTGGGAGAATATCATGTGGTCAGATGAAACCAAAAGAGAACTATTTGGTAAAAACTCAACTCCTTCTGTTTGGAGGAAGAAGAATGCTGAGTTGCATCCCAAGAACAGCATACCTACTGTGAAGCATGGGGGTGGAAACATCATGCTTTGGGGCTGTCTTTCTGCAAATGGGACAGGACGACTGATATGTGTTAAGGGGAGAATAAACGGGGCCATGTACCATGTAAGCCAAAACCTCCTTCCTTTTGTATTATTCTTTATTTTTTATTTTTTATTTTTGCACTACTGTTGCCTTAGAGAGAATGCTAAACTAAATTTCACTGTTTGAACATTGTTCATAACACTTTTCTCAATAGACAATAAATCTATTCTATTCTATTCTATTCTATTCTATTCTATTCTATTCTACTGATGTATATCCTGGTGTGGATGTACATCCTGGTGGACATCCTGCAGTACTTCCTGGTGATATCCTGGTGTATGTCCTTGTGTGGATTTATATCCTGGTGTACGTCCTCTTGTATATCCTGGAACGTCCATTCCTATTCCTATTGTCTACTTTCTATCTTCTACTTCCTATCACTAGCTTTTGCTTCCTATCTTGTACTTCCTAACTTATACATCCTATTGAAATCATATTTCTTACTTCCTGTTCATTTCTTCTACTTCCTATTTTCTACATCTTATTACTATCTTCTACTTCATATTACTGTCTTCTACGCCCTATTTTCTATTTACTATTCTTTTTTTTTACTTCCTTTTCATATCTTCTTCTTCTTTTTACTGTCTTCTACTGTCTCCTATATTCTACATGCTGCCTTCATGTTCCTATTCATTTCTTCTTTTAACTATTCCTATCTTCTGCTTCCTGTCTTCTACTTAAAATTCCAATCTTCTACTTCTTATCCTCTACTTCCTAGTCCTGGCTTCTACTTCCTATTCATATCTTCTACTTTCTATCTTCTATTTCCTATTCCTATCTTCTACTTCTTTTCTTCTACTTCCTATCTTCTTCTTCCTGTTTCTTTTTTCTACTTCCAATCTTCTACTTTCTGTTCTCTACTACTTTCATTTTACTTCTTGTCTTCTACTTCCTATATTCGCCTTCCTGTCTATTCCTGTCTTCTACTTCCTATTCCTGTCTTCTACTTCTTGTCTTCTACTTCCTATTCCTATCTAGTTCTTCCTATCTTGTACTGCCTATGTTCAATTTCCTATTTCTATCTTTTGTATCTATCTTCTCCTTGCTATCTTCTACTTCCTATGTTTATCTTCTACTTCCTATAATCTTTCTATTTCTATCTTCCACTACCACTCCCTGTCTTCTCCCTCCTATTTCTTTCTGCTACTTCCTATCTTCTTCTTTCTATAAATTACTTCCTATTCCTGTCTTCTACTTCTTATCTTCTACTTCCTATTACTGTCTTGTACTTCCTATCTTCTACTTTTTATATTCTACTTCTCATTCCTATTTTCTGTTTTCCATTTACTTCTTCCTATATTCTACTTCCTATTCCTATATTCTACTTCCTTTCTTCTACTTCCGATCTTCTTCTTCCTATTAATTTTTTCTACTTCCTATCTTGTACTTCTATTTTCTTCTTCCTTTATTTCACTTCCTATCTTCTACTTTCTATTGTTTCCGTCCTTTATTTTACTTCAGGCCTTCTATTTTATATTCCTGTCTTCTACTTACTATCTTCGATTTCCTATTCATATCTTCTTTGTCCCGTCTTTTACTTCATATTCATATCTTCTACTTCCTATCTTCTTCTTTCTATTTTCTCCATCCTTTATATTACTTCCTATCTTCTACTTCCTACTGTCTACTTCCTTTCTTCTACTTCCTATTCCTATATTCTACTTCCTATTCTTATCATCTACTTCCGATTTTATACTTTTTATTTATTTGACTTCCTATCTCATTCTTTCTTTTTTATTCTTCTTTTATTTAACTTCATACCTTCTACTTCCTATTTCTGTCTTCTACTTCATTTCTTCTGGTTCCTATCTTCGACTTTTTATTCATATCTTCTCCTTCTTATCTTCTACTTCTTATTCATATCTTCTATTTCCTATCTTTTACTTCCTATTCCTACCTTTTTATTCCTCACTTCTACTTCTTATTTCTGTCTTCTACTTCCCATGTTCTACTTCCTATTCTTGTCATCTTCTTGCTAACTTCTACATCTTATTCCTGTATTATACTTCCTATCATCTACATCCTATTTTTTCTTCCTCTTTCTGTCTGCTATTTGCTATATTCTACATCATATTCCTATCTTCTACTTTCTATTTTCTAATTCCTCTTCCTATCTTCTACTTCATATTTTTTCTTCCTCTTCCTGTCTTCTATTTGCTATATTCTACTTCCTATCCCTATCTTCTTCTTTGTAGCACTGCTTCCTATTTCATTATTCTATTTCCTATCTTCTATTTCCTATTCCTATCTTCTACATTCCATCTTATACTTCCTATTCCTATCATCTTTGTCATTTTCCTGTCTTCTACTTCATACCTTCCAGGTCCCATTCCTACCCTATACTTAGTATTCTTATCTTCTACTTTCTATTTTCTACTTCCTTTTTTCTACTTTATTCTCATTCTTCCTATCCTCTTCTTCCTATTCCTATCTTCTTCTTCATATCTTCAACTTTTATTTTCTACATTCTTTATTTTAGTTCACATCTTCTACTTCTTGTTTTCTACTTCCTTTCTTCTACTTCCGATTCCTATTTTCTACTTTCTATTCCTAACTTCTATTTATTATCTTCTGCTTACTATTACTTTCTTCTACTTCATATCTTCTACTTTCCTTTTTCTAATTCCTTTGTTTTACTTCCTGTCTTCTACCTTCTTTTCCTTTCTTCTACTTCCTTTCTTCTACTCCCTATCTTCAAATTTCTATTCATATCTTCTACTTCCTTTTCCTCTTCAATTTCTTGCATTCTTCTTTCCATTCCTATCTTCTACTTTTTATAATTCCTATTTTCTACTTTCTATGTCCTATTCTTTACTTCCTATTCCTGTCTTCTACTTCCTACTTTCTACTTCCTATTCCTATTTTCTGCCTTAAATCTTCTACTTTCTATTTTCTATGTCATGCGTCCGAGTTTCTTCTACTTCCCATTCCTATAATCTATTTCCTTTTCCTGCCATCTACTTCCTATCTCCTACATCCTAGTTCTCTTTTCTACTTTGCATCTTTTACTTCCTATGTTCAACTTTCTATTCATATTTTCTGCTTCCCATTCCTCACTTCTACTTCCTGCTACTTCCTATCTTCTATTTTCACTTCCTATTTTCTACATTCTATTCCTATCTTCTCCTATCTTCTACTTTTCAATTTTATACTTTCTTCCTATCTTCTACTTCCTATTTTTACTTTCTACTTACTGTTTTCTACTTACTATACCTATCTTCTGCTTCCTATTCCTATCATCTATTTCCTTTTCCTGTCATCTACTTCCTGTCTTCGACATCCTGTTCCTGTTTTTTGCTTCCTATTTTCTACTTCCTATGTTCTACATCCTATTCATATCTTCTACTTCCTATTCCTATCGTCTACTTTCTATCTTCTACTTCCTTGCTTTGATTTCCTATCTTCTACTTTCTACTTCCTATTTCCTACTTCCTAGTGCTATCTTCTCCTTCCTATCTTCTACTTCCAATTTTTTACTTCCTTTTCCTTTCTTCTACTTCCTAACTTAAACTTCCTATTCATATCTTCTTACTTTCTTTTCCTATCTTCTATTGCAATCCCTTTTGCTTCCCATTGTGATCTTTTACTTCCTTGTCTATAATTCCTATTTTCTACTTTCTATGACTTATCTTCTACTTCCTATTTTTGTTTCTGTTTCCTATCTTCTACTTCATTGTCTTCTACTTACTATTCTTTTTTCCCCTTCACATCTTCTACTTTCTATATTCTACTTCCTATTCCTATCTTATTCTTTGCATCTTGTTGTTCCGATCTTCTGCTTCCTATTATTTTCTACTGCCTATTGTACTCTTCCTTTTTCTATTTTCTACTTCTCATTTATACGTTCAATGTTCTACTTCCTATTCATGTCTTCTACTTCCCATTCCCCTCTTCTCCTTCCCTTCTTCTACATCCCTTCTTCTTCTGTTTCCTTTTTCCCATTTCCAATTTTCCACAGTCTTCCTATCTTCAACTTCCTATTTACTACTTCCTATTCCTATATTCTACTTCCTATCTTCGACTTCTTTTCTTCTTCTTTCTATTCTTATATTCTACTTCCTATAATCTATTTTCTATTTTCTTCTTCCTTTATTTTATTTCAAATCTTCTGTTTGCTTTTCCTGTTTTTTACTTGCTTCCTTTTACTTCCTATCTTTGACTTCCTATTCATATCTTCTTCTTCCTTCTTCTACTTCCTATTCATATTTTCTTCTTCCTGTCTTCTACTTATTAGTTCTATCTTTTACTTCCTATATTCTACTTTCTATTCTTATCTCATACCTTCTATTTTCTAGGTTTTTTTTTACTTCCTCTACTTCCTTTTCCTGTCTTCAGCTTCCTTTCCTCTACTTCCTGTCTTCAATTTCCTGTTTATATCTCCTAATTCATATTCCTCTCTTCTACTACCTTTCTTCTACTTCCTATTTTCTACTTTCTACTTCCTATCTTTTACTTCGTATTTGTCATGCCCCACGGTCTTACCGTGGTCTATGCACCTCTGATGAGTCACGTGACTCCTGCTGATCCATCTTGGAACTCCATAGCTGATTAGGCAAACATTGAACTCAGCTGTGAGAGGCCCTTTATAAGGGGGGCTTCGAGAGACAGTGTGGATTATTGTTCTTCGGTCAAGTCCAAGTCCTCTGCGTTCTCACATAAGGTATTATGGCCATTGTTGTTTTCCTGTGTTGCTGTTCCCTCCGCCTTGGAAAGTTGTGTTGCTGTTCCATCCACCTTGGATACCCATGTTGCGGTGCTTTCCACTTTGGATAACTTGTGTTGCGGTTCCGTTTGCCCTGTATGCTCGTGTGCGGCTGCGTCCACTTCTGTTTTGTTCCTGCGGCTGCGTCCGCATTGTGTATGCCAGGTTTTGTTTTCACACCTGTTTTCTAGATTTGCCCGTTTTGATTTTTGCACCCATTTTCCGGCCCCACCTGTTTTTTTGTTTATGCACCCATTTCTTTAATAAAACCTTTATTTTTACTAGAACCTGTGCTGTCTTTCATGTTCCTGCCGCTCCTGCATTACACTATTCCCAGCTTCTCCTTCCTATCTTTTACTTCCAATTTTCTACTTTCTTCCTATCTTCTATTTCCTCTCCATTACTACTTATTATTCTTATATTCTACTTCCTATTCCTATCTTATACTTCCTTTCTTCATCTTCCTTTCTTCTTTTTCCTGTTCCTTTATTCTACTTCATACTCCTATCTTCTACTTCCTATGTTCTGTTTTCTGTTCCTATCTTCTACTTCCGATCTTCGACTTTCCATTTTCTTCTTCCGTTCCTTCACTTCCTATGTTCTACTGTCTATTGTCTACATCCTTTATTTTACTGCAAATCTTCGATTTCCTATTCTTGTCTTCCTCTTCCTTTGTTCTACCTCTTATCTTCGATTTCCTATTTATATCTTCTTCTTCCTATCTCCTACTTCCTAGTCATATCGTCTTCTTCCTATGCCTATGTTTACTTCCTATACACACATGGACAAAATTGTTGGTACCCCTCAGTTAATGAAAGAAAAACCCACAATGGTAACAGAAATAACTTTAATCTGACAAAAATAATAATAAATACAAAGTCTATGAAAATGAACAAATGAAAGTCAGACATTGCTTTTCAACCATGCTTCAACAGAATTATTTTAAAAAATAAACTCATGAAACAGGCCTGGACAGAAGTGATTGTACCCCTGAAAAATGTGACCAAAGGGACATGTTAAATTAAGGTGTGTTCACTAATTAGCATCACAGGTGTCTACAACCTTGTAATCAGTCAGTGGGCCTATATATAGGGCTTCTCTGGTAGTCACTGTGATGTTAGGTGGCAAGGTGTGTACCACACTCAACATGGACCAGAGGAAGGAAAGGAAATAGTTGTCTCAGGACATTAGAAAGAAAATTACAGACAAACATGTTAAAGGTAAAGGTTATAAGACCATATCCAAGCAGCTTGATGTTCCCATGACTACAGTTGCATATACTGTATTATTCAGAAATTTAAGACCCATGTGACTGTAGCCAACCTCCCTGGACATGGACGCAGGAGGAAAGTTGACAAATGACAAATCAAAGAGACGGATAATATGAATGGTAACACAAGAGCCAAGAAAAACTTCTAAAGAGATTAAAGGTGAACTTCAAGCTCACGGAACATCAGTGTCAGATCGCACAATCCGCCGATGTTTGAGCCAAAGTGGACTTAATGAGAGACGAGCAAGGAGGACACCATTGTTGAAAACAAAACATAAAAAAGCCAGACTGGAATTTGCCAAACTACACTGACATGCCACAAAGTTTCTGGGAGAATGTCCTATGGACAGATGAGACAAAAATGGAACTTTTTGGCAAGGCACATCAGCTCTATATTCACAGATGGAAAAATTAAGCATATCAAGAAAAGAACACTGTCCCTACTGTGAAACATGGAGGAGGCTCTGTTATGTTCTGGGGCTGCTTTGTTGCATCTGGCACAGGGTGTCTTGAATCTGTGCAGGGTACAATGAAGTCTCAAGACTATGAAGGAATTCTAGAGAGAAATGTGCTGCCCAGTGTCAGGCAGCTTGGACTCAGTCACAGCTCATGGGTCTTGCAACAGGATAATGACCCAAAACACACATCTAAAAACAACCAAGAATGGCTAAGAGGAAGACACTGGACTATTCTGACGTGGCCTTCTATGAGCCCTGACCTAAATCCTTTTGAGCATCTTTGGAAGGAGCTGAAACATGCCGTCTGGAATGTTTTACTTACTTGCTATTCCTATCTTATCCTTCCTATCTTCTACTTTCTATGTTCTATTTTCTATTCCTTTTGTCTACTTCCGATCTTCTGTTTTCTATTTTCTTCTTCCTTTATTTCACTTCCTATCTTTTACTTTCTATTTTCTACTTACTTTTTTTCTCTTCCTATCTTCTACTTTCTTTTGTCTACATCCCTTATTTTACTTCAGATTTTCTTTTTCCTATTCCTGTCTTCTACCTCCTTTCTTATTCTTCCTATTTTCTACTTCCTATTCATATGTTCTACTTCCTATTTTCTATTTTCTACTCCTATCTACTAGTTACTATCTTCTACATTCTGTTTTCTTCTTCCTTTTTTCACTTCCTGTCTTCTACTCTCCATTTTCTGCTTTCTTTATTTTACATATTATCATCTATGTTCTATTTTCTAATTTTTTCTTATACTTCCTGTCTTTGATTTCCTAATCATATCTCCCATTTCCCATTCCTCTCTTCTCCTACCTTTCTTCTACTTTTTACTTCCTATCTTTTACTTCCTTTTAATTGCCTACCTTCTGCTTCCCATTCCTATCATCTACTTTTTATTTTATGATTCCTGTTTTCTACTTTCTACATCCTATCTTCTACTTCCATTCCTGTATTCTACTTCCTATCTTCTACTTCCTATTCCGTTTTTCTGCTTCGCTTCTTCTACTTCCTATATTCTACTTCCTACTCCTATCTTATTCTTTCTATTTTGTTCTTCCGATCTTCTGCTCCCTATTACTATTTTCTACTGCCTATTTTCCTCTTCCTTCTTCTGTCTTCTACTTCCCATTTTCTACTTTCAATGTTCTACTTCCTATTCATATCTTCTACTTCCCATCCCTCTCTTCTCCTTCCTTTCTTCAACTTGCTTTCTTCTACTTCCTATTCTAATCTTCTCCTTCCTATTTTCTATTTCCAATTATCCACTTGCTTTCTATCTACTACTTCCTATCTTCTTTGTCCTATTTCTATATTCTACTTCCTATCTTTGCCTTCTTTTCTTCGTCTTCTTCCTATTCTTATATTTTACTTCCTATTCCTATCTTCTACTTCCTATCTTCTGCTTCTATTCCTACCTTCTACTTCCTATCGTCTATTTTTTATTTTCTTCTTCCTTTATTTTTCTTCCTATCTTTTACTTTTTTTTGTCCACGTCCTTTATGTTACTTCATATCTTCTATTTCTGATTCCTGTTTTCTACTTCCTATCATCTAGGAAGTTTTGACTCAATTTGGCAAAGATTGCTTTAAACTCGTACAACAGTACGAACAAACGGCTCGTAAGATGGCTGATTACAGGAACCACCTGAGATTCAACCTCAGATGCAGACAGAATGGGATCACTCCTAAGAGTCTGCAAATGAAATCTTCAGTAAAAGGCCACTGGGCTAACAAGATCCTCCAGAAGGCACAGAACCAGCTGCTGAATGAACGAGTGAGGCAAACCAACTTTACCATTGATGCTTTGAAAGTCAGAGAGGAACACATCCAACAGAGACTTGCATATTGTCTAGATGAGACCATTCTTCAACGTGTAATCAACTTCACAGAAAAGGCTCAGCTAGCACAACATGAAAAGTCTAAAACTAGGCAGCAGAAGAAGTTTGATCTTCTTGCTGCACGCCAGAGACACCGGCGGACGGATGATACTCTCAAAGGCTGGAAGAGAGAAGGAGGACAGACACAACCTGTGGATGTGAACAATTGGGTGAAGAACTTGTCTGACCGACAACTCACCCAGGCGGAGAAAGACATCTTGGCTAAGGGCATGAATTTTGCTGTGACACCGAGGCAAAGACCACTAGTGGAACTGATTACAGCCACGGAAACAGCAATCCGCAACAACAACATCGCGGACATGGAAGCAGAACAACTGCGAATGAAAGTTTCAGCCTGCCTTAGCAATGCAAAGCCACCGCCGTCTAACATCAGCAGAGAGGAAAGGAAGGCACTCACGACTCTCAGTAAGGATAATGACATCATCATCCTTCCAGCGGACAAAGGCAGGTGCACTGTTTTATTAAACCAGACAGACTATCATGAGAAAGTTATGACTCTCCTTAGAGACACTAACACTTATGAGCCCCTGAAACGAGATCCTGGTAGTGGGTACAAGAAGAGGGTGATAGATTGTCTGAAGCTTTTAGAAGCAGGAAAGCTATTGACCGGCCTATGTCCAAGATTATACCCAAGGGAGGTTACAACAACCTAGTCTGTATGGTTTACTTAAGATACATTAAACAGGATGTGGCCATTGCGGCCCATTGTGTTGGTATATCAACTCATGACTACACATCGCCAAGTTTCTTTCCTGGCATCGATCCTCTCACCAGTTGTAGCAGCACGTATCACATCCATCCAGAACACCATGGGATTTGTGGATAAGGGCGATGTACGTCTTATGGAGACGGATGAAACATGGTCTCGTTTTGATGTCACATCTCCTCACGGCGTTCCAGTTGCTGAGGCAGTAAGAGTAGTCAGTCAAGTCAAGTCGATCTTATTATATAGCCCGCTTTTTACAATGAGATGTCTCAAAGACAATTTACAGTTTAGATTTAACTCCATAACTACGTAAAATCCCAAATTGAGGCAAGCCTAGGGCGACAGTGGCAAGGAAAAACTCCCTAATCTAGGAAGAAACCTTGGGAGGACCAAGACTCAAAAAGGGACCCAACCTCCTTGGGCTGCGTAGATGATAAATCTAAGAGCGAAACTAAAGTCATGGAGTCAAAGTTCGAATAAAATGTGAAGTGTGCATCGACATTAAGTGGCCCGGGTATGATGGGGCTGGAGCTGATGACGGAAGCAGTTTGAGTGGAGCTCCAGCAGATGAACATCATGTGTGGGACTGGAACTGCAGAAAACAGAAAATGTAATTAGTTATTGATTAAGAGCACAGTGTCTATTAACAATCGCTGATGCCATGTCAATCACTGATGCCAATTGTAGCATGAGACCCGGCAGCATTAGCTATAGCAGCATAGCTAGAAAGAGGAGAACTGGTAGGAAACACAGCCAAGAGGGATCACATGAGACACTGGCAACCCCACGGGAGGCAGAAGACTGCACCCCAACGTCTCTGATCACCGTAAGACTCTTTGACTATGAACCCCCAGCTCTGCCCTTAGTCTAAGGCAAGGATGCACGAGTCAAGATCACGAGGACCGAAGCCCAGTTCAGCCAGACCGCCCACTCGACACTCCCGGCTAACGGACAAGGCAGGCAGGCCAGACATGACTGCAGGCAGGCCAGACATGACTGCAGACTCCGGCCCCAGTGACCCAAGCCATGCATCCCGGTCTAAATCTAGTCAAAAACCTGTGTAAATAAGTATGTCTTTAGCCTAGACTTAAAACTTTGGAGAGTGTCTGAGTCTCGAACGAAAGTGGGAAGTTTATTCCATAGTTGGGGGGCCATGTATGAGAGAGCTTTTCTCCCGGCTGTGACTTTTTTAATTTTAGGAACTAAAAGAAGTTCTGCATCCTGCGACTGAAGTAGACGAGTTGGATTGTAATACTCTAAGAGTTCACTCAGATAATGTGGTGCCAGGCCATGTAGAGCTTTATAAGTTATAAGAAGTATTTTGTAATCAATGCGGAATTTGACTGGTAACCAGTGCAGTGATGATAGAACAGGAGTGATATGATCAAATTTTCTAGTTAGAGTTAGCACTCGGGCAGCTGCGTTCTGAACTAACTGAAGTTTATTTATAGATTTACTAGAGCATCCAGTAAGTAAGGCGTTACAGTAATCCAACCTTGAGGTTATAAATACAAGTTTTTCTGCATCATTAAAAGAGAGGATATTTCTAAGTTTAGCGATATTACGTAATTGAAAGAAAGCAATTCGAGGGATGCTGCTAATGTGTGCATCAAAGGACAGATCTGAATCAAATGTGACACCTAAGTTTTTTACAGATGGACTGGGCAATACTGGGCAGCCATCTAGATTTAGGATAGATGTAGCCAACCTGTCTCTCACAGCCTTGGGTCCCACTAATAGAACCTCAGTTTTATCTGGTTTAAGTAATAGAAAAATTAAATAACTCCAATCTAGTAGTAGTCTGAGTGACTACAGGAGGACCCCACTCTCAGCATAGGACCACCCTTAACTTGGCCGCAGTGTGTTTGCCTTCTTGAGTTGTGTCTTTCAATCCACCTATTTCACATACAGGGAGAGGCAGTACTATAGGCAGAAAAACATGGGGTGCGCCATGGGCTCCCCATTTTCACATATCGTGGCCACCCGTTATTGAAGAAAGTCGAAAGAAGGCACGAACATCCTATTAAGAACACCACCGCAGCCTTGGGTTCAATATTGGATGACACCTGGGTTAAAATTAAATCCTCAGGAAGTCCACATTTCACCGACCCACAATTAACTCAGTGGACAAACACATTTAAGTTCACCAGGAGGAATGTGAAGAACGGCAGGTTAGCCTTCTTGATTGTGATGTTGTGATTGAAGATGGGGGACGATTGAAAGTCGTGTTTATCGTAAGCCAACACTACGGATCACACTTCAGGTTTGACTCTCATCATCCCTGGAGCAACAAATTTAGGATCAATCAGGACACTGTACCCCGAGCAGACAGCGTCCCCACTGACAACAGCGGCCAATGATGGAGAGAAATCTCACATAAGCCAGGCCCTGGGAAAATTGGTTATCCGAACTGGGCCTTGTCAAAGCCGGTAAGACGCCCAAACAGTGCTCCAGCATAATCGACAGAGAAACAACAACCGCAGTCTAAGCGTAAACCAGTGGTGATTCCATATGTGGCAGGAACATCGGAAAAATTGAGACGCATATTTGCCAAACACCGCGTCTCAGTGGCTTTCAAACCCCAAAACACGCAACGCCTGAAACTGGTCCACCCCAAGGATCAGGTCCCCCAGCACAAACAGAGTAATGTAGTGTATGGTGTTAAGTGCTAGAAGGATTGCCAGGAATTGTACATCGAGGAAACCAAACAGCCACTGGCGAAACGGATGGCACAACATAGAAGAGCTACCTCATCAGGTCAGGACTCTGCGGTTTACACTCACCCACCTACAGGCCAGTGGCCACTCTTTCAAGGATGAAGACGTGCAGATCCTTGATAGGGAGGAACGATGGTTTGAACGCAGAGTAAAAGAAGCCATTTTTGTAAAAAGGGAACGTCCATCCCTGAACCGAGGAGGGGGCCTCAGACCTCTCACCATCTTACAATGGAGCCATCACCGCCCTTCCCCAATCCTGTGTGAATGGCACACGTGGCCATTGTCGTTAATGGCTATGTCAATCTGCATATTAAACTGATCACCGGTCCCATTGTTATGCAGTGGTGCTGGTACCAGTCGTTATGCAAAGGTGCTGTATATAAAATCGGGGTAATTTTCCAACTAGCTGAGACTGAAGAAGTCACATAGATGAGTGACGAAATGTTTCTCCAACGAAATCTATGTCCAGATGAACAGATTCAACTTCTTGGATTTTCTTACCTGGATCATTGAACATGCATCAAGATGTTCCTATCATCTACTTTCTACATCCTATCTTCTACTTCCATTCCTGTATTCTACTTCCTATCTTCTACTTCTTATTCCTTTTTTCCTGCTTCGCATCTTCTACTTCCTATATTCTATTTCCTATTCCTATCTTATTCTTCCTATTTTGTTCTTCTGATCTTCTGCTTCCTACTACTATTTTCTACTGCCTATCTTCCTCTTCCTTTTCCTGCCTTCTACTTTCCATTTTCTACTTTTAATGTTCTACTTCCTATTCATATCTTCTACTTCCCATTCCTCTATTGTCCTTCCTTTCTTCAACTTCTTATCTTCTACTTTTTACTTGCTATATTCCAGTTCCTATTCTAATCTTCTCCTTCATTTTTTCTATTTCCAAATTTCCACTTTCTTCTGATCTACTACTTCCTATCCTCTTCGTCCTATTTCTGAATTCTGCTACCTATCTTTGCCTTCATTTCTTCTTCTTCTTCTTCCTATTTTTATATTCTTCTTCCTATTCCTATCTTCTACTTCCTATCATCTATTTTCTATTTTCTTCTTCCTATCTTTTTTCTTCCTATCTTCTACTTTCTTTTGTGCACATCCATTATTTTACTTCAAATCTTCTATTTCTAATTCCTCTTTTGTACTTCCTTCATTTTACTTCCTCTCTTTGACTTCCTATTCATTTTTTCTACTTCCTATCTTCTACTTCCTATTTCTATCTCCTACTTCCTATATTCTACTTTCTATTCTTATCTTTTACTTCCTATTTTCTACTTTTTAATTTCTACTTCCTCGACTTAATTTTCCTGTCTTTAGCTTCCTTTTCTGTACTTCCTGTCTTCGATTTCCTGTTCATATCTCCTATTTCCTATTCCTCTCTATTCCTCAACTACTTTTCCTCTTCTTCCTATCTTTTACTTCCTATTTGTCATGCCCCGCTGTCTTACCATGACTCCCGCGGATCCATCTGGGAACTTCGCAGCTGATGAGGCGAACATTGAATTCAGCTGTGAGAGGCCCTTTGTAAGGCGAGCTTCGAGAGACAGTCGGGGTGGATTATTGTGCTTCGGTCACGTCCGAGGCCTCTGCGTTCTCCCTTTGGCTATCCTGGCCATTGTTGTTTTCCTGTGTTGCTCTCCCATCCACCTTGGATACTTGTGTTGCTCTCATGTCTGTCTTGGATACCTGTGTCGACGGTACTTACCACTTTGGATAACCTGTGTTGCGGTTCCATTCACCCTTTATGTGTGCGTGTGCGGCCTCGTCCGCTTCTGTTTTGCTCCCGTGGCTGCGTCCGCATTCTGTATGCCGCGTTTTGTTTTTGCACCTGTTTTCTGGCTCCACGAGTTTTGATTTTTGCACCCATTTTCTGGCTCCACCTGGTTTTTTGTTTATGCACCTGTTATCAGGAATTTCAAACGGCAAAGACCTTTAATCATTTATTCAATTGAATAATCAGGTTTCAGGAGACGCAAAGCAACATATCAGGAAACAATGGCGCAGACTCAAAGTACAGATGTGGTAGAACTATGTGCTTTATTCCCCATACAACATGTACACTCAAAATATCAACTGGTAACATCTACTCTAATAACTGATCAGCTGTTATGAACCTCACCTGCACAACGAACTGGAGAGCCGAGCAGACCTGGTGGGAGTCCAGCGGCCACAGTTCCAAAACCAGGCAATGTACGCACCATCCCACGGCTGACTCTAACCAGCAGAGCTCAGACCCCCATACTTATATTCTACCAAGGGAGGTTGTGAGTGAGAGGGCAATGGGCCAGATTGCTCCCCCTACTGTCCCTCCAGTTTCTAACTTGAGTTTGCTTGTTCCTCTCTCGTATTGTTTCGATTCCTCTTTTGTCTGGTTTTTATTAAAAACATGTTCCCTTGCTAAGAACAGTTGAAGAAAGAAACACACACACACACACACACACACACATTCTCTGATTAGATAAGATTATATTAGATAAGGATGGTTACCCCAGGTCAACATGGGTCCATTGTAGAATTGTATGACCTGATGGCCTTCTCTCCTGTCTCCATGAGGCCACACCCATGATCGTTTTATTACGAGAACCTGCCACACCTTGCATGTCAAGTCTGAAGGCAACTATGCTTCACCGATTAAATGTCTTGATATCACACGTACCCTACCTTTCCCAATAAGGGCTGGATTGATCAGGAGCAAAATTCTCATCCATAACATTCCACCCCTTGATCCTGATCATCTCAGCACAGCATCCCACGTAACCCTTGCTGATAATCGCCGTTTAATGCAAAGGACATACATAGTTCAGCTAAACACACACAGAGAATACAAAAGGGCATTTTAGGATCACAATTTACCCTTTACCAATACAATCGATCCCTTGATCCTAAATGCTCTTTAATCACAATAAACGTAAGGATGTTTTCTCCAAATCGTCATGCAGCCATTATAATGCATATACAAAGTTTCTACTGATGTCCCCATGGGGCCATTACCTTGATCTGGTAGCAATAATAGCCTGTTAAATTCTGCAGAGTAATTGCGGAATCAACCATAACTCACAAATCAATGTATGTTCAACCACTTTAAACTTCCTTCAATGCCTTCGTCATTGCTGATTCATTGTAAGGCAATCCCCCATTTAATTTGTCTAATTAAATAGCTTTTTAAGCGTAGAATATAGATACACATACCAAAATTACAAAGTATTAAGCATAAAATGATAACCCCTATCACCATTAATGGAGGAACCAAGGTACTGTTTGCAAGTTGGGACCATCCACTAAAGTTGTCCCACCATCGGTCTTGGGCAGACCGTTCTACCAACTTTGCCAAGCCTTGCACCTGTCCTCCCACAATCAAAGTACTTGTAGCCAGTTTTGATGTGTTGTGATTGTGCTCCTCCACTGTTAACCTATGGAGTTCCTTGGAGTCATTAAGGAGAACTTGATAGCGCTCCAAGGAAATTGAGAATCCTGAATGGAGGACGTCCCACTGGATCCTCATCAAACGTCCTGCATCAGAATAGTTTGTTAGCCAGAATAGTTTGTTATGATTGTTCCAATGCCAGATATAAACATTCAAAACGCATCCAGAGAACGGTACAGTAGGTAATTGTGGATGGGACCGCATGGTGACCACAAACAATTTATGTGGGCCAAATTGGTGTAATATATCTCATGTTCCCATTTGCACAGTACGTCATTACCAAAACATGGATTCCCAGGAAAAAATGTACTGTGAATGTTCATAGTAAAATTGTGAATTGCTTGACAGTTTTTATGTGAACTTTCACAGTTTGACCATGAAGTTCACAGTTCTACTATGAATTTTTGATGGTAATTTTGGCCACTTCATGGTTCTACTGTGAAATTTCATAGTAAAACAGTAAACTTGGTGGACTATGAACTGACCATAACTTATTTCACAGTTGTACTATGAATTTGGTGGTAATTTGGCCACTTAATGGTTCTACTGTCAAATTTCACAGTACATTTTTCCTGGGTATGATAGCCAACTCGCAATGAACATACTAAGTCTTGGTTTGTCCTGTCGCAATCTGTCAAAGAGTAAGTATTATTAGTAATGTGGTCTATCCAGTTCCCTTTTACCCTTAACCGCCAATACCCGTGGATAGTTATAACGGGTAGAACAATAAATCGGCGTACAGGTCTGACTACTTTATTGTATCCACACACCAGTGCATACAGTGTTATCACATACTGCCTTTTCCTGTAAGTGTAACCACAATCTATTGGGAATTTTCCGCAATTCTTGTCATGAATATACACTGTTGGACATTAACACTTGTTTGACATTTGCAATTTGGCACGTAACACATTCAAAGTACATTCAGTCCAATTTAACCACTTTGATACATTTTGCACTTCTTGTCGAGTAACATTTGTGATATGTAGTACAACACCCGATGCTTTAATATCCCAAATAGCTTGAAGTATTTGGTTATTTATACCGCTTGGTAACCATATACCTACTTTCTCTTAAGCTCATTTTCAAGTGATTTGCACCATTACAATAAAACACTGGTTATTTTAGGTTTTACATGTAGCACAATGATCATTCAGGGGTTAAATTGAAGTAAACACTTGGGCCAATATATTTATTCATCTCCAGGCATCTAATTTCATCATTTAGGTTCCATTTGGGAAGATTAAATACAAAAACAAAATGTCGAAAAAACAAAAAAACGCCTTTTATTTTTTGTTGTATGTGTGTGTGGATGCTGGTGATTGAAAATTATCCATGCTGTACATTTTGTTTCACCAGGGACTTGTAAAGCAAAATCCCAAACTTGGCACAGATACAGCAAAGTACTCAAGAGTTACACAGCTTTTTTAGTATTGATCACCATTCGTCTCGAAATAGGCCATAACCTCTAAAAATACAAATAAAAAGAAGCCTGTCGTAGCATCTTATTAGCCACGAAAATCAATAGTCGGTAGTACCTCAGGTAAGAACGGTTTAATGCTTTATTAACTCTTGACGGCATACACAGCTTACATAGACAATTAATGTCTGGCTTCATACTGTCACACGTATATATCTCACAGATAGATGTATATACTGCCACCTTCTGGCTACTTCCCAAAAACGTATGCATACACAACAACAGTGCAGTTCACTACATTCCTCTCCCTCTGCAACAAAACTTCCCCTACTTTTAGTATGGGGTATACCCTAGATACAGAGGGGCAAAAAAGTATTTAGTCAGCCACTGATTGTGCAAGTTCCAGAAATGAGAGAGGTCTGTAATTTTCATCATAGGTACACTTCAACTATGAGAGACAAAATGATACAAAAAATAATCTAGGAAATCACATTGTAAGATTTTTAAAGAGTTTAATTGTAAATCATGGAGAAAAATAAGTATTTGGTCAATAACAAAAGTTCAACTCAATACTTTGTAACATAACCTTTGTTGGCAATGACAGAGGTCAAATGTTTCCTGTAAGTCTTCACCAGGTTTGCACACACTGTAGCTGGTATTTTGGCCCATTCCTCCATGCAGATCTCCTCTAGAGCAGTGATGTTCTGGGGCTGTCGCTGGGCAACATGGACTTCACAAATTCTCTATGGGGTTAAGGTCTGGAGACTGGCTAGGCCACTCCAGAACCTTGAAATGCTTTTTACGGAGCCACTCCTTCGTTTCCCAAGCAGTGTGTTTGGGATCATTGTTATGCTGGAAGACCCAGCCACGTTCTCAATGCTCTCACTGATGGAAGGAGGTTTTGGCTAAAAATCTCACGATACATGGCCCGTTCATTCTTCCCTTAACATGGATCAGTCGTCCTGTCCCCTTTGCAGAAAAACAGCCCCAAAGCATGATGTTTCCACCCCCATGCTTCACAGTAGGTATGGTGTTCTTGATATGCAACTCAGCATCCTTTTTCCTCCAGTTGAGTTTTTTCCAAAAAGTTCTATTTTGGTTTCATCTGACCACATGATATTCTCCCAATACTCTTCTGGATCATCCATATGCTCTCTGGCAAACTTCAGATGGGCCTGGACATGTACCTAGCAAGGGGACATGCCTGGCACTGCAGGATCTGAGTCCCTCTCGGCGTAGTGTGTTACTGATGGTAGCCTTTGTTACTTTGGGCCCAGCTCTCAACAGGTCATTCATCAGGTCCCGCGATGTAGTTCTGGGATTTTTGCTCACCGTTCTCATAATTATTTTGTGATCTTGTGTGGAGCCCCAGATCGAGGGATATTATCAATGGTCTTGTATGTCTTCCATTGCTCCCACAGTTCATTTATTCACACAAACTTGCTTGCCTATTGTAGATTCACTCTTCCCAGCCTGCAAGTCTACAATTTTCTTTTAGTTGTCCTTCGACAGCTCTTTGGTCTTGGCCATGGTTGAGTTTGGAGTCTGACTGCTTGAGGCTGTGGACAGGTGTCTTTTATACAGCTAAGAAGGTCAAACAGGTGTCATTAATGCAGGCAACGAGTGGAGGACAGAAGAGCTTTTAAAAGAAGAAGTTACAGGTCTGTGAGAGCCAGAAATCTTGCTTGTTTGTGGGTGACCAAATACTTCTTTTCCACCATGATTTACAATTAAATTCTTTTAAAATCCTACAATGTGATTTCCTGGAATTTTTTTCTCATTTTGTCTCTCATAGTTCAAGTGTACCTCTGATGAAAATTACAGACCTCTCTCAACTTTCTAAGTAGGAGAACTTACACAATCAGTGCTGACAAAATACTTTTTTGCCCCACTGTATATACCAACAACATGAACTATTCAACAACAAATCATTATTTGTGCCTCTCTAAAGACATCAGGTTGGACCACCTTCCGTCCCAATGAGTTCCAGGGCTCATTCTCACTCTATTGCTGGGGAACTCATCACTACTCTAACAAAGTCTTTCAGTTAGGTAAGGAGTTTTCTTTCTCTCTCAGATCTCTGAGGTGATTTTTGTTGAGGATTCATTGACGGTACATTAGGAGATGTCATTTCAGCTGCACTTGTCTCTGTTTGAGAATTCTCCATTGAGTCCCCTCTCTTTGGCAGTTCTGACTTGTGAACCTTTGCATCTGGACACTCTCCCTGTGGCATGTTGGCTTGCAAGTCATACCCTGATGAGTAGAGAACGCTCTGACTTTTCACTTGGTCAGTGTGTCTCCTCACGACTTTTCCATTTCCCAAGGTGACCTGGCAGGAAACCGGTTCAGGTCTCTGCTCGACAAATCCTGGGACCCACGTAGGACCTGAACCAAAGTTTCTTGTATAAACAGGGTCACACACCTCCAGGATACGACTTTTGGCATGCTGGTCATGGTATAACTTTTGGCGTAACTGTTGCTGTACGAGTTTAGTCTTGAAGTCTGGATGCAGTAGATCTAGGGTGGATCGTAGTTTCCTTCCCTGCAACATTTCAGCTGGTGATCTACCTGTGGTACCTTGGGGTCTTAAGCGATAACTGAACAACGCTCGGGACACTCTGGCTTCAATGCTTCCTTGGGTGGTTTTCTTTAACAGAGCTTTAAATGTCTGCACTGCCCTTTCAGCAAGTCCATTAGATGAAGCATGATACGGAGCTGTTGTGACATGATGAATGCCATTTCGTGACATAAACTCTGCAAAGTCTCTACTTGTGAAACATGTCCCATTATCAGTTACAAGCATTTCTGGGATCCCATGTTGACTGAAACTTTATCTCAAGCATTCAATCGTGATAATGGAGGTCGCATTATTGAGCGGGTAAGCCTCAATCCATTTAGAATGGGCATCGACCAAGATCAAGAACATTTTTCCAAGGAATGCCCCTGCATAATCCACGTGTACTCGCCTCCAAGACTGCTCAGGCCATTCCCAGGGGTAAAGGGGTGCCACAGCTGGTCTCTGACTGTTTTCTTGGCATACAGAACAAGCTTTCCCAGAGCTTCAATATCTGCATCCAACCTTGGCCACCAAACTTAGCTGCGTGCCATGGCTTTCATTCTGGTGATACCAGGATGTGACTGGTGCAACTGCTTTAAAACAGTCTTTCTTCCGGCTGGTGGGACAATGACCCTAGTACCCCATAAGACACATTCCTCACTGGTACTGAGTTCTCCCTGTCTCTGAGCATAGGGCATTAATTCTGGATCTTCGGTAACCAACCTCTCAGTACATACTCCCGCACCAAGACTAGCACTGGATCTCTGTCTGTCCATTTCTGTACCTGTCTGGCAGTCACTACAGGTTCGTCCATTTGTTCCAGTAGCAACACTCTCTCTTCCTCCTGTGAGGATTGCCCCATCATTTTGACTGGCAGTCGGCTCATTGCATCTGCATTACTGTGATCTTTCCCTGCTTTATACACAATAGTATATTCATAGGCTAGCAAGGTGACTGCCCACCGTTGAATCCTCGGTGATGCCATCTGAGGTACTCCTCTCAACTCATTGAATAAAGTAAGGAGTGGCTTGTGGTCTGTGATAACGATGAATTTTTTTCCGTACAGGTAGCTGTGGAACTTTGTCACACCAAATATCACAGGTAACTGGGAGTATTTCTTTTCAACCGCATTGAGTGTTCTAGACACAAATCCAGTTGGTTGGTCTGAGGCATCTGACATTCTGTTCAATAAGACAGCTCCCACTCTGTAGGAGGATGCATCACACACCAGTAGCAAGTCTTTCTTTGAATCATAGTGTGCCAAGAATCCAGAGCTCTGCATGAGGGTCTTGACCTTTTGAAATGCTGTTTCCTGCTCATTTCCCCAGTTCCACCTAGTGTCTTTTCTCAACAGTTTGTGAAGAGGTGCTAAAGTTGTGGAAAGGTTTGGCAAGAATCTGTGATACTAATTCAGCAGCCTCAAAAAAGCTTTCAGTTCGGTCACATTTCTGGGTGCTGGTGCCTCTTGAATAGCTTTAACTTTTTCAGCTACGGGATGCAGACCTGTGGCATCAATCTTATGACCTAAGAACACCACTTCTTTGTCCAGGAAGTTGCACTTACTCCGTTTGAGCCTGAGACCACTTTTGCTTAACCAGGTCAATACCTCATCCAGGTTGCTGAGGTGTTCCACTTCTGTCGCTCCACTCACCAATATATCATCCAGGTATACCGTCACATGTGAGACCCCTTGCAAAATACAAAATGCAAAATCTCCATCATATGCTGGAATATGGCGGGACTTGAAGACATGCCAAACGGTAACCTGCAGTAGGTGAATAGGCCTTTGTGAGTGTTCATAGTGTTAGGGATCACTTCCTGGCCGAACGCGGCCAGGAGTTGTCCCAGTTTGACAGCGTGAGCTACAGCAGCGCGATCGCGCCTGCGCCAGCTTTCCCGGGCCATTTATGGGTAAGTGGCGCCACCTGGAGTCCTGCCTATATAAACACACCGTATGGACTCAGTGGTGCCACTGCCTACGCCCTCGGTCACGTGACCGGTCACGTGCTTTTTTGAAAGCAAGACGCGTTCGCTGCTGCCTGCATTCCGGCTTTTTGACGGCTCGTTTTATTTCTTTTATTTATTATTCGTTTTGTTAGGGATAAAGGTAGTCTGGGGGAATTAAGTCCCTCAGACATGAGGCTGCTAGGAGGCAGCCCGGTAAGTTAGGGCCCTAGGTAGGGCAGTGTCAGTTATTTTGTTTATTTATATTCTTCTTGATGCATGCTCAATGATCCAGGTAAGAAAATCCAAGAAGTTGAATCTGTTCATCTGGACATAGATTTTATTGGAGAAACGTTTCGTCACTCATCTAAGTGACTTCTTCAGTCTCAGCAGTTGGAAAACTTCCCCAATCTTATATACAGCACGTTGCATAACGACTGGTACCAGCACCATTGCATAACAATGGGACCGGTGATCAGTTTAATATGCAGATTGACATAGCCATTAACGACAATGGCCACGTGTGCCATTCACACATGATTGGGGAAGGGCTGCGATGGGCCTCCATTGTAAGATGGTGAGAGGTGTGTACTCTGAGGCCCCCTCCTCGGTTCAGGGATGGACGTTCCCTTTTTACAAAAAATGGCTTCTTTTACCCCACGTTCAAACCATCGTTCCTCCCTATCAAGGATCTGCACGTCTTCATCTTTGAAAGATTGTCCCACTAGGTGGGTGTAAACCGCAGAGTCCTGACCTGATGAGGTAGCTCTCCTATGTTGTTGCCATCCGTTTCGCCAGTGGCTGTTTGGTTTCCCCGATGTACAATTCCTGGCAATCCTCCGGGCACTTCACAGCGTACACTACATTACTCTGTTTGTGCTGGGGGACCCGATCCTTGGGGTGGACCAGTTTCTGGCGTAGCGTGTTTTGGGGTTTGAAAGCCACTGAGACGCGGTGTTTGGCAAAATATGACGTCTCAATTGTTCAGATGTTCCTGCCACATATGGAATTACCACTGGTTTACGCTTAGACTGCGGTTGTTGTTCTCCTCTCGTCGATCTGCTGGAGCACTGTTTTGGGCGTCTTACCGGCTTTGACAAAGGCCCAATTCGGATAACCACATTTGCCCAGGGCCTGCTTAATGTGAGATTTCTCTCCATCCTTGGCCGCTGTGTCAGTGGAGTGGAGACGCTGTCTGCTCGGTGGTACAGTGTCCTGATGACTCCTAGTTTGTGCTCCAGTGGATGATGAGAGTCAAACCTTAAGTTACTGATCCGTATGTGTGTTGGCTTACGGTAAACATCGACTTTCAATCGTCCCCCATCTCCAATCACAACCTCACAATCCAAGAAGGCTAATCTGCCGTTCTTCACATCCTCCCTGGTGAACTTAATGTGTTTGTTCTACTGAGTTGATGTGGTTGGTGAAAGTGGCACTTCCTGAGATTTAATTTTAACCCAGGTGTCATCCACATATCTGAAACCAATGGCTGGGTGGTGTCCTGAATAGGATCTTAGTGCCTTCTTTTCCACTTCTTCCATATACAGGTTGGCCACGATGGGGAAATGAAACTGGGGAGCCCATGGCGCACCCATGTTTCTGCCTATAGTACTGTTCTCTGTAGTGAAATAGGTGGATTGAAGACACAACTCCAGAAGCAAACACACCTGGTCCAAGTTAAGGGTGGTCCTATTGCTGAGAGTGGGGTTCATCCTGTAGTTTCACTCGGACTACCTCTACTGCCTCAGAAACTGGAACGCACGTGAAGAGAGATGTGACATCAAACGAGACCATTGTTTCATCCGTCTCCATAATGACGTCCCTCACCTTATCCACGAAATCCATGGTGTTCTGGATGTGATGATCCGTGCTGCCTACCAACGGGTTGAGGATCGATGCCAGAAAAAACTTGGCGATGTTGTATGTCACTGAGTTGATCATACACACAATGGGCCGCAATGGCACATCCTGTTTATGTATCTTGGGTAAACCATACAGACTAGGTGTAACCTCACCTGGGTATAATCTGTGGTACAGAGGCCGGTTCAATAGCTTTGTCCTGTTCTAAAAGCTTCAGACAATCTATCACCCTCTTCTTGTACCCACTACCAGGATCTCGTTTCAGGGGCTCATAAGTGTTAGTGTCTCTAAGGAGAGTCATAACTTTCTCATGATAGTCTGTCTGGTTTAATAAAACAGTGCACCTGCCTTTGTCCGCTGGAAGGATGATGATGTCATTATCCTTACTGAGAGTCGTGAGTGCCTTCCTTTCCTCTCTGCTGATGTTAGACGGCGGTGGCGTTGCGTTGCTAAGGCAGGCTGAAACTTTAATTCGCAGTTGTTCTGCTTCCATGTCCGCAATGTTGTTGTTGCGGATTGCTGTTTCCGTGATCAGTTCCACTAGTGGTATTTGCCTCGGTGTCACAGCAAAATTCAGTCCCTTAGCCAAGATGTCTTTCTCCGCCTGGGTGAGTTGTCTGTCAGACAAGTTCTTCACCCACTTGTCCACATCCACCGGTTGTGTCTGTCCTCCGTCTCTCTTCCAGCCTTTGAGATTATCATCCGTTTATATTCTTGTTCATTTGCCGAGCTGCTCCGGCAGCTATTAAGCCTTTATCCCGGCCGGTTTTCTCACGCCGTCGCCCCTCCTCGCCACGATCGGGAATATTTATTCCCCGATCGCGTTTGAAGAGGACGCAGTGTTTAATAACCACGTCCTCTTCACTTCCCTGCGACCGTGCCACGCGGCCGCGTTTAAACCGCGGTGGAGCTGCATGTGCTCGTGGAAGCTCGGATTGGGTTCTGCGCGCTGCGCATGCGCAGACCCAGCGCATACAACGGAGGCACGTTGTAAGCGTGCTGTGAATTAACGTACGTCACGCTTATGGCATGCAGTTTAGTTTATTTAGTTTTATTTATTAATCGTATCTTTTATTTAGTTTCTTTAGTTATTCATATCTTTGATTTCATTTGCTTTTATTTATTTATCTCATTTCAGTTATAATTACCAACTGGAGCTAACTGCAATTGGGTCCCAACCCATTTGTATCTTTGTTTAATACGGTTCGTCACAGTTTTATTATGGCGAACCGTAACACATAGTTACATACTTCTTAGCCTCATCATCCAGCACAATTTGTTGCTACGCATGGCTCATGTCCAATTTAGAAAATCTTTCGCCTCCTAATAAGTTTGCAAATAGATATTCTATCTTTGGAATGGGGTATTGTTCATGCTTAGAGACCCGATTTACCGTGAGCTTAGTCTCCACAAATTCTTATGCTCCACCGGGTTTGAGTACAGGAACAATTGGAGCTGCCCACTCTGAAAACTTAACAGGCTCTATAATTTTGTGCTCTAGGAGCCGTTGGAGCTCCTTTTCTACCAGCGGTTTCATGGCATAGGGCACTGGCCTTGGTTTGTAGAATTTGGGTAGAGCTTCCTTATCTACATGTATCTGAGCTTTGGTGCCTTTGAGCTGTCTGTAGTGCTTTATCAAATGTCAGGTCACTTTCAGCCAACAGTCTCCTTTGGATATGATCATCATTCACCCCACAAACAAGCCACTCCTGTAGCATTTGAGGTAATGATTCACCATGATTACAATCTTGGGCCAGTTTTCGTAGTACTGCAACATAGTCAGCCACACTTTCATCATCTTTTTGCCACCTAGAGTTAAACCGGAACCTCTGTACAATTTCAATTGGCCTGGGGTTTAAGTGATCTCTGAGTAGTTTAACGAGCTCCTCAGAAGACATGTCTCCTGTCCTTGCTGGGCTTACTAAACTTCTCATTAAGCTATACTTCGTAGGACCCACTCCACTTATCAAAATGGCCTTTTTCTTGTCTGCCTCCTCAATATCATTTGCTTTGAAAAAATACTCAAGCATTTCACAGTACTCTTCCCAAGACTGACTGGGAGTCAAAAGGAGTCACACTTCCTACCGTTGCCACCATGAGCTGGTGTCTGTCTGCTACTCTGCAATATCTGTTCCCTGTACTCACTGTCCGTAATTACAAACTCAGTCCAGTTTCACCTCATCACCAAATATGTAGCATCTTATTAGCCATGAAAATCAATAGTCGGTAGTACGTCCGGTAAGAACGGTTTAACGCTTTATTAACTCTTGACGGCATACACAGCTTACATATACAATGGCCATTTCTCTATATGCGTTCTTCGCTGTGCTTGTGTTCTTGTGAAATGTCATCAGTCGCAGCCCAAGTACTGTTCCATTTATAAGTTCGCATCTAGTCAAGTCAAGTCAGATTTATTTATATAGCGCTTTTTACAATGGAGCATTGTCTCAAAGCAACTTTACAAGTTTAGATTATCTCCTAATAACTACGTCCAATCCCAAATTGAGCGAGCCTAGGGCGACAGTGGCAAGGAAAAACTCCCTAGCCTCCCTAACCAAGTATGCTCCCAATCCCCGGATGTGTTCTTGCTCCGCCCATATTACCAAGGATGCATCGGAGCAGACTTGTGCGGACTTGGACAGCGAAATATCTCACAATGCATTGCCAGCTCTATAATTCTATAGTTCTGTCATTTTTTTTGTCTGTTACACCACAAAGCATGACACCTTAATTTCGTTATACCCGGTATAATGACAATAAAGATATTCTGATTCTGATTCTGATTCTGAAGCTTCAGCTTGGTAATTGCGGATGAGAGGACTCCCAACTGGATGTAAAATTTCTAAAGTAATACTGTTATTGTGTCATAGAATGAAGTTATAAGGCCTTTTCTCAATACCAAGTACGCGAAGTTCGGACTTGCGTACTTCCTAAGTCTGGACTAGGAAGTTCGACTTGCGAGTACATTCTCCCGATAATGGGAGGACGCAGTTCGGTTATTTTACAATTGGGACAGCAGCGTACTTGGCTATGTAGACAACACGGTTTACTTTTTACACCTAGATTAAATCCTAAAACATCTTGTATAAAGCCTGCTATTTTTGGAACAAGTGCTCCTACTTTCCATTGAATAGTTTAATGGAACAATCTCTGAGTTCAAATCTGAAGTCTGGGTTGACCAATCCTGAACTGTCCAACTTAGAGTTTTCGGTTTCAGAACCGGGGATAACGGTTAGTTCAGTCAACTCCGAGTTACTTTAACCCCGAGTAAAGCTCGTGCACGAGGAGATACAAAGCCCTCATCAATGGAACGCAGGCTCAATCCTCGCACTTCAACCCAGTGGAGTTCGAAATAGGTGCGTATATATAATTTGAGTATATATTAAGGAAAAAAATAATACAGTAGCCAAATTGTGAGCTGGCGTGGCAAAAAAACAAAAAAACACAAATGCTGCTCGAGTCAATGGCGTGAGTAATAACTAGGGTTGCCAAATTCTTCAACCCCCAATCAGGAACACTTTCCTCCAGGTGTGTTTGCATGTGCGTGCTTACCCCCAGTAGCTGATATATATATATATATATATATATATATATATATATATATATATATATATATATATATAGTATATAAATAAATAGTATATGTATTAAAAAAATATATATATATATACTATTTATTAATCTTACGCATTTTCAGAAAATGAATTGTGAAAGCTTTCACAAATCTGAAAATGCCTAAAAGTCATAAATATTATGTAAATAAACATGTATTATTCAAAATTACAGCTGTGAAAGCTTTCACAAATCTGAAAATGCCTAAAAGTAATAAATATTATAAAAATAAATGCTTTTTATACTAAATTTTATCTGTGAACGGTGTCATAAATCAGATTATGCCTAAACATAAAAAATAACATCAGAATAAATATTCATTAGACAAATTTATATATGTGAAAGTTACAACAAATCAGATTATGCCTAAAAGTAATAAATAACATTACAACAATTTATTAGACAAAGTTATATCTGTGAAAGCTTTCACACATCAGAAAATGCCTACACATAATACACAGTATGTAAATAACTGCCTATTAGACAGAATTATATCTGTGATAGTTTTCAGAACTGATGGAGGGTAACTTTAACCTGTGCTGATTCTCTATATTATCAGTTTTTGAAGTTATATGGCCTGCTTGGACGGTTTAATGGCGAGTTAAAGTAAAGGCTTAATTATTTCGTGTGTTATCATCCTCACGGTTTATACGAGTTATGTACAGACAGAATTAAGACTGTGAAAAGTTTCACAAATCAGCCTGGTCACCTCATTGCAGGTGTCAGTAATCTAATGGTCACTTTCAGAAGCTTTTGAAAATAAAGCCCTAAAATGTAATTCCGAATGATTTCGGTTTATATGATGACGTCACCTGAATTCACAAATCAGGATGAGACAAATGTAGAATTAATCACAGTTTAAAGTGACTTCATCACGGAATGCAAGATGAAAAAACCAACAAGCCAACTTTACTGCGGTTCCCATTCTTTTTTATTGTTGCAAAGTCTTTGTTCTTTACAGGTTCACTGCTAATTTTGACAGCATAAGGCTTCGCTCACAGCACACTCACTGGTCTTTCACTAACGTAGCTACTACACCCGGAAGTTTGTCTCAGTTTTGGAGCGTTATTGGTCAATGAGGCTGTGACTGGAATCCGGGACTGGAACTGTCCCTGGGACAAATCAAAATTGCCCATAAATCGTGATGTCCCAGACAATACCCAAAATAGGGTTGGCAACCCTATCCATGATAGACCCCTGTTCCCACCTTGCTCCCAGTGCCACTGGATAGGCCCTGGCTCCTCATGTTCCTGAATTGGATTATGTGAGTATGGAAAGTGAGTGAGTATACAAACTGAGCGAGTTTATGATTCATCCATAATCCCCACACAAGCACACAGCAGTATTTAGTCAGCCACTGATTGTGCAAGTTCTCATACTTAGAAAGATGAGAGAGGTCTGTAATTTTCATCATAGCTACACTGCAAATTTGAGAGACAAAATGAGAAAAAATTCAGGAAATCACATTGTACGCTTTAATTGTAAATCATGGTGGAAAATAAGTATTTGGTCATCCAAACACAAGCTAGATTTCTGGATCTCACAGACCTGTAACTTCTTCTTTAAGAAGCTCTTCTGGCCTCCACTCGTTACCTGTATTAATGGCACTTGTGTGATCTCATTATCTGTATAAAAGACAGCTGTCCACAGCCTCAAACAGTCAGACTCCAAACTCAACCATGGCCAAGGCCAAAGAGCTGTTGAAGGACACCAGGAAGAAAATTGTAGACCTGCACCAGGCTGGGAAGAGTGAATCTACAATAGGCAAGCAGGTTGGTGTGAATAAATGAACTGTAGGAGCAATTGTAAGAAAATGGAAGACATTCAAGGCCATTGATAATCTCCCTCGATCTGGGGCCCCACGCAAGATCTCATCTCATGGGGTCAAAATGATCATGAGAACGATGAGCAAAAATCCCAGAACTACACGAAGGGACCTGATAAATGACCTGCAGAGAACTGGGACCAAAGTAACAAAGGCTACCATCAGTAACACACTACGCTGAGGAACTCAGATCCTGCAGTGCCAGGTGTGTCCCCCTGCTTAGGCCAGTACATGTCCAGGGCTGTCTGAAGTTTGCCAGAGAGCATATGGAGGATCCAAAAGAGGATTGGGAGACTATCATGTGGTCAGATGAAACCAAACTAGAAATTTTTGGTGAAAACTCAACTCGTCATGTTTGGGGAAAGAAGATTGCTGAATTGCATCCCAAAAACACCATACCTACTGTGAAGCATACGGGTGGAAATATCATGCTTTGGGGCTGTTTTCTGCAAAGAGTACAGGACGACTGATCCGTGTTAAGATAAGAATGAACAGGGCCATGTATCATGAGATTTTAAGCCAAAACCTCCTTCCATCAGTGAGAGCATTGAAGATGGAACGTGGCTGGGTCTTCCAGCATGACAATGATCCCAAACACACCGCTCGGGCAACAAAGAAGTGGCTCCGTAAAAAGCATTTCAAGATCCTGGATTGGCCTAGCCAGTCTCCAGACCTCAACTCCATAGAAAATGTGTGGAGGGAGTTGATAGTCCGTGTTGCCCCAAAACATCACTGCTCTAGAGGAGATCTGCATGGAGGAATGGGCCAAAATACCAGCTACAGTGTGTACAAACTGCAGTGCAGTGTGCAGTGTGTGAGATCCAGAGCCCTCTTGTTCCTGAGCAGGATAAATGGAGTTAAATTGTAAAAAAAAACTATTATTATTATTATTATTATTATTATTATTATTATTATTATTATTATTATTATTATTATTGTTGTTGTTGTTGTTGTTATTTAAAATGTGTATTATAAATAGCAGTATTTCTATTATTGATAATGTTATGTTTAAACACAATTGTATTTTTATTATTAATATTATTACTGATATTATTATTATTATTATTATTATTATTATTATTATTTAAAACTAGTATTATATGTAGTAGTATTTGTGTTACTAATATTATTTTTATTGTTGTTATTTAAAATTTGTATTATATGTAGTAGTATTTTTATTATTGATATTATTTTTTAATACTGTAGTATTTTTTATTATTATTGTTATAATTCTTTAAAGACATTATTATTATTATTATTATTATTATAATTAATATTATTATTTCTGAATTTATTTACATGCTCACATCAAATAAAGTTCATAAGCGTGCTTTGTTTTATTTAATATGTACCTTAATATCAGATAAAATGTCTATGGGGAATTTATATAAAAATGTTCATATGAAAGTGTTTATATTAATAATATAAACTGAGGAACTGAAGCATTTCTGTGGCGCTTTATACAATGAATTTATTTGATTAAACATAATTAATTAAGGATAATTCATGATCTGATGATTAGACGTGTGGTTTTTGTACTGCTAACGTAAAAATATTGATCTGATTGATGAACATGTGATCAATAAATGCCGCTGAAAGGTGTGACTGGACGCACGTCTGTGAAACACTGGGCTTATGTAAATGCTGTGGCTTTGGCAGCCCAACAGGGTGCCTCTGTGACACGTTACAATGTACAGGCTGCTGATTGTGATTTCATAAATGCAGCTGCTGCAGGTGAGTCCACGTGTGCTCACCTTTCAGCTCAGAGTGGATCGAAGCGTCGAAGAGAACAGTAGCAAAGATGAGTTGTTTATTCTGGTGCTGGCCCAATGCCCACCAGAGCGACTCAGAACCCAGAAAAGAGGAACCCAGAGGGGGGAAGAAGAAGCGAGTACGGAGGAAGAAGAGGAAGGTGGATGGAGGGAAGAAGCCCAAAACACCAAAAGGGGGCTGGAAGAGCTTTCCTCGGGAGTGTGAAGACGTGGCCGACAGAGTGGTGGTCTATTACCTCTGTCTGGATGATCCTGAGATGGAGGGGGAGGACAAAGTTCAGGCTGCTGGAGTGTTTGTGAACATCTGGCTGGATGATCCACAAGTGGAGGACGAGGACAAGGCTCAGGTCATCAGAGTGCACTCGGACATCCGGCTGGATGATCCTGAAGTGGAAAGTAAGGACATAGGGCTGGATGATCCTGAGGTGGAGGAGGAGGAGGACAAAGCGCAGGCCGTTGGAGCATTCGTGGACATTCGGCTGGATGATTCTGATGAGGAGGAGGTTGCTCAGGCCATTACTGCATTTGTGGACCTCCGGCTGGAGGATCCACTGATGGAGGTAGAGGAGGAAGCTCAGGTCATCAGAGCACACTCGGACATCCGGCTGGATGATCCTAAAGTGGAGGAGGAGGACATCCGGCTGGATGATCCTGAGGTGGAGGAGGAGGACATCCGGCTGGATGAGATCCTGAAGTGGAAGAGGAAGACATCTGGCTAGATGCTCCTGAGGTGGAGGTGGAGGACATCCGGCTGGAATGATCCTGAAGTGGAAGAGGAGGACATCTGGCTGGATGCTCCTGAGGTGGAGGTGGAGGAAGAAGCTCAGGCTATTACTGCATTTGTGGACATCCAGCTGGATGATCCACTGATGGAAGTGGAGGAGGAAGCTCAGGTCATCATTGAGTTGAACTTTTGTTATTGACCAAATACTTATTTTCCACCATAATTTACAATAAAAGTTTTTTAAACATTCTACAATGTGATTTCCTGGATTTTTTTCTCTCACTTTGTCGAAGTGTACCTATGATGAAAATTACAGACCTCTCTCATCTTTCTTCCACAATCAGTGGCTGACTAAATACTTTTTTCCCCACTGTATGTATGTATGTATACTGCACACACTATGCTGGTTGCTTGATTTGTGTGGTGAGAATTTTTATAATGACTGTAACTTCAAACATCTGACAAAGGTTTGTATCAATAGATGGCTAGTAACTATAATTGTAGTCCTGCAAAATGCACATAAATTTTAGGTGTACCTGAGAACATGGCCAGTGAGTATTTATACAAAGTATAGTATGACAATGCCACATTGAATGTCAGTGTTCTTTTGTGCAACTTTAAAATGTGGCTTTCAGGTTGACACTCTTCTTATAGTATTGTTCAATTTGTAGCCCTAACATCTAACATGGCTACTACTGCTCAACCTGATGCTTGCAAAGTATGCCACATTTTTTCAGTCAGTTTATTTAATCTGTCCTTCCAGATTTTCCCCTGTCAACTGTTATGTGAAATTGACTATCTAGGAGCAACAACAGCTCAGTCGTGAAGCTGTATGCCACACTGGTCAGAGCTCAGAGGCATGTAGCCCATAGAAATCACCTGTGCTTGGTGACAGCACCATGCCCAAAGCTCAGTATTGTGTAAAGTACACTACCATGGACACTAGTGTAAAGCCTTCACACAGAGTGGAGACTCTTACAGCAGAAAATAAGGTACTGACCCCATATAATGCAGATTTTTTATATAATGAAATCAGGTCAGCAAGTAAATATACATATTTTTACCTGTCCAAAAATTTCCCCTTGTAGTGCAAGTGGCACTGATACGAGCAAGACGATCTCATTTTCCATGTACATGTCTAGTAAAACCGTCTGTTGTAAGTTTTGAAATATGACACAAGAGGTCACTATCACTACAAATACTGTGTAATATAATAAAATACAGACTATGATAAATTAAAGCGAGAATACAATATAATGAGGAATATAATGAAACCATGAACATAAAACTATGGAATGTAAAACAATATTATATATAATAAATTAAATAATTACTACTATAAAGTGGTGAATGTGAGTGAGTGTCTTTAGCTCCCTTTAGTCCAGTAAGAGTCATTGATGTTCATGTGTCCTCCAGCAGGTATCACAGCTCCTGTCCATGGCAACGCTTTGGTTGACCTCAAAATCCAAGACTTCACATGCAGACATTATGGAATAATTTAACTTTATTAAATAACTAAAAATGCATTTTAAAAGTTACAAAACAATTGCTTAGTCAGCATTTGGCATATTAATACAGCTCACAAACAGTGAGGATACAGCATGAGTAACCCCATCATTTCTACCTTTATCCCAGCAGACTTTGGAGTTTAACTGGTAATTATGATCCTCTCAAATATTTACTAACTTTCAAAAATTAAATTACAAGTATGATTCTGTAATACTAGTGGCAAGCATTACATTAGTTAAAATGTTAAATGCATATAGAAATAAGTTTAAACTGCCCTTACAGTGATGCTTGAAAGTTTGTGAACCCTTTAGAATTTTCTTTATTTCAGCATAAATATGACCTAAAACATCATCAGATTTTCTCACAAGTCCTAAAAGTAGATAAAGAGAACCCAGTTAAACAAATGAGACAAAAGTATTAAAATTGGTCATTTATTTATTGAGGAAAATGATCCAATATTACATATTAGTGAGTGGCAAAAGTATGTGAACCTCTAGGATTAGCAGTTAATTTGTATGTGAAATTAGAGGCAGGTTTTTTCAATCAATGGGATGACAATCAGGTGTGAGTGGGCACCCTGTTTTATTTAAAGAACAGGAATCTATCAAAGTCTGCTCTTCACAACGTTGTGGAAGTGTATCATGGCACAGACAAAGGAGATTTCAGAGAACCTCAGAGTTGCTGATGCTCATCAGGCTGGAAAAGTTTACAAAACCATCTCTAAAGAGTTTGGACTCCACCAATCCACAGTCAGACAGATTGTGTGCAAATGGAGGAAATTCAAGACCATTCTTACTCTCCCCAGGAGTGGTCGACCAACAAAGATCACTCCAAGAGCAAGGCGTGTAATAGTTGGCGAGGTCACAAAGGACCTCAGGGTAACTTTTAAGTAAATGAAGGCCTCCTCTCACATTGGCTAATGTTAATGTTCATGAGTCCACCATCAGAAGAACACTGAACAACAATGGTGTGCATGGCAGGGGTTGCAAGGAGAAAGCCACTGCCTCTCCTAAAAGAACATTGTGCTGCTCGTTTGCAGTTTGCTAAAGATCACATGGACAAGCAAGAAAGGCTATTGGAAGAATGTTTTGTGGACAGATGAGACCAAAATAGAACTTTTTGGTTTAAAAGAAAAACGTTATGTTTGGAGAAAGGAAAACACTGCATTCCAGCATAAGAACCTTATCCTATCTGTGAAACATGGTGATGGTAGTATCATGGATTGGGCCTGTTTTGCTGCATCTGGGCCAGGACAGCTTGCCATCACTGATGGAACAATGAATTCTGAATTATATCAGAAAATTCTAAAGGAAAATGTCAGGACATCTGTCCATGAACTGAATCTCAAGAGAAGGTGGGACATGCAGCAAGACAACGACCCTAAGCACACAAGTCGTTCTACCAAAGAATGGTTAAAGAAGAATAAAGTTAATGTTTTGGAATGGCCAAGTCAAAGTCCTGACCTTAATCCAATCGAAATGCTGTGGAAGGACCTGAAGCGAGCAGTTAGTGTGAGGAAACCCACCAACATCACCGAGTTGAAGCAGTTCTGTGCTCCCTAAAACAAAACAAAAATATGTTGTGCTTTTGCTTTTTAACATTTACCTGTTTGAGTTTTTTAATTCTTACATTTAAATAATGTATATTCCTCAGAAAACTGTTCCGATATCGCTAAGTTCCCCTCAGGCGCAATGCACCTCGGGATATGATAGGTCGCAAAGGATACATCTGATGTATTCTTCGTTTTCAGGGAAAAGAAGGACGCATTTGTCGGCTGCATACGAAGGAGCCTTCGAAGGATGCAGCCCCTGAAATGGGATTCACCCAATGTGTTTGTTTATCGGCGTTTTGGTGGAAAACCAAACTTCAAGGAATTCTCTTTCTTTCCTCGTTCTTGCTCCCGTGACGATCTCTGCTGTGTCCCAGTTGAACTTGTATCCTTCTTGGTCTTCGTGTACTGAGAGTAGGGAGAGTGGATCGTGTCTTCTAGTGGCTAACGGATGTTCATGTAATCTGGTCGATAATTTTCTTCCTGTTTGGCCCACGTAGTTTTTCTCACAGTCCCTGCATTGGATTTTATAGATGACGTTTGTTGTTTCCTCTTTTACTGGTTGTTGTTTTGGTTTTGACAGCATGGTCCTTATGGTCATGGTTGGTTTGTGTGCCACTGTGATTCAACGTAATAACCGCGCTACCATCTCTGAGTTATCTTTTTGGTGGTTGATTGTTCGGATTGTGTGTTGGAGGGTTTGCGTTTCATGGTTCTCCTGATAAAGCTCCGTGGGTATCCGTTTTTTAGGAAGGTAGGTCCTGTAGTTTTTCTTCTTCAGTGCTACAATGAGTTTCTATTCTCTTGAATAGTGTTTTGATACAACTTTGTTTGTGACATCTTGGATGATTGCTGCTGTAGTGTAGGATCTGATCAGTATGTGTTGATTTCCTGTAGACAGAAGTATGTAGTTCTCCGTCTGTGGCCTTTGTGACGAGGACGTCCAAAAATGCAAGGCTGCTCTCATCCTGAGTTGCCATTGTGAATTTGATTCCAGAGAATGTGCTATCAAGTAGGTCATGTGTTCGTTGAATGTCCTGGGTTTTGATTATCACAAAGGTGTCGTCCACATAGCGTACCCATAGTTTTGGATTAATCTTTGGGATGACTTCATGCTCCAGCTTCTGCATAATTATTTCTGCCAGGAGTCCTGATATAGGAGATCCCATCGGTGATCCTTGAATTTGCTCGTAGATTTGTCCATCAAATTTGAAATAGGTTGACATACAAAGATCCAGTAGTTCACATACGCTATCCGTCGTCAGTGGTCCTTCTCTTGGTTGGTCGCGTAGCAGTTCTCTAACCGTTTCTTTGGCCATCTTTAGATTGATCAAAGTGAATAGCGAAGTTACATTAAATGAAACCATGATCTCGTCACCGTCCATTTGTATGCCTTTCAGCTTGTGAAGAAACTGTTCGAGTTGTTAATGGAGTATTGTGATCCAGTGATTAGGTGTTTGAGGCGCTTTTATAGGTGTTTCGCCAAATTATAGATGGGTGTACCTGGGAGGGAGACGATTGGTCGTAGAGGGATCCCTTTGTAACGACTCAGACAAACAAAACGTAGTCAGACAAAATGGAGCATAAACCGTAACTAAGTCGCTTGGAATCGCCGAACAAGAAAAGAGACCTCGCAATGAGCGTTTGAAACGCGCGCCCTTTTAAACATGGCCATCTCCCGGAAGCCATGGCGTCTTAGTACTCGGGCGACGGCGCTCTCTGGCGATGCGGCGAGGAATTCGCCGCCGGCGTGACAGAACCCCTCCCCTGACGGGTGGCTCCAGCCATCCGAAAACCCCTCTTACGGGGGTGCCCACGCGGCCGAGGAGCAGGACGAGTCGGGTGCTGTAAGTGAAAGTCGTCAATAAGCGAATGATCCAAAATGTCTCGAGCGGGAACCCACGACCTTTCCTCTGGACCATAGCCCTCCCAATCCACCAAATATTCAAGCCCTCCCGCCCTGCGTCTAGAATCAAGAAGTTCGTGGACACTATAGGCCGGGAGACCATCCACGTCTAGAGGCGGAGGAGGTTCTGTCCCTCCCGGCGGGGCCTGAGGAGAGGAGGAGACAGGCTTTAGTAAGGACACATGAAATGTAGGGGCAATACTGTACGATGAGGGCAACAACAATCTGTATGACACTGGATTGACTTGTTTAATGACCTTAAACGGGCCAATATTTTTAGGGCTCAGCTTTTTACTAGGAAGGCGCAACTTAAGGTCACGGGTGGACAGCCAGACCAGCTGTCCAGGATGATACTCTGCACCCGGGCGTCGATGCCAGTTTGCCTTGATTCGTTGCGCCCGCAATGCTCGCTGCAACCGGACATGCGCCTCCTCCCAAGTCTGCTCACTACGTGTTTTAATCCACTCGTCCACTGCGGGAACATGCGACGGTGAAACAGACCAAGGAAAACAAGGGAGGCTCTGATACCCTAACACACACTGAAAACGGGAGTCAGGCCCGTAGAGGAGTGACGTAAGGGAGTTCTGGGCATACTCCACCCATGGTAAGTATCGAGCCCAATCATGTTGGTGCCGAGAGCAGTATGTACGCAAGAAACCTACCTATCTCTTGATTTAGACGTTCAGTTCTGGCCGTTGGATTGCGGATGGTACCCAGAGGTCAAGCTCATACTGATGTCGAGCACCCGGCAGAATTCCCTCCAGACTTGCGAGGTAATTCTGCGAGTCTCGATCACTAACGATGTCCTCAGGTAGACCATAGTACCGAAAGACAAAATGAAAAGAGATATTCCGCGGTCTCAAAAGCGGTGTGGGGCAGTTTCTCTAAAGCTAACCAAACGACAGTGGCCTTTGAAAATCTGTCAACCACCCACCAGTATAGTGGTTTTCCCCTGGGATCGAGGTAGTCTGTAATAAAGTCTATCTCCGATATGGGACCAGGGGCGGTTAGGGACCTGCAGCGGAACCAAACAAGCCTGCAGGTAATTGCCGAGGCGTTTTCGAGCAGGCGCAATCGGTACAGGCCCCAACAAAATCCGCTACGTCCTTCGTCAAACCCTCCCACCAGAACCTGTTACGCACTAACTCCTCTGTTCTGCGTATACCGGGATGCCCCGAACTGGGATTACAATGTATGGCCTCTATCAATTGTCTGCGCAGTCCTGAGGGAACGAACTCACACTCAGGAGGGCAACCTTCAGGTGGTGCCTCCGCCGCTTGACCCTGCCGTATCTGGTCGAGAATCTCCCACTGAACCGGACCAACAACGCGTTCAGGTGCCAGGATGGCAGTGGGGATACGTCGTTCGGCCTCGGCCTCCCAGATTCGTGATAGGGCATCTGCCTTTCTGGTTCTGGGAACTGCGCGATAGGACACAGTAAATCAAAACCGACCGAAAAACAGCGCCCATCTAGCTTGCCGAGGGTTTTAAGCCGCTGAGCCGAACGGATGTACTCAAGGTTCTTATGGTCCGTCAGGACCAGGAAAGGGAACTTGGCTCCCTCAAGCCAATGTCGCCATTCAGTAATGGCCAACTTCATGGCCAGCAACTCCCGATTTCCCACGTCATAATTCCTCTCTGCGGAACTCAGCTTACGAGAGAAAAAAGGCGCAAGGGTGTAACTTAGCTGGGGGGTAACCGACTTCTTTGGGATAATATTGCACCTACCCCTGTCGAGGACGCGTCCACCTCTAAAAACAAACGGCAAGTCAGGGTTTGGGTGCGTCAGGGACCGGAGCAGTAGTAGGGAACCTGTCCTTTAAGGCACTGAACGCCACATCCGCCTCGGGTGTCCCAATGCAAACTTCTTACTCTGCTCTTTCAACAGAGAGGTGAGAGGAGCAGCTACCTTACTGAAGTTCCGGATGAATCTCCGATAAAAGTTTGCAAACCCCAGGAACTTTTGCACTCCTTTACACTACGGGGCTGTGGCCAAGACCACTACGGCTTCGACTTTTTCCCTGTCCATGTGCACCCCCCTGTTGGTCTATAACATACCCCAAAAACATGACCTTCGGCTCATGAAATTCACATTTCTCGCTTTTACATACAAGCGATGTTCTAATAAACGTTTCAAGACTAAACGAACATGCTTTATGTGTTGTGTTAGGTCAGGTGAATATATCAGAATGTCATCTATGTAGACGATTACCCAGCGATCTATCATATCTCTCAACAACGTCGTTAACAAAAGACTGAAACACTGACGGTGCGTTAAACGAGAACCATATGGCATGACTAGATACTCATAGTGTCTGCGAGTAGTGAGGAACGCTGTCTTCCATTCATCGCCTTCCCGGATTCTGATGAGATTGTATGCGCTGCGCAGGTCCAGCTTCGTGAAGACAGTAGCTCCTCGTAGTTGTTCCAGAGCAGCGGGGGACTAGGGGAAGAGGATACTTGTATTTGACAGTTAGAGCATTCAAACCACGGTAGTCAATACAAGAGGGCGTAACCCTCCATCTTTTTTCTTTAATAAAAAAGAAGCTGGCTGCGGCAGGAGACGTTGATGGACGAATATATCCAAGGTGGAGCGCCTCTTCAACGTAGGCCTCCAACACCAATGGTCTCGACTCGAGATATAGCGGGTATATCCGATTTATGAGGAGGAGTAGTACCTTGCAGAAGGTCGATCGCGCAATCTCCCGGGCGATGAGGGGCGGCAATTCGTGGCCTTCTGCTTGGAGAATACCTCCGCCAGATCCGCATAGCACCGTGGGACATCCTTGCTCTCGGTGGGATTCGGGCTTTCCACGGCGGTGGCTCAGATTGGCAAAGTCAAACATGAGTCAAAACAAGACTTCCCCCACTGGGTAATTTCCCCTTGTTGCCAGTCAATACTAGGTTGGTGCTTTACCAACCATGGATGCCCTAGGATTATATCGTGCCGAGGCGCGCTGGTATGACATAGAAAGCAATGGTCTCCTCATGGAGAAGGCCGGTACGTAATGTGATCTCGGTGGGTCTGATTTGTTACCGACCTCTTTTCAATGAGACGTCCATCCACTGTTCTGAGATTAAGAGGGTTAGCAAATCTCTTGTGCTGGGATTTGGTGTTTCTCGACGATCTGCTGGTTGATAAAATTCCCCGCGGCACCCGAGTCTATGAGGGCTGAGAGGAACACACAGAACCAGAATCCCAGAGCACTTGAACCCTTACATGAAGACAGTCATTATTTCACTTCACTTCAGGCAGTGCGATATCACTCACCTCTCCTGATCCCGCTGCATCATTCAGGCGGGGGCAGGAGGCGCGTTGGTGACCTGCTTCGCCGCAATACAGACAAAGTCGAAGCCGCAGTCTCCTACGCCTTTCCTGTGAGGTGAGATGGGCTCGACCTCCGCCTACACCCCATAGGTTCGAGCTCGGAATCCTCGGTCCTGGTTAACCAGACCTCTCGAGTGCTCCAGCCGATCTGTCCCTCTCTCCCAGATCAGGTTATCCAGTTCTATAGTGTGGCGAATGTAGGCGTCCAGCCCCAAAGAAGCCCCTTTTACCACCATTTCAGTTCTCAGTTCGGACCTTAGGCCTTGTTTAAACATGGCCAGCAGGGCGGGGGTTCGTTCCAGCCACTTCCTGCGGCAATGGTACGGAAAACTCTAGAGCGTATTCAGCAGCTCTGCGTGTTGCCCTGTTTTAATGTGCCCAGTACAGGACCCCACTTCTCTCCCTGCCATGGGGTGATCAAACACTTCCTTAAACAGGGCGTAGAACTGCTGCTCAGAATGTAGGACTTCGCTGCCCAGAGTCCACAATGCAGTGGCCCACTGTTTTGCTTTGCCCGTTAACAGTGATATCACGAAATGAATTTTGTCAGTGTAGACATGGAATTGTTCGGGATGATGGTCAATATAAATACTACACTGCATGAGAAACTCTTTGCAAGTGTCTAGAGTACCATCATACCTCTCTGGGAGCGCCACTTGCAGTGATGATGACTCACTTCGTGCTACAGGGTTGGAGGGAAGTGGAGTGGAAGCCGCTTGTACTGGAAGTGGTGGAGCTGAACGAAGAAGAAGCTCATGCATGAGCTTGGCGATTTCCTCTAATTTCTCCTCTTGTCACGAGATGCGGCTCTCCAAACCCGCTGATTCCATTTTCTTTCAGGCGAGGTCTTCTGTAACGACTCAGACACTCCAGGGTATAGAATCAAATGCAGGTTTATTAAGACGTTAGGCAAGAATCGAAGTCGAAACACAGTCCAAAGTCATCAGCCAGGCAATCCAAAAAAACACGAACGTAGTATCAAAAGGATAAGGCAAAATAGTAGTCAGAGGAGCAGAAAACAGGGTCAAAAACGTAGTCAGACAAAATAGAGCATAAACCGTAACTAAGTCGCTTGGAATCGCCAAACAAGAAACGAGACCTCGCAATGAGCGTTTGAAACGCGCGCCCTTTTAAACATGGCCGTCTCCCGGAAGCCATGGCGGCTTAGTACTCGGGCGACGGCGCACTCTGGCGGTGCGGCGAGGAATTCGCCGCCGGCGTGACACCCTTCTTTGTGTACTTTAGGAAGTCCATAAAATTGTGCAATAGCTGGTTCTCTCATCATCCAACGTTCTTCCTTCGTGATTTGATTCAGATCCTGGAGCTTTTTCAAAGTTGCATTGATTTTGCTGATCAGTTTCTTAAAGGGATCTTTGTTGAGTCGACGATAAGTGGTTGTATCATCCAAAAGTTGCTTGACTTTTTGTATATATTCGGCACGATCTGTCCTTTGTCGGTCGGTATGATTACCACGGTTTTATCATCTTTCAGTGAACTGATACCCTTTCGTTCCTTTGGCATATTTCTTGTTGATATTCTTCGTTGAGTCCTTGTGATGTGAGTCCGTTTTCGAGACTGACAAAGAATTCTCTCTACGAAGCGTCCTAGAGGTTGAAGTTCAGTCCTTTTACGAGAACTTGCTTTTCTCCATCTGTGAGTTGTCGACTACATATGTTCTTGACCCAGGCATCATTCTGATTGTTCTGACTGTTCCTTGTGAGTTTGCAGATCTTGTTTTGTAGGTCACTTTGTTTTCTATCCCTCACACAAGAGACTCTGCGTTGTACTGCGTTGTTAAATCTTCAACAAGTTCTGCTCCTATTGCTCTTAAACACATAGTCTTTTGTTCATTGACACATTGGTTGTATATTCTAAGACGGTGGCTTGAAGCAGGGGACGGTTTCAGACACAGAGTGGGTCCTGTTGCGGCACTACAAGCGGAAGTCGATCGAGTCAAGGTGGACGAGACCGTACCAGGTGACGGAGAGGACAAGCCACATAGTCAGACTGAAGGGCAATGGTTCAATGCCTGAGAAAGGCCTGAGATACAGTCGTATGAAAAAGTTTGGGCACCCCTGATATTTTCATAATTTTTCTTTATAAATCATTGGTTGTCCAGCTCAGCAATTTCAGGTAAATATGTCATATAGCAGATGAACACCGTGATATTTGAGAAGTGAAATGAAGTTTATAGGTTTTACAGAAAGTGTACAGTAATTATTCAAACAAAATTAGGCAGGTGCATAAATTTTCGCACCCTTGTCATTTGAATACCTTTAGCACTAATTATTGGAACACAAATTTTGTTTTGTAAGCTCATTGACCATTGATCTACATACACAAGTGAATCCAACTATGAGAAAGTGTTAAGGTGGCCAATTGGAAGTTTTTCTCCTCTTTGCATATTCTCTGAAGAGTGGCAACATGGGAGCCTCAAAACAACTATCAAATGGCCTGAAAACAAAGGTTGTTCAACATCATGGTTCAGGGAAAGGGAAAAAGCTCTCTCAGAGATTTCAGCTGTCAGTTTCCATCCACTGTGAGGAACATAGTGAGGCAATGGAAGACCACAGGCACAGTTCTTAGTTAAGGAACTCCCGAAGTGGCAGATACCAAGAAAAATCTCAGATAGGCAGAGGGAAACGAAGGATGGTGGAGAAACAGTCAATAGTCAAGCCCACAGACCCAAACTCCAACTCCAAAGACCTACAACCTCATCTTGCTGCAGATGGTGTCACTGTTTCATCGTTCAAACTATACAGCGCACTTTGCACCATGAGAGGCTGTATGGAGAGGAGTAATGCAGAAGAAGCCTTTTCTGCAGACCACGCCACACAACACATAATCACTTGAGGTGTGGCTACAGCACATCTGGACAATCCAGCTTCATTTTGGAATATTTAAAGGTGCGGGTGTGTCTGATGAAACTAAAATGGAGTTATTTGGACCATTAACAAGGAGCGGAAAAAGGAAAAAAAAAAAAGAAACAGGTCAGATCCCAAGACAAACACTTGCTACCCACAGTAAAAATTTGGGGTGGCGGTTCCATCATGCTGTGGGGACTGTGTGGCCAGTGCAGGTAACTAGGAATCTGTTTTAAAGTTGAGGGTCGCATGGATTCCAGTTAATATCTCCAGATTCTTGAGAACAATGTTCAAGAATCAGTGACAAAGTTGCACCGAGGCCAACGACCCCAAACCCTGCTCAAAATCTACTAAGGCATTCATGCAGAGGAACCAGTACACGTTCTGGAATGGCCATCTCAGTCCCCAGACATGAACATTACTGAAAATGTGGGCTGTCCATGCTCGGAAACCATCAAACCTGACTGAACTGGAGATGTTTCTAAAGAAGAATGGTCCAAAGCACCTTCAACCAGAATCCAGACTGGAAGCTGTAGGAAGCGTTTAGCGGCTGTTATTTCTACAAAAGGAGGAACTACATAAATATTGATGTCATTTTTCTGTTGGGGTGCCCAAATTTATGCACCTGCCTAATTTTGTTTGAATAATTAGTGCACACTTTCTGTAAATCCTATAAACTTCATTTCACTTCTCAAATATCACTGTGTTCATCTGCTATATGATATATTTAACTCAAGTTGCTGATCTGAACAACCAATGATTTATAAACTAAAATCATGAAAATTATCAGGGGTGTCCAAACTTTTTCATACGACTGTAGGCCTGAGATATGATGATTTAAAATTTAATGAAAATAAAGCGATCCAAAGGTCCAGCGCATATGAAAATTTTGATTTTAGGTCAAGAATTTACCTCCTCAGAACTGACAACCCTGACTGAATCGCACTGAATTGGCATAGTGTGCACACTGTTTATATCTGTTAGCAGTTCTTTACTTTTTAAACTATTTTTTTATTACTAATCGCAATTTCATCATATATACAGTATTTTTACAATCTTTTAATTGTTTCCTTTTCATTACTGGTGGATTATATTTTTCACCGATAATCGATATTTAGTAAGTCTACGGATTTACCAATATAGTGTGGTTTGCAGCAATTAGCCGTTAGCTAATTATCAGAGTCGCGTCATTTCAGCTTCAGCTTTTGCTGTGGTGTATTTTTTATAACTTTTTACAGCCTGTTCTACCTTTCTTTTTTCTGGGACTTTTATTAACTTGCCATCGATGCTTCAATCAAGCAGTGCACCATTGGATGCAGTACCAGGCCCTACAGCAAGAAGTGTACTGTACCATCAGCTGAATCATATCTTCAATCGGCACCCCACAACACCACCCAAAGCTAAGTACCTTTGATTAATTAATGAATTGTATTAACACAGCTTCTGCTGCGCTTGTTCCCTGTGCTGAGTGTGGAATGTTCAGCTATTCTTCCTGCATCATTAGTTTAAATTTCACCTCACAACCTCACAACAGCATCCAAAGAACTGAAGCCCTCACTTGCCTCAGTTAAGGTCAGTGTTCATGCCTCCACCATAAGAAAGAGACTGGGCAAAAATGGCCTGCATGGCAGAGTTCCAAGACAAAAACCACTGCTGAGCAAAAAGAACATTAAAGCTCGTCTCAAATTTTCCAGGACATATCTTGATGATCCCTAAGATTGTTGCCCAGGTGCAGTCACTCAGGTTTGTTGATTGCTGGGGAGGTGGGCTGCTGATGTCTCATGTGATCCCTCTTGGCTGTGTTCTCCACTATCTAGCTATGCTATAGCTAAGCACAGGCCACACCAGACGACAGTAAGTCTCTGCCTCCTCCGGTTGGCTGGGGGCAAAGTGCCACCAAGGACTTTCCTGCCAAGGACTCAAAAGCCTAGAGTGACTCTGTGTATCAGACTACATAATGCTGATATGAATATGTTTACGTTATTTTATTTGAACTATTACTATAACACTTGATTAGATTTGATTAGATAAATTAGTTTCACTCTTAGATGTTATCATCTACGCCACGCAAGGAGGTGGGTGTTTCAGTCTTGGTCCTCCCAAGGTTTCTTCCTCATAATGTTTAGTGAGTTTTTTCTTGCCACTGTCACCCTAGGCTTGCTCAATTTGGGACTGGCCGTAGACATTAGAAGATAGTCTGAAATTGTACAGTCACTTTGAGACAGTGCTACATTGTAAAAAGCGCTATATAAATAAATCTGACTTGACTTGACTTGATCTGTTTCATATTTGCACCATGGCTTTGAGAAATCAAGTAGATTCAAGAGGCGCAAATTTAAATGTTCCTTCACATTCGAGGCCTGAGATATGACGATTTGAAATTTGATGAAAATAAAGCAATTGAAAGGTTCGGCGGATGTGAAAACTTTTGTTTTCAGCCACAAAAGTGACCTCCTCAGATCTTTTCCATATTTGCACCATGGCTTTGCAAAGTCAAGTAAATTCAGGAGGCACAAATTTCAACGTTCTATCACATTCCAGGTATGAGATATGATTATTTGAAATTTTATTAAATTAAAGCAATCAAAAGGTCCACTGGATATTCAAACTTTGACTTTAGGCCAAAAAAGTGATCTCCTCAGATCTTCTCCATATTCACACCATGGCTTTGTGAAGACCAGCAGATTCAGTAGGCACAAATTTCCACAATCTATCACATTCCAGGCCTGAGATATGATGATTTGAATTTTGATGAACAAAAGCAATCAAAAGGTCCAGCAGATATGAAAACTTGGATATTAGGCTAAAAAAGTGACCTCTTCAAATTATTTCCATTTGTGCACCCTGCAAATTGTGCAAATTTTATCATTCTACCACACCCCAAGCCTGAGATATGATGACTTGAATTTTGATGAAAGTAAAGCAATTGAAAGGTCCGGCAGATACGAAATATAAAATTTTAGTCCAAAAAAGTGATCTCCTCAGATATTTTCTATATTCGCACAATAGCTTTGTGAAGCCAAGTAAATTCAGGAAGTACAAGTTTTATTGTTCTATCGCACTCCAGGCCTGAAATTGCTGTTGTGAATTATGACAAAAATAAAGCGATCATTACCCAGGAAAAAATGCACTGTGAATTTTCATAGTAAAACTTTGAATTGCTTGACAGTTTTAATGTGAACTTTCACAATTTGACCATGAAGTTCACAGTTCTGCTATGAATTTTGATGGTAATTTGGCCACTTCATGCTTTTACTGTGAGATTTCATAGTACCACTGTAAACTTGGTGGACTATGAACTGACCATGAATTATTTCACAGTTGTATTATGAATTTTGGTGGTAATTTGGCCACTTCATAGTTCGACTGTCAAATTTCATAGTACATTTATTCCTGGGTAAGTCCGGCGGATACGGAAAATTATATTTTAGCTCAAAAAAATGATCTTTTTCGTATTTACTCCATTGCTTTGTGAAGCCAAGTAGATCAGAAAGTGCAAATTTGACCGTTCTACCACACTCCAGGTCTGATTTACAATGACTTGAATTTTGATGAAAATAAAGCGATTTAAAGGACTGGCAAAAAAATTACATTTTATGCCAAAACAATTACCTCTTCAGATCTTTTCCATATTCACACCATGGCTTTGTGAAGCCAAGCAGAGGCAGGAAGTGCAAATTTTATTGTTCTATCACACTGCAGACCTGAGATATGATAATTTGAATTTTGAAGAAAATAAAGAGATTGAAATATGAATTGCATATGAAAACTCTGATTTTAGGCCGAAAAAGTGACCTCCTTTAATCTTCTCCATATTTGCACCATGGCATTACAAAGTCAAGTAGATTCAGAAGGTGCACATTTCAACGTTCTATCACACTCCAGGCCTGAGATATGATGATTTGAAATTTGATGAAAATAAATCAATGAAAAGGTCCGGCGGATACAAAAGTTTTTATTTTAGGCCAAAAAAGTGACCTCTTCAGAGCTTCTGCATATTTGCACCATGGTGTTGCAAAATAAAGTAGATCCAGGAGGTGCAAATTTCAACGTTCTATCTCACTCGGTTCCGGTGCGCCGTAGTTTCTGTGTTTTACTGTCGTTTTTCTTAGTATTTTTGCTTATACCGCATTTGGGATAATTCAATATGTTCAACAAAAAGTGTTAATTTTGTTGACAAAATTTTATGACACTTTTATCAACGAATAAAAATGAGACGAAAATGTTTGGCAGAGATGACATGCAATCAGATCTGACAAGTTAGGAAAAGATTCAATCATAACTTGAGTATATGTGGAAAGACGGGATGAGTTGGGTAGCGATCCAATCTGTGTGGTACGACACAGACGTTTGATCTGGCCCCGGGAAGATCGTATTAGCTCGACAATGTCAACACCTGGGAGAAAGAGGAGAGTCGATATATGGGCACATTTCTCATTTAATATCAAGTAAAACAAGACTCTCTGTAAACCGTGTGGGATCACCATCTCCGGTAATAATTCAATATCCTCCAGGGTAGAGCATGGATATCGGCTGAGGAGGTCTCATATGTCGACTTTCTCTGTCAGTTCCGGGTGGTGTTTAACCACTCGAACCATGGAGGAATGGCTTTGAGTTGCCTCTTCAACTTGCGTCAGGGTTCTCGGCCAATTGCTGACTACGCTGTTAAATTCTGGTCATTAGCCACCGATAACTCCGTCCTGCAGGGAGCTTTCCTTAAGGGGCTTTCTGAACACATGAAGAATGAGTTGGTAGCCTTTGATGAGCCCTGTAACTTCCAGGATCTGGTAGATCTGGCTATTCGCCTGGACCGACGCTTTCATGAACGCCAGTTGGAAAGGGCTGCGTGTCCGGTCCAGGCACCTGTGTCGAACTGCTCCAGACCCTGCACTGTTGGTGCCCTGATCGACTGTGGAGCAGAGGATAACCTTATTGATCAGGACCTCGCCTCCAAACTCTGGGATACACTTGAGCCTCTGGAACCACCAAAGACGGCAGACTCCTCGCCCAGGTCACCTACTGGTCACGCTGGTCTTCAACAAAGATCAAATCAACACTCTGCCCCCCCCCGACCCTACGATTGTGCCATTGACTTGCTCCCAGGCGCTCCCTTTCCCACCAGTCACCTGTATAACTTATCCTGACCCGAAAGAGAGGCCAAGGAGGATTACATCGCCGACTGGCTGGCAGCTGGCCTCATCCGCCCCTCTTCCTCTCCCCTTGGTGCTGGGTTCTTCATATCCAAGAAGGATGGGAACAGCATCACCACCAGCAACAAATACTTGCTCCCACTCATCTCCTCAACCTTCGACCTCCTGCAGGAAGCCACCATTTTCTCAAAGTTGAACCTCTGCAATGCTTACCATTTGGTGTGGATTAAAGAAAGAGATGAGTGGAAGACAGCCTTCAACACCCCCTTGGGTCATTTCAAGTATAGGGTCATGCAATTTGGCCTTACCAATGCCCCAACTGTCTTCCAGACCCTTATTAATGACGTCCTGAGGGATTATCTGAATTGGTTTATGTTTGCTTAGCTGGACGACATCTTGATCTTCTCCAAGATGAGGGAGGAACATATCAGCTATGTCCGTAAGGTTCTATCCTGGCTCCTGGAAAATCGTTTGTTTGTCAAGGCCGAGAAGCACGCGTTCCACATGGACACTGTCGCCTTCCTCAGGTTCATCATCCAGAGAGGGTGCATCAAGGCAGACCCCACCAAGGTCAAGGCAGTGGCAGAGTGGCCATTCCTTCATTTTGGAAGGAATTACAGCGCTTCCAAGGATTTGCCAATTTTTACCACCACTGTATTCTGCACTACAGCAAGATGGCGGCACCCTTGACTCAGCCATCTACTGGAAATGTGAGACAGACAAGGCCTTCCAGCGCCCCAAGAACCTCTTCAACTCTGCACCTGGTCATCATCCACCCTGAGCCCAGTTGGAAATTCACTGTGGAAGTAGACGCATCAGACTCTGGTGAAGGAACAGTACTCTCCCAGTGTTCAGCACCCGACAATAAACTTCACCCCTGGGCTTTCTTCTCCCGCCGCCTCACTCTCTCCAAGACTATACTACAATGCCGGTAATAGGGAGCTTCTAGCAGTCAAGCTCACACTAGAGGAGTGGAGACACTGGTTAGAGGGCTCGGAACAGCCCTTCATCGTTTGGACCAACCACAAGAACCTGGCTTACATCCAGATATAGAAGCGGCTGAACTCACGGCAGGCTAGGTGGCCCTCTTCTTCTCCAGGTTTGATTTTACACTCACATATCGCCCAGGGTCCCGCAACATCAACCCCGATGCCCTCTTCTGCCAGTTCTCCACCGAGAAGGCTTCCTCCCCTACTGATACCATCCTGCCTTCTGACCAGCTGGTGGCACATTTCACCTGCGAGAGTCAACATATGGTCAAAGAAGCCTAGGCTCTTTAACCCAATCTGGGGAGTGGACCCCCCGACCGTCTCTATGTCCCCAACTCCAAGATATGCAACAAGATATGCATTTCTTCAGTGGGCTCATTGCTCCAGGTTTGCCTGCCAGCCCGGTGCCCGACGCACAGCCTCCTTTCTCCAGAGGTACTATTGATGGCCTTCCCTGCAAAATAACATGATGGAATACGTTGGAGATGTGGGAGACCACACATCACCTACAGGCTGGGCTCCTACTATCTCTCCCTATCCCTGGCCGACTATGGTCCCACATCTCGGTGGATTTCATCACTGGCCTCCCAAATCCAGATGGTAATCCTGACGGTTGTCAACAGGTTCTCCAAGGCAGTCTGCCTGTTGGCTCTCCCTAAACTCCCCACTGCACTTGAGACCGCCAACCTCCTGTTTGACAACTTCTTCAAAATCCTTGGAATACCGTCATAGTCTCTGACTAAGGTCCTCAATTCACCTCCCAGGTCTGGCACATCTTCTGTGAGGCCATAGGAGCCACAATCAGCCTCACATCTGGTTTCCACCCGCAGTCCAATGGGTAGGCCAAACACGACAACCAAGGAATCGAAACGCTGCCTCTCTGCCAAGCACCCCACCAAGTGGAGCTCCCACCTAGCCTGGGCAGAATACGCACACAATATCCTCACCAGTTCAGCCACGGGAGTCTCCCCTTTCTAAGCCTCTGTGGGATTCCAACCTCTCTTACTCTCTGAACAAGGAACAGACCTGGCAGTCCCATCCATCCAACACCACCTATGCCTCTGTCGCAAGGTATGGAAGCAGGTCAGAACAGCTCTCCACAAGGCCCTTGGCTCCGCCCAGTACTCCGCCAACCGCCATCAGAGACCTGGCCCCAAGTATGGCTGGCTGTCTTGACAGAACATTCTCCTCCATATGGAGTCCAGGAAGCTGGCACCCCAGTTTATCGACCCGTTTTTTCATTGACAAAGTTGTTAGTCCCACATCTGTCCTCCATAAATTACCTAGGTATATGCGCATCCACCTTACATTTCACATTTTGCAGATTAAGCCCATTGCTTCCGGCAGCTCCTGCTCACATTGAGTGTTTTTCCCACTTTATTTAAGTATTTTCTACTTTTTATCGTGTATATTGTGTTTGTTTGTTTTTTATCGGCTTTCTGCACTATGGATATGGAAATTGTGAAGTTGGCCGCTCTCCTTGTACTGCTTTTTTGACTGTTTTCAACCAGGTCTGGGGATCCCGTATGGTCCTACTGTTTACACTAGGGATCAGCTATGTATTAGTGCTCAGTAACACAGCGGTGCTAGCACACGAGTGACTGGACATCCCCAGCAATCTGAAAAAGAAAAGGCGAGGATGCTGTGCCAGCCTCCTTGAGTCATGCGCAGATCAGCTGTGTGGTATTGTTGAGTACATGTTCAACATGAGCCTGAACCTGGGAAAGTACCACAACTTTGGAACACATCCTGCGTGGTACCAGTACCAAAGACATTGCAGCCAAAGGACCTCAACTGCTACAGGCAGGCTGGTGGCACTGACGTCACATCTGATGAAGACACACAGGAGAGGTTGGTCCTTGTCCATCTCCACCCTCTGGTGAGCTCATCGATGGAGTTAGCCTACCAGTTTTTGGTGTCTGTTGAACCGTCTCCAAATCAATGTGGGGACAACCAAAGAGCTGGTGGTGAATTTCTGTAGATGCAGACACCCCCACGTGATACCAATGAACATCCAGGGAATGGTCATTGAAATAGTGGACTCCTACAAGGTGGACAATAGTGGACTCCTGGGTGTTTACCTCAACAGTAAACTGGACTGGACGGATAACACCACTGCACTGTATAAGAAATGTCAGAGCAGACTATCTGCTGAAGAGACTTATGTCTTTTGGAGTGCAAGGGGTACTCCTTAAGACCTTCTTCAACACAGTGGTGGCATCTGCCATATTTTATGGAGTGGTCATGGATAATGACTCTCACGCCATGCATGAATCCCTGGCAGCACTTGGCAGCTCTTTCGGTGATAGACTGTTTCATCCCAAATGTGCAAAGGAGAGCTATCGAAGGTCCTTTGTTCCTGCTTCTGTTAGACTGTACAATCAACACTGCTCTCAATAGACCACCCTATGTATAGGCACACTTATATAACACTGTATACCTTTGTATATACTGATGTTATATATTTTATATTTTTTATTTTTTATTATGTTTACACATGTACACAGGAAAATAATTTTCATTCTTACTCCCTATATCTCTGCTGCTGTAAGTAAATTTCCCCATTGTGGGACAAATAAAGGATTATCTAATCTTATATTATCTTATCTTATCTTAGAGAGCATCCTCACAGGCTACATCTCTGTCTGATATGACTACCAGATGCGACCACCAACAAGACCCAACAAGAACCTTCAGACAGTGGTGAAGACAGCAGAATCCATCATAGGCAACAACCTTCCAGCATTACAGGACATATATCAGAGACGCTGCATGAAAAAAATTCATAAGGTACAAAAGGACAGTAGTCATCCAGCACATGGCCTGTTCATCATACTGCCATGTGGCAGGAGGTATCACAGCATCAAGGCTAGAACAAACAGACTAATGAAACAGTTTTTACCCTCAGGCTATCAGGCTTCTAAACAAGCTGTGAGGTCCTCCACCAATAACGTTACATTATTATTATTATTATTATTATTATTATTATTATTATTATTATTATTTATAGCAGGTCATCACTTTGTCAATATACTACTTTATCACTTGTCACTAAGTCACTTTAAACTGTCAATGCCTAATATATTAGTGTATTCAGAAGTGTCAAAATCTTAAATTTATCTGTAAATTGTAGTGGTAGTCTTCTGAATATCTGACATTCCTGTGTATATTTACTGTGTGTATATAAAATATATATACTCTTTTATATATATATATATATATATATATATATATATATATATATATATATATATTTATTTATTTATTTATTTTTTTCCCTTCTCGTTCCATATATTTTTCTTTAAAAGTTAGTGATGTTTACCTGTGCCTCACCACAAACATTTCAGTGCATGACTGTCCTGAAATGTTTGTGCATATCACAAATAAACACTGAAACACTGAAAGGTAGGCCTAAATAATAGCAATTTTGCAATACAAATGAAATACAAATCACAATACAGCCACTGCAGTTAATTACTGTTCTGCAGTGTGAAGATCATATGTGATACAGCCCACATCATCAGCAACATGGAAGCAAAGTGGCCTGGGTCTGTGCATGACTTGTAAAGTTTTCATGAGTGTACAGTGAGAGCTAGATTTGCCCATGGTGAGTATAAACAGTAGATATAATCATATCCTCTCATAACCAATATTTAGTTCTGTTTGCAACTGATAATTTAATCTGCATCCTTCTATTATCTACCATAGGAGAGTTTGGTAATTACAGACAGAAGGTACCCCTGCCAGCTCTATTTGCTGACCCCTTGCCCTGATCCTGAGTCTGGCCCGCAGCAATGTTATAACTGGCCGCACCGAAGGACATGAGCCAGGGTAGAGATAACCATTGGGGATCTCAAAGGCTGGTGATCAGACAATGACCGGTCCTGATATCAATCCTGACCACATCACTGATGCACGAGATGGAAGAGCAGTGAGAGACACAATCTGCTGCCATCATTTCTGATTAGCCTATCACCTCCCCAGTGTCAAATAAAAACAATAGACCTGTGTTTTTATGAAGTCTTCTTTATTTCCTGCAAGTACAAATGCAGTACAGAGGTGAATATCTTGTTCTTCCAACAAGTAAAATCATCCACCCGTGGGCACCTCATCCATTTTTAAATGATGTTCCAGCAGTTGTATTTCCATTATTGTCTTTTATATCTGCAGCCTTATGTGATTTATTTCTAAATTAGATTTTTCAATTTGTTTCTAAAAATACACCTTTTACAAGGAGCTACAGGAACACAAAAAAATGACATTTTGACAATTGAATGACAATTGAATATCAAGTCAAGTCAAGTCAAGTCAGATTTATTTATATAGCGCTTTTTACAATGGAGCATTGTCTCAAAGCAACTTTACAAGTTTAGATTATCTCCTAATAACTACGTCCAATCCCAAATTGAGCAAGCCTAGGGCGACAGTGGCAAGGAAAAACTCCCTAGTTCTAGGAAGAAACCTTGGGAGGACCAAGACTCAAAA
>JAJAGP010001146.1:0-228489 GCA_025084515.1 Ancistrus triradiatus
GCGCGTAGGGACGCAACCGACATCAATAATCCGCGGTGAGGGTGAGGTGAGTGCGGATTAAATAGAGTGTGGGTGTGATGATGAAATGAGGAACAGGTGCGTGTGATGTGACGTGCGCAGGTGACGCTGGCGTGGTGGCCAGCGAGCGTGACAAAAACAAAATGCAAACTAATTGTTCTGGTTAATCCAAAGCAAGATGGCAAAGATATATACAGTTTTACCTCGGTTCTCGACTATCTCGGAACTCGTGGAATTCAGTTCTCTATGCATTTTTACCAGAAGAATTTGTCTCAGTTCTTGTCGTTTGCTCGGTACTCGAAGCACTTGCTTAAACTTGTATGATTTATGATTCAGTACAAAGTGATTCAGTGATTCAGTCTCACAGTAGCTCTTTCCCAGTGAAGAACTGCGTTGTATTTGTCGTGTTTTTGTTTATTTTTACATCTACAGTACTGTATTCTTACTGCAAATAACTCTTCACTAACCTATAAAGGATAGTACTGACATCTAACCGAAATGGAAATCCTGCCCTGACTCTGCAGAACACAGGCTACGCCATCGCCGATGAATAGAGTAAGTAAGCTTTCGATCCATTACTCACTAAAGTACATTAGTGGAGGTTTTTCAACACTTTATTATAAAATAAGCTTTGTGTTAATGACTTTGGCCAACTGTAGGTTAGTGTAAGTGTTTTAAACAGTAACTTACTTAACATTACTTAGCACAGTATCCTTTAAATATATTCGCTGTTATACACTAAACACCGCTCTACCAAACACTCATTCAACTCATCAGTTCAGGATACATTTAGCTTATGATGGATTTGTCAGAAGATATCCCCTTCATTAATCAGACAGCACCTGTACAATACAACTCCAGTAATGCATATAATCTTATACAGTGTGGATTTTCTGGGGGTCTGGAACAGGTTAATTCATTTTACATTATTCCTTATGGGAAGAATTTACTCGTTGTTTTTGGTTTTCAACAAGCCTCCTGGAACAAATTAATGACGAGAACCGAGATACCACTGCATATGAATAATTAATAATAATCAGATCTCTGTTTTAGCGTTTATTTGTGACAAAAATCTCAGTTAACGCATATTACAATCTCATGCAAAATTTGGGCATATTGCAGTGTATTTGGAACGTCTTCAGACCCTTTCAAGCTTTCCCCCTTCATTCTGCAGTCAATACCTCATAATAAGAAAGTGAAAACAGAATTTTAGAAATTGTTGCAAATTCCTTAAAAAATTTGCATGGACATAAGTATTCAGACCCTCTGTTATGACACGTTAAATTTAGCTCTGGGGGCCTACCCAAGGTGCTTCAACTACTGTAGGTACTAGTAAAGAGTCTGAATATGTGTGATGATGCAATATTTTAGTTTTTCCTTTTCAATAAATTTGCAAAAATTTCTAAAAATCTGTTTTCACTTTGTCTTGGGTATTCAGTGCAGAATGAATTGAGGGAAATGTTTTTTAATTACTTTTTTTTTATCTTAGCAATAAGCCTGCCATATTAATGAACACAATATGACATATTTTTGCACTTTTAAATGCATCAGTACCAGATGACTTTAACTTATTGGGAAAAAATAGAACACTTGTGAAACATGTTTGTGCACCTTTCCACATGACCTGCTACTATGATATTTTGAAAAGTTGTTCGGCCTTAACCCAAGTGAGGTGTACACAAATCCGGAGCATAGTAAATCCTGTGATCCTATCAAAGTGCAGTGCTTGGGAGTCAAAAGCCTGGAAATTGTTAAGCAGCTGACTAAAAATGAAACAAAACAAAAAACAACTGGCTCTCACAAACGAAAGAGGATATCAAAAGAAATCGAATTGTTTCCACTTTGGGAAATGACAATAAGAAATGAACATTAAAGGACATTGTTTAAGTCAAGACGAGATCTGATAAACCAAGCCAACTCTCTGATAAGATTCTGAAAGTCCACGTATGCAGATGCAAACATGACGCTGACCAGTATTAAGCAGATAAGAAAATGAACTACATCTGTATTTCCTGAAGGAACTGCAACAGTGCTTGATATGTGGCAATGTGTGTTGTGTCCCAGTACTTTGGCCATTTGTGGGTTTGTGTCCCTAAACTTTTGGTTCATAATATGAAGCATATAGGCATCTACTCTCCATACACAAAAGCAGCAGCAGACTGGGTTGGACTGAATACCTCGGTTCCTTTCAGTATGATACATTCAAAAGTTTCAACCTTCCCATTCCCATTTCCATTCCACCTTCCCCTTCTAAAACAAAATCCTTAAAGAACTGGTTTGCCAAATTTGATTGAGAACTTGGCTGGTTTGCACAGCACTGACCGTAACTCCATTAGACACCTTTGAGAGGAATTGGTATGGCAACTTTGAGCAGGGTTAAATGCCCCAACATCTGTGCCTGACCTCATAGTCATGTTCCAAAGAGTGAAGATTGTTGTAACAGCAAAATTGTATACAGTGGTGCTTGAAAGTTTGTGAACCCTTTAGAATTTTCTATATTTCTGCATAAATATGACCTAAAACATCATCAGATTTTCACACAAGTGATAAAAGTAGATACAGAGAACCCAAAAATATTATACTTGGTCATTTATTTATTGAGGAAAATTATTCAATATTACATATTAGTGAGTGGCAAAAATATGTGAACCTCTAGGATTAGCAGTTAATTTGAACGTGCACTTGTTGATGACAAGCCAGAAAGCTATTGGAAGAATGTTTTGTGGATGGATGAGACCAAAATAGAACTTTTTGGTTTAAAAGAAAAGCGTTATGTTTGGAGAAAGGAAAACACTGCATTCCAGCATAAGAACCTTCTGTGAAACATGGTGGTGGTAGTATCATAGCTTGGGCCTGTTTTGCTGCACCTGGGCCAGAATGACTTTCCATCATTAATGGAACAATGAATTCTGAATTATATCAGAGAATTATAAAGGAAAATGTCAGGACATCTGTCCATGAACTGAATCTCAAGAGAAGGTGGGTCATGCAGCAGGACAACGACCCTAAGCACACAAGTCGTTCTACCAAGGAATGGTTAAAGAAGAATAAAGTTCATGTTTTGGAATGGCCAAGTCAAAGTCCTGACCTTAATCTAATCGAAATGTTGTGGAAGGACCTGAAGTGAGCAGCTAATGTGAGGAAACCCACCAACCACCACCGATTTGAAGCTGTTCTGTACGGAGGAATGGGCTAAAATTCCTCCAAGCCGGTGTGCAGGACTGATCAACAGTTACAGGAACAGGAAAAAACGTTGTAGTTTGCAGTTGTTGCTGCACAGGGGGGTCACACCAGAACCTGAAAGCAAAGGTCTACATACTTTGCCCACTCGCTAATATGTAATATTGGATACATTTTCCAATAAATAAATGACCAAGTATATTATATTTTTGCCTCATTTGTTTAACTGGGTTCTCTTTATCTACTTTTAGGACTTGTGTGAAAATCTGATGATGTTTTAGGTCATATTTATGCAGAAATATAGAAAATTCTTAAGGGTTCACAAACTTTCAAGCACCACTGTACTAATAACCATTTACAGTTTCAGTTTCCATCTGCTTCACCTCTGCAACTCTGAATTGGACCCACCTTAAAAGACTTTAACTTAATATCAATAACGTGGACACAATGCTCATTATATTAATACAGAGACCAGATTACATTAATTATTGACCTGGGCACCCTGTATTCCCACCACGGCATATGCCGATCATATGCCACCAGATCTTCAAATCCTATAGACTCGATTAGCATACTCCCACAAGCTTTCAAAAGCTGTGTAAGCAAAAAGAGCTGGTCCCCTGTTCCACAGCCTGAGTGGAAACCAATTTGATCCTTCTGAATCCCCTCCAACTATCAGACGAAGCCTCCACTCCAGGACTTTGGCATAGGCTTGTCCTGGGAGACTGAGCTCTGTAATTTGTACAAACGCTCTGAAAGGGGGACCATCACACCAGCTTGCCAATCCAAAGTCAATGCTCCAAACATCCATCCAATATTGAAAAGGTGCATTAAATATACTCCAAACCAGTCAAATATTTCTCAACTAGAAGCATACGACAAGGGGAAGTGTATAAAAAATTCGAAAGTTCAAAATCAATGTCTGGTAATTCAATCTTTGGAGAAATCTCCCTCTTTTTTGATTATATGTCCTTTTTCACTTCATGGAAAATAAACAAATCACAGATAGGACACCAAACACCAAAGCTTACCTCAAACAAATTAGATTTAAATGATTTAATTTATTTAAGGCATATTTTCTTCCACATCAAGTAGAGGAAAAAAACAGCTATTACTCAATGGTGAGGAAACCAAAAAAATTACAATTACAAAACAACAACAACAAAAAAAAACAAGTAACACTTTTTTGCTTTTCCTCAGGTTTTGTGATGAATATACTTAACACTTTTTGCTCTGTGGCAAGATGCATTATCATCATGAAAGATCATCATCACCAAACCTATTTTCTGGGGTTGTACAAGATACATGAATGTTGTGATTGAAATATGGATTTCCCAAGTTTCTTAAAAAATGAATATAAACTTGTTTTCATTGTATTATTATTTGTATCATTAATGGAGGTCTGAAAAGATTCTTAATTGGAATTTGTCAGTAATTTATAGAATAAAACAAAACGGTCCATGTCACTCAATTTTCCAGAGTATTATCCAGAGTTGTGTTTCTTTAGAATGGCACCAAACAAAAGTTCCAGCATCACCAATGTAGACTGGTGTTTCAGTGCCGAATATCACTTTTGTCCAATCATACACATTCCATGATCGCTTTAGCCCACTGTAACATTGTCTTCTTCTGTTTAGGTGTTAGTGTTCATTTTGTTTGGCTTTTCTATCTGTAAATCCATTTAATTAATCCAATTTCAGAAGATTTCTGTCACAAACACTAACTCCTGTTTCCCATTATTTGTGTTTCATTGTGCATTTTCTATTTTTAAGGCATAATGCTTTGAGTTTTCTATCCTGACATCTTAGTGTCTACTTTGTATGCTTTCCATTAATAACCTTTCCATTTTGTTTATACTTGAACCCAATTTGAGACACAGCTGACTGGGAGCAACCAACGTCTTTTGGCACACTGTGAGTTTTATAATCCTTTCCACTGTTTCAACTGACAACAATCCTTTGCATGCCATGGCTCTTTCAATTTGCCAAGTCCAGTGGCTCTGTGAGGTTTGTAAGAACTCCCTTGTAACTGCTGACTCATTTGCATTTTTAGACATGCTGCTATTTGTTTTAGAAAAGCAAATTACTAGCTGATTCAATAGTTTTTTCCTCAACATTAATCAAATCCCTATTTTTTCCACAATTAATTCAATTAATGCAATTAATTCCAAAAAATTAATTTCAGTTGTTTGGGGTGTGCTTCATGAAGGCAAAATGTTTTAAAAAAATGGGTAACCATCCTCTAAGTGTGGTGATTCCATAATTCTTGCCAGGGGTATTATTCATTGTTCAGTCTGTAAATATGGTAAGGATAAAATCTTAAAAATTCATTGACTTTCATGTTTGTACATACAGTGGTGCTTGAAAATTTGTGAACCATTTAGAATTTTCTATGTTTCTGCATAAATATGACCTAAAACATCATCAGATTTTCACACAAGTACTAAAAGTAGATAAAGAGAAGCCAGTTAAACAAATTAGACAAAAATATTATACTTGGTCATTTATTTTCAATTATTTATTGAGGAAAATGATCCAGTATTACATATTAGTGAGTGGCAAAAATATGTGAACCTCTAGGATTAGCAGTTAATTTGAAGGTGAAATTGGAGTCAGGTGTTTTCAATCAATGGGATGACAATCAGGTGTGAGTGGGCACCTGTTTTATTTAAAGCACAGGGATCTATCAAAGTCTGCTCTTCACAACACGTTTGAGGAAGTGTATCATGGCACGAACAAAGGAGATTTCTGAGGACCTCAGGAAAAAAGTTGTTGATGGTCATCAGGCTGGAAAAGGTTACAAAACCATCTCTAAAGACTTTGGACTCCACCAATCCACAGTCAGACAGATTGTGTACAAATGGAGGAAATTCAAGACCAGTTACCTTCCCCAGGAGTGGTCGACCAACAAAGATCACTCCAAGAGCAAGGCGTGTAATAGTGGACATTTTCCTCAACAAATAAATGACGAAGTACAATATCTTTGCCTCATTTGTTTAACTGGTTTCTCTGTACCTACTTTTAGGACTTGTGTGAAAATATGATGATGTTTTAGGTCATATTTTTGCAGAAATATAAAAAATTCAAGCACCACTGTACGGCTCATACACAAAACCCCTACAGATTTACTATATTTTACACCTTTATTAATGTCTTATAAAAGTCTGACTTCAATTTTTCGAGTATTTGTGATGTTTTGTTTTTTTCTACTAAATTGTGGAGCTGTTTATTTAACTATATTTAATATCAGTTTTAGTCTATGCTCTAGGCTCAGGTGCTTCAGCAATTCTTGGTATCTGAACTAGAGCAGAATGCATAAATATGAATACACACTCCACAATGTGCAGATGTAATAGAACAAAATTGTGACTTGGCATTATCGGTCTACAAAAAGTAACAATATTTAATTATTTTAAAATAAATAGAGGAGAAAAATAATTGCATTTAGTTAGCATTTAGTTCCGGTATTGTATTGTATATGCTTTCAGTTTAGGATTTTTACCTACAACAGGTCACATTACTAAAACAAGCAAAATAATATAGTTAAAAATGCTCTGAAGATGGTGGAACAGCTATGATTTAGAGACTAATTGCTGTCAGACAGCTAAATGCAACAGTCAGACTTCTTTTCATATTGGGAGAAGTTCTGTAGCTTACTGTGAAGGCTATGGATACAACAAACAACCAAAAAAAAAGAAGATCATCGCGAATAATGGCTCTTTCTCTGTCTGATTCTATCCAGCTGCACATACACAGTGTAATACATCGTGCTCCCCACGCCTTGCCACTGTGTGTTTTAGATGATGAATGCAGAATATTGGAAAACCAAGCCGCCTCAGTAACAGGCAACTGGTTTTCAGTGCTATCCCACTACACCATTCAACCCAAATACACTCACGTATACAAAACACACAGCTATCCCTACATTTTGCTGCAGCAGCAGGTTACAGACTTGACCGCAGTCTGCAGTCTTTGTGCACTCTCAAACACACACACACACACACACACACACACACATTCTCTCTCTTTCTCTCAACGTCTGCTGTGACGATCCACAGGACAGCCAGAGCATTGACGTCAGAGACAGGCGCATGGTCCCTTGGGGCTCGGCAAAGTTATGCTCGTGCTCGCAGCACTGCTTGCAACTATTTCAACAACGATGGTGCCTGTTAGGAGCCAATGCCTTAGCCTCTGCTTTTCACACGGCCTGTGAAAACAAAACTAAGCCCACTCTAGCACGCCTAAATAATAAAAATACTCCAGCTATTTCCTAAACTATTCTGGATGCGTTGTGAGAAGAATGCAATTCTGGTTCTGAGGGGGGTTTTGTGTTGCTTTATTTTTACTTAACAAAATCACTTTGTACTTCAAGGAGAAAGCCTCTAGTAAAAACAGAACCTTTTAAAATGTGGTAGTGTAGCGGGCGGGTACACTGGCCTGACGTATTACTGATGCTTGTGTACATCAGAGTGACGTTCAGGCAGTGCTAAAGCCTTGAGTGTACATGCGCTGTAAAGGGCGTATGAGCAGAAGGGGCCATAATGAGAAAATGGGTAGGGGCAGGACTCTCCACATCAAGCTCTGTTGCTTTATTGTTCAGAGGAAATAAGGACAGAGTCGTTTTAGTGCAAGAAATGAGAGAAGTTGCAAAATTTCCAAATGCATTTGTAATGAAATGGCAATTTGTAGCACATTTGCTGTTTGGGATTCCCCATTTAGATCCCCGGTATGCTCCATTCAAGACCCCTCAGACATCCGTTAGCAGTAAGGGCCAGCTAAGAAGCACACAGAAGGATTTGTGCCACTTTTGCAAAAAAAAAAAAAAAAGAAAGTGGTTGAAGATCCAAAAAGAAGCAAACAGAAGAATGAAAGGGAAGGCACAAAAACGCTGCTGTCAAGCAGAGGTGAGCGTTGCAGTAGGAGGAACTGCAGATAGCACATGAATCAAAAACCCATCTAAGCCAGCGAGGGGGAAAAAAAGGATGAAGAAAGGGAGCGGGGGAGGGGGGAGGGAGGGAGAGAGGGTATGGGGCGGCGGGAGGGGGGTCTATCTGCGTCAGAGCTGCAGCCAATGCAGTGAGAGATGGGCCAGGCTGGAACGGAGAGACGCTGTTACTGCCATTCATGCTGTCTTCCAAGGCCTAGTGTCCTCCTAACGACAGGGAACTGGCAAGCATTGCTGCAACTTCAACTGCTACAACACACGCACATATGGGAGTTACCAACATGTACAGTGGTGCTTGAAAGTTTGTGAACCTTTTAGAATTTTCTGTTTCTGCATAAATATGAGGTAAAACATCATCAGATTTTCACACAAGTCCTTCAAGTAGATAAAGAGAACCCAGTTAAACAAAAGAGACAAAAATATTATACTTGGTCATTTATGTATTGAGGAAAATGATCCAATATTACATATTAGTAAGTGGCAAAAGTATGTGAGCCTTTGCTTTCAGTATCTGGTGTGACCCCCCTGTGCAGCAATAACTGCAACTAATTCCTGTAACTGTTGATCAGTCCTGCACACCGGCTTGGAGGAATTTTAGCCCATTCCTCCATACAGAACAGCTTCAGCTCTGGGATGTTGGTGGGTTTCCTCACATTAGCTGCTCGCTTCAGGTCCTTCCACAACATTTCCATTGGATTAAGGTCAGGACTTTGACTTGGTCATTCCAAAACATGAACTTTATTCTTCTTTAACCATTCTTTGGTAGAACGGCTTGTGTGCTTAGGGTCGTTGTCTTGCTGCATGACCCACCTTCTTTAGCAAACTGCAGACGAGCAGCAATGCTCTTTTTGGAGAGCAGTGGCTTTCTCCTTGCAACCCTGCCATGCACAACATTGATGTTCAGTGTTCTTCTGATGGTGGACTCATGAAAATTAACATTAGCCAATGTTGCTTAGAAGTTACCCTGGGGTCCTTTGTGACCTTGCCAACTATTACACGCCTTACTCTTGGAGTGATCTTTGTTGGTCGACCACTCCTAGGGAGGGTAACAATGGTCTTGAGTTTCCTCCATTTGTACACAATCTGACTGTGGATTGGTGGAGTCCAAACTCTTTAGAGATGGTTTGGTAACCTTTTCCAGCCTGATTAGCATCAACAACTCTTTTTCCTCAGAAACCTCCTTTGTTCATACCATGATACACTTCCACAAACATGTGTTGTGAAGAGCAGACTTTGATAGATCCCTGTTCTTTAAATAAAACAGGGTGCCCACTCACACCTGATTGTCATCCCATTGATTGAAAACACCTGCCTCTAATTTCACCTTCAAATTAACTGCTAATCCTAGAGGTTCACATACTTTTGCCACTCACTAATATGTAATACTGGATGATTTTCCTCAATAAATAAATGACCAAGTATAATATTTTGTCTCATTTGTTTAACTGGGTTCTCTTTATCTACTTTTAGGACTTGTGTGAAAATCTGATGATGTTTTAGGTCATATTTATGCAGAATTATAAAAAATTCTAAAGGGTTCACAAACTTTCAAGCACCACTGTAGGTGTGCACACATTTTTAGCTTGTGCATGCAAATGCAATGCAGTGCAATAACAACCTATGAGCAGCCACAACAGAAATGCAGCCTCACAGTTGTCACTTTGGAACAAATGGCGGAAGAATCATAACTAATGGGGCTTACAAAGGGAATAGGTATGGAAATAGGAAGGACATTTAAATCCAAACTGGGTACTTGTGTGCAAGCTGGGGAAGTGTCTTTCTCCACTGCAGTAGCTTACTTCACTTTCTGACTTAATCATATACAGGTGTACCTCGGTTCTCGACTACCTCGGAACTTGTCGAAGTCAGTTCTGGAAGCATTTTGACTAGAAAAATGTATCTTGGTTTTCTTGTTAACTTGTACTCGACGCACTTGCTTGAACTTGTATGAGTCGAGCCGTGTGACTCGTTTCAGCCGAAACTCGATTCATGACTCAGTACAAAGTGATTCAGTATTTCAGATTCACAATATTCGTTGCTGAGTGAAGATCTCCGCTATTTTTATTGTGTTTTTCTTTATTTTTAGATTTTATTGCTTTTGCTTTTCACTTTCAATCCATTATTCAGGACATTAAATGAGATTTTTCAACACTTTATTAGAAAATAAGCTTTGTGTTCATGGTTTCTGCCAACTGTAGGTTAATGGAAGTGTTTGAAACATTAATCATTATTATCATAGGCTCTAGACCACTCTACCAAACACTCGTTAAACTCATCAGTTCATAATACATTAAACTTATGATGGATTTGTCGGAACGTATCTCCATCGTAAATCAGGGAGCACCTGTACAATACTACTCTATTAATGCATATGATACCTTATATAGTGTGGATCTTCTGGAGGTCTTGACTGGATTAATTCAATTTACATTATTCCTTCCGGGAAGAATTTTCCAATCAACATTTATTGTACCAAGTCAGGGTCAGATAGCAGGGTAGAGGATTAAAATACCCCATATGTTAGAGAAGAAATATGGAAAGTGAGAGATCAGACAGTGAGATTCAACTGTATTGTATATAGTCATTTTTTTGGCTTGCAATATAGTCAGTTGGTTGTTAGTGTTAATGTATTGTACCACATAATTTTCACCACAAAAAACAACTCAAAACCGACTCCTGCACTTTATTTAACTGAAATATTTGATATAACTCCTTTAAGTTGTATAAGCGCCCATCTTCAGCAAACATTATGGCAGTTTTAGACACTAATATCTGTGCTTGCATGGCTGTTTCATTGCTACATGTTGTGATAGACACTGCAGTGATACCTGGACATCAGTGGTGCCTGGTAAATTTGAAAATAAAGCAACAACAAATATATATGGACATATATGTTATAAATGTAAATAAACATTGTGGAGTGTGGCAAAAAAGTATTTAGTCAGCCACTGATTGTGCAAGTTCTCCTAAAGATGAGAGAGGTCTGTAGTTCTCATCATAGATATACTTCAGCTATGAGAGACAAAATGAGAAAATCCAGGGAATCACATTGCAGGATTTTTAAAGAATTTAATTGTAAACTATGGTGGAAAATAAGTATTTGGTCAATAACAAAAGTTCAACTCAATTCTCAATAAAACATAACCTTTGTTGGCAATGACAGTGGTCAAATGTCTTCACCAGGTTGGCACACACTGTAGCTGGTATTTTGGTCCATTCCTCCATGCAGATCTCCTCTAGAGCAGTGATGTTTTGGGGCTGGTGCTGGGCAACACGGACTTTCAACTTCCTCCACAAATTTTCTATGGGGTTGAGGTCTGGAGACTGGCTAGGCCACTCCAGGACCTTGAAATGCTTTTTACGGAGCCACTCCTTCGTTGCCCGAGCGGTGTGTTTGGGATCATTGTCATGGTGGAAAACCCAGCCACGTTCCATCTTCAATGCTTTCACTGATGGAAGGAGGTTTGGCTTAAAATCTCACGATACATGGCCCCGTTCATTCTTCCCTTAACACGGATCAGTCGTCCTGTCCCCTTTGCAGAAAAACAGCCCCCAAAGCATGATGTTTCCAGCCCATGGCTTCATAGTAGGTATGGTGCAAAACTCAGCATTCTTCTTCCTCCAAACACGGCGGAGTTGAGTTTTTACCAAAAAAGTTCTATTTTGGTTTCATCTGACCACATGATATTCTCCCAATCCTCTTCTGGATCATCCATATGCTCTCTGGCACACTTCAGACGGGCCTGGACATGTACTGGCTTAAGCAGGGGGACACGCCTGGCACTGCAGGATCTGAGTCCCTCTCGGCGTAGTGTGTTACTGATGGTGGCTTTGTTACTTGGTCCCAGCTCTCTGCAGGTCATTCATCAGGTCCCTCCGTGTAGTTCTGGGATATTTGTTCCACCGTTATCATGATCATTTGACCCCACGGGATGAGATCTTGCGTGGGGGCCCAGATTGAGGGAGATTATCAATGGTCTTGTATGTCTTACAATTTCTCCCACAGTTGATTTATTCACGCCAACCTGCTTCCCTATTGTAGATTCACTCTTTCAGCCTGGTGCAGGTCTACAATTTTCTTCCTGGTGTCCTTCGACAGCTCTTTGGTCTGGACCAATGGTTTTTTGAGTTTGGAGTATGACTGTTTGAGGCTGTGGACAGGTGTCTTTATAAAGATAACGAGGTCAAACAGGTGCCATTAATACAGGTAACGTGTGGAGGACAGAAGAGCTTCTTAAAGAAGAAGTTACAGGTCTGTGAGAGCCAGAAATCTTGCTTGTTGTGGGTGACCAAATACTTATTTTTCACCATGATTTACAATTAAATTAAATTCTTTTAAAAATCCTACAATGTGATTTCCTGGATTTTTTTTCTCATGTTGTCTCTCATAGTTGAAGTGTACCTATGATGAAAATTACAGACATCTCTCATCTTTCTAAGTAGGAGAACTTGCACAATCAGTGGCTGACTAAATAACATATATATATACAGTATATATGAGTCATTCCACTAAATGGATGCCACCATCTGCATGTTGTAACTTTTATTAATTAAACTTCATTTTCCATAATTTTTCAACACAATCTAACAAGACACGCATATATAATATTCATAACAAGTACTGGTCAATCTCAGAAAACTTTATTTTATTTTTACATGGTTTCTCCTGATTCTGATCCAGAGAAAAATAATAGAGAATGTCTTTTTGCTATATCCATGGTCTTCAGAAGGTCCATATGAACTTCCTCTTGAACAAGTGACTTATGGGAATATGTTAGGGTAACAGGACTGAGTGAAAACCTGACATGACTAAAATGTGTATTTTAAAGTAAATTATTATGGATTTCTTATGAAAAAAAAAATGAAGGCGATATGGAATGACAGAACAATTCAAAAAAGGACTTTAATTATTATACTTCACTGTAAAATGTAATGACCAGGTAGGTCTTTCTATGTAGTTTTCAGTAATGTTTTAAATTATATACCTTAAATTTGCAATTACATCACTGTGCAGGACACTTTGCTTCATAATAAAATGATGTTTTTTTACAATCAATTATATTAATTACCTATACATCTAATGTCCCGAGGACGGAAATGGCACCCATTCAGTGGAATGTCTCGTATGTGGTTCCTCTAATAAATGTGAAGCTGTCAATCACTTCATTTACTGGCCAGCAATAGCAGTACGCTTGCTATGTCCCTCCAGTGGAGCTGCAGATATTTGCGTTGCCTAATACAAAGCCATTTAACATAATCATTCATTGTTATTTTATATTCATAAATTATAAATATTGGGAATGAATAGCAAGTCTTTACAAGGTGTGGATTTATTGTAGATTGAGAAGTCAGTCATGTTCCCAATTCCAACTGAACTGATTGACAGCAGGTTACGAGGTTCTGCCCCTTTGAAAGGTTGAGCATAAAGAGAAGCTGTGTGTCTATGCAGGGCAAACAGAAAGCGCATTGTTCAATAAATGCTGAATGTTTAATTATATGCAAAACACACCCGTCCATGTTGCGCTGTTCACTGGAAGGAAATTGAGTTTAATGAACACACAGTGTGATAATGCAGATATATTTGCTAAAATATTGAATTCCACCAAGAATAATGAATTAGAGACACTTTGGTAAACATTTCATTGCTGCATTTTAAAGAAATTGTAGAGTAAGTTGGGCTTACTGGGTAGTCTACACAGAACACTAGAAGTACCAGAGGTGTAGAAATCCATGATGTTGGCCCCAAAAGTGATTCCTGAAGACACATTCACTCACAATCCTAACCATTTCAATTCCAAAAAATCCAGTGATGTAACTTTAACAACAGTAATGTTATTGTGTCATTACGAGTTGTTTTGTGCTCTTACTATCCAGATTGTTTGGCATTTGCTGTTGTTTGATTGAATGCTAGTCTACAGAAAAACCTTGCAATGTTTTTCTGCCTTAATAATAAACACCTTCATTTAAAAACTGCATTTTGTGTTTACTTGTGTTGTCTTTGACTACTATTTAAACTGGTTTGATGTTCCGAAACACTTAAGTGTGATAAACATGCAAAAAAATGGGAAATCAGGAAGGGAGTAAACACCTTTTCATGTCGGATGTCGGATGTCAGATTCTCCATGTTGGAAGGCATTTTGTTTGAGTTGGACTGCATGTTCTGAGCAATGGCAGAAAGTTTTGGGGTTGTTTCACAGAGTTTACTGCAGTTACCAACTGAAATGGAAAAATCAAAGAAGAAAACATTGTGCACTGACAAACTGCTGAGAATACAGAAGAAGGCTATGCGGATATTCGAGGTCTTTTGAATGGTTTGGATCCCCGTCAACTTCAAAATGACAAGAAAAGAGTAACGTAACTGATCCAAGATCATCTGTTCTTAACCTTCCTGCATATACAGCAATGCTTTGTGAACCCTTTTGAATTTTCTCTATTTCTGCAAAAATTTGACCTAAAACATCATCACATTAAAGAGAACCCAATTACATAAATGCCACAAAATTATTACACACAGTCACTTATTTATGAGGAAAATGATCCAATATTACATATCTGTGACTGGCAATGTAAAGAACAGTGGTGTATTTAAAGAATAAGGATCTATCAAAAGTCTGATCTTCACAGCACATGTTTGTGGAAGTGCATCATGAAATAAACAAAGGAGATTTTTGAAGACCTCAGAAAAAGAGCTTTAGATGCTCATCAGGCTGGAAAAGGTTGCAAAACCATCTCTGAAGAGTTTGGACTCCATCAGTCTAGTCAGAGAAAATTCAAGAGCGTTCACAAACTTTTAACCACCACTGTATTTTTATTTATTTCGTTCTATCCTTTATATAATCAGAGAATAGAGTTCATTTGTGAGTGGATATTGCAGGATGTAAAAATAATTTACAGTGGGGCCAAAAAGTATTTAGTCAGCCACTGATTGTGCAAGTTCTCCTACTTAGAAAGATGAGAGAGGTCTGTAATTTTCATCATAGCTACACATCAACTATGAGAAACAAAATGAGAAAAAAAATCCAGGAAATCACATTGTAGGATTTTTAAAGAATTTAATTGTAAACTATGGTGGAAAATAAGTATTTGGTCAATAACAAAAGTTCAGCTCAATACTTTGCAACATAACGTTTCCTGTAAGTCTTCACCAGGTTGGCACACACTGTAGCTGGTATTTTGGTCCATTCCTCCATGCAGATCTCCTCTAGAGCAGTGATGTTTTGGGGCAACACTGACTTTCAACTCCCTCCACACATTGTCTATAGGGCTGAGGTCTGGAGACTGGCTAGGCCACTCCAGGACCTTGAAATGCTTTTTACGGAGCCACTCCTTCGTTGCCCGAGCAGAGTGTTAGGGATCATTGTCATGCTGGAAGACCCACCACGTTCCATCTTCAATGCTCTCACTGATGGAAGGAGGTTTTGGCTTAAAATCTCACGATACATGGCCCCGTTCATTCTTCCCTTAACACGGATCAGTCGTCCTGTCCCCTTTTTTTTCTCATTTTGTCTCTCATAGTTGAAGTGTACCTATGATGAAAATGACAGACCTCTCTAATCTTTCTAAGCAGGCGAACTTGCACAATCAGTGACTGACTAAATACCTTTTTGCCCCACTGTCAATACGCAGTAACATTCTTTTGACAGTGTATTTACATTACCCACGCACAGCATTGTTTGTGTTTGGAATGGCCCAGTCAGGGTAAAGACCTCAGCCCAATTAAAATACTGTGAGCTGTTCTGAAAAGGGCTTTTAAAGGAAGAAATCCCAGAATTCTTTGATTGTGCAAATCTGACTCGTTGATATTGGAAATTAAATACAGTCCATCCTCATCTCTCACCACCTGTGATGGCAGGACGGATTTCCTCCCACGCATTTCACCTCGAAAAGCTGCCAACCTCACCTCTCTCCCTGGCCAAGCTTAAAATGTAACAAATGTCCTGCCAGTAATTAAATTCTACCCCGCTAAGCCGCCAAGATCCAGGTTGTCAGGAGGTGGAACTTTAATCCTACTTTAAACTTGTAATGCCGGATGATGTACAGCCCCTGTCTGTTATCAGAGACCTTATATAAGGAGACTGGTCACTGGTTGAAATGGGAATGTAGTGCAGAAGCTCCGCCCTGTTATTAGAAAGAACCAATCGGCATATTATTAAATGTGTCGGAGAGGGTGGGCGGCAAGGCTTGGCCCATTTGTAGTGGTAGGATTTGCATAAATTAATAGAAAATTGCATGTGTACATACTTTTAGCCAGGTAGTGACTTGTTAGGGAGGTGGAAACAGTGTAAGTATATTCAGCATTTTTACATTTTACATTATGTTTGTAATGTAATGAACAAGATTAAATGTAAAAACAAAATAGTTACACGTGTATTAAACGTTTTACTTATACTGAACGTTGTAGTGTTTTGCTACAAATGCTAAATAGACAGTGTGTGTGGTATAAAAAAGAATGCCGGACCCCCAGTCAATTCATTTGTTATGATGTGTTAGGTTAACGTGACCATAGGTTTTCTTCTAAACAACACAAAACCAAACCCTCCTTTGCTAATTACAGGGACCCCAATGCAGGGTTTCCCAAAATTAAGTATAACATCAAGTATAGTGAAATTACTTTATACATGTTTAATGTTGCTACTAAACAATCTATGGAAAAATACTGTCTGTCAATTTTGTGCTTTTCAGATTTGTATGTAGATTTGATTTTAGTACACTTGTATGGGTTTCAGAATGTAACTTAAAAATAATGTATCGAGTAATGAGATTACATTTTCCAGGACTAATGAGTAAAATAATCCCATTTCAATTTTAGTAAAAGTAATGAGTAATCAGTAACGGATTACTTTTTTTGAGCAACTACCCCAACACTGCACATTAAGAGGGGTTATAACGGAGTGTATGGAGCAAAATATGCCATGAATTAGGTAACAGGTGGGACTGTGGGACTGTGGTAGCCTACCTGTTAAGGTACTGGACTTTTGACTAGAAGGTCCAGGGTTCAAATCCCATCTCTGCCAAGCTGCTACTGTTGGGTCCTTGAGCAAGACCCTTAACCCACAATTGCTTGGATTGTAAGATTGTACCAATTGTAAGTCGCTCTGGATAAGGGCGTCTGCTAAATGCTGTAAATGTAAAAAAGGACATTGTGTAGTAGACAGGGAGAAAGTATTCTTATATAACGGATAAGTTAGTTAGTTTGTAGTTTGAAAACTAGTCGAGACGCTGCATAAGATTGCACCTGATGTCCTTGAGCATCATTCTATGTCCACAGTGAATCATTTGTTCCTTGATTGCTGTCACACAGGCATCTAGCTCTTCTTCAGGGAGACTGCTATGTAGTGCCATGGCTGATTAGGTTACAAGTCGTCTTTCTGTGGACTGACCGTGTCTGTCGCCATCCCAGCATTCCTTGAAACAATACTTCAGCCACAGTGCACGTCTGGATAACTGTAGCATTATGCTGAACTCATTTTTGTGGTTCTACAACAGCTGAGTGGTTATATGCTGGAGGTTTTGTATTAGGTAATTAGTTACTATGAACTATAAGTCTTTCAAACACATTGTAAAGAATGGTAAAGAAATACTGCGTTACAAGGGTATTATAATGTATGGGTATGTATTTCTAATGACTTCAATTCTTTAAATGTGTTAGTTGTCATACAATAATGAAATCGTTTCTGAAGGAATTCCATGGGTTCACATTATGATAATAAGGTACTTTCTCTATTTTTCTTTTAGATCCAGGACATAATGTCTAAATGTGCTTTAGATATTGCGAAAAAGCATTCTGAAGATAATTATATTTGTTTTTTAGATCCTTAATTATGTACAAACAGAGCCAAAAGTCTGAAAATGTTTGGTTTTTTTTTTACAATTTTTTTTACTTTAATAATCAGCTTAATTTCAGTGGAAATTTTGAAAAAATAAACATAAATACCAGAATGTATTAGTATTTTTGTCAAGTTCCCCCTTTATCTTGAATGGTAATGTATGCTCTAGCTGTCACGGACTTTGTAAGTTTCTGCAAAATCTAATGATCTTGGTTATCCCAGCATAATTTCACAATATCTCAAAGATCTTGTGATGAATTCTTGGCTTTCTCTGTCTTCAAGTGCCCCTATAAATGCTTGATAGGGTTCAGGTTAGGTAGAAATATAAAGAAAGTCTGAAAAACATTTTTCAATTGATTCAACTCAAAATTAAATGTTACGAGTGATGATGCAAGCTGTGACACCTATATCCCATATTAAAAACAAAACAGAAGTAATAGAACTCAACATTTAATACAAAGAGTATTTGGAAAATTCAACATAGAAGTAGAAACCTAATAAGGAATGGAAAGGCAAGTTCATAGTGATGTAATAAAATGAGTAAGTTGATGAATACTTGGAAACATGATGATCCTTATGTGCAAGCCAAAAGACATGTCACTAACAAACATACGGCCATAAACGTATGAGAAAATGTTTGTTTAATTATTTCAAGGTGACTATTAGGCTATGAAACGACTATATGAATAATTACTACACAGACCTTCACAGTTTTTTTTTTTTTTAAATCTACTAACATTCAGTACTAACATTGTGCAAATTTATAGTTTTTTATAGTTTCTTTCCGACCTTGTTTTAGGATTTCATTTAGCAATATCCATAAACATCTGTGGAGGAGTTGAGCACTACACAATGCATTCACTCCAAACCTTACTGTAGTTACTATAGGAAGCTGTTTCTGCCATGGAGTTAAATAATAATGTGAAGTATTTTGCAGTTGTGACTTGATATCTCGCAATTACTACTCATTTAATATCAGGAAATCACAACAGCAGGATATAAAATCAGAACTGCGAGTCCTGAAGTCACAATTGCAGGTTAAAGGCTTTTTCTCGTGTATATTAACACCGTCCTTCAAACCGAGTTCGAAACTGACGGACTGCGACGCTGAATAAATTGTTTAATCGGAGCCTGTTCTAATTTCTGTATTGTTCAGATGCATTAAAGTCAGGCTGACCAATCAGAGCTCGGTTGTCAGGCAGAACAGTTCATCCTGCTAGTAGCACAGCACAAGAGAGTATAGGACAAGCAACACGCTGACTATAAAAACATGGATATTAAAGAACATATCAGGCAGAATATAGGTGAAAGGCTGGGGAATGATGGTGAAAACCTCACAGTGAGTGTATGGACCCGTCTTCTTGTTTATCTAAGAGCATTCTAATCTGTCCACGCCCACAAAAACACAAACTATAGCTTCCTGCACTAATCTTTGCTCGTGTCTTTGTTTTTTAAGTTGATGATGTGCAAAAGACACGGTGAAATCTCCGTGACACATTAAGAGAAGGGAAATTAAAGAAAGCAAAAGCGGACATGGAGTTTTCAGACATGTAGCGCACTTGGTGTGAAGGTCCCACTACGTTAGAACATCGAACCCTTTGTGAATAGGCCTTTGTGAAGGCAAAATTATGAGATATTAAGCCAGGGTTTTAAAATGCTGCATGTATTTTAAGTAACTCTATGGCAAAGGCAGGAAAAGAATTAAAAGACCACTGCAAAATGATCAGTTTATCTGGTTTTACTAGGGTAGGTACTCTATGTGTTTGAGTGAAAGGCAACATTTTTGATTTATTCTGTACATTACTGCCAAATTCCAAATAAAGAAAAAGATTTATTTGCAGCAATGATAAGAGCATTTATTCGCTGTAAATGGCAACTGGTCAAACTAACCAAGAAAATGCTTTGATTAATAATGCAAATAATAATACAAAAAAACTAAGAAAAGTTTATATTCATTTTTTCAACAAAACAATACTAATCTTTTAACTTAGGAATGCAGAAATCAATATTTCAATCACAGCTTTCATGTGTCTTGTACTTTTCCTCAGTAAATAAGATTTGGTTCAGCCGAAACTCGACTGACGATTCATGATTCACGATTCAGTACAGTGACTGAGATTCACAATAGCCCTTGCTCAGTGAAGATCTCAGATGTTCATCATGTTACATCTACAGGTCTGTATTCTGAGTGCAATAAGTCACCATGGGTCCTAATGGGAGGGTAATGACAGCCAACCAAAAAGAAAATTTTCCGGAAAGGGATTTAAATGACAGCCAACTGAAAGGAAAACTGGCTTTTCAGCTGAGCAGTTAGCATTAGCAATAAAAGAGTTCACCAAAAGAGTAAGTGTTGCTTTTACTTTTCACTTACAATCCATTACGCACTAAATTACATGAGGTTTCTCAACACTTTATTATAAAATAAGCTTTGGGTTAAAGACTCTGGCCAACTGTATTGTAATGTAAGTGATAACATGACACAGTATAGACTCTATTAAACTCATCGGTTCATGAAAAATGTAACTTTTTATGGATTTGTCAGAACATAAACCCTTCGTAAATCAGGGAGCACCTGTACGATGCAACTCCATTAATGTATATAGTGCCTTACACAGTGTGGATTTTCTGGGTGTCTGGAATGGATTACCGTATTTTTCAGACCATAAGGCGCACTTAAATCCTTTAACTTTCTCAAAAATCGACAGTGCGCCTTAAAATGCGGTGCGTCTAATGTATGAATTAATTCTGGTTGTGCTTTCTGACCTAGAACCGATTGTAGATGGTACACGGCGCTCATAAATCTGTCAAAATGTTTTAGCACGGCCTTGGTAAGTTACAAAGCTTAAGGCAACCGTAGAGCGCAGCATAGCGGAGTAATACGGTATGTGCTTCAGCATTAGGGTACGTGCATTCATTCATTTATTTTCGAAGCGGATTTCAAACACAACGCTATCAGACACGCAGTACAACATGGACATAGAGCAGCTGCGAGAGAATTAACATTAACGAATCAATGGTACGGAAGTGGAGGAAGCAAGAAGAAGCCCTGCGCCAGGTAAAGACCAAACTGAGTTTCCGACGGAACTTAAGAGTTTTGTTTCATTTCATGCACCTTATAACCCGGTGTGCTTTATGTATGAAAAAATGTAAGATCCGTTAGCAGCCGATCGTTGATATCGCGCCTTATAATCCGGTGCACTTTATGGTCCGGAAAATACGGTAAGTCAATTTACATTATTCCTTATGGAAAAACTTTGCTCGGTATGTTTTCGGTATCCGACAGGCCTTCTGGAACGAATAATCGACGAGAACAGAGCTACCACTACATGTTGATTTTAAGAAATTTCAGTAGTCTCTTAATTTTTAGCAGAGCTGTATCTTTATCTTTATTAATTTATAACAATTACAGGGCTAAACTACAACTATACAATACCTGTTTTGTTTAATTCTGAGAGTCCACATCTGAATGAAGCTGTAATCTGAAAATGCAAAACATTATTGGGCACACACGTTGGCAACACACTCGCAAAGGCAGGGCATCCAGCGAGACCAGTGACCTGGAATTTTTTCACAGGGGCCGCTCTCAAACCTCAGTCTCTGCCCTCATTAGCTTGGAGAGCTGATTACGATGATGAGTGTGACACACGTCAGCACCTCCCAGAGGGTAAAGAGCCGGAGAAAGACAGAGCGAGAGGGAGTGAGAGAGTCAGTGGAAGAAACAGCGGATTTATGCTCACATGTGTTTCACTTTGCTGCCTGCTTACGTCTGTAAGAGACGTCTAAATTGACTCAGTGTGCGCAGTCACATCAAAGCCCTCGCAATTAGAGCCAAGTACATACATGGGCCTTAACACGTGACATTCAGTCATGCATGCGCAGATATACAAACACACACGCACAAGCGCACAAGTTGTCTTTCCATCACCGTGGGGATTTTCCATTGACATATTTCTATAGTCAATTAATGCTGTGCCTGATTCCAAGCTTAACCTTAGTAAGCATATACAGTGGTACCTTAAGGTTCATTCGTTCTAAAAGGCTTGTTGAGAACTGAACATGACGAGTACCGAGCAAATTCTTCCCATAAGTGATAATCTAAATTGAATGAATCTGTTCCAGACCCCCAGAAAATCCACACTGTATAAGTCATTATATGCATTAATGGACTTGTATTGTACAGGTGCTCCCTGATGTATGAAGGGGTTACATTACGACAAATCCATCATAAGTTAAATGTATCATGAACCATGTTTGGTAGAGCGTCTATACTGTATAATAGCAGAGATATGGAAAGGCTACTATGATAAGTAATGATAATTAAGTTAACGTTCAAAACACTTTCATTAACCTACAGTTGGCCAAAATTTTATTTTATAATAAAGTGTTGAAAAATCTCATGTAATTTAGTGAGTAATGGATTGAAAGTGAAAAGTAACACCAACACTTACTCTATTGATGAACTCCGGGAGCTAGCATAGCTGCTAAGCTAAGTGCAGCCTGTGTTCTGTATTCAATTCAACTCTTTTCGCTTTCGGTTGGCTCTTACAAACTAACCTTTTTAGGACTTATGGAGACTTATTTGCACTAAGAATACAACACTGTAGTACTGTACAAATAAGGAAACACACCGATAAACATAGCTGAGATCTTCTCTCAAGGCTATTGTGAACCTGAATCACTTTGTACTGAATCGTGACTCGTGAATCATGAATCGAGTTTCAGCTGAAACAAGTTGCACAGCTGGACTCACACAAGTTTAAGCAAGTGCGCCGAGTGCCAAGCAAACGACGAGAGCCGAGACAAAGATTTCTAGTCAAAATGGGTTCGAGAACCAAATTCGACGAGTTCCGAAGTGGTCGAGAACTGAGGTACCGCTATATTTTGGCACTTTTGGTTTACAAAGTTTTTGTATAAAAGCAGTTTTCTTGTTATGAGATTTCCCATGCAGACAACTGGCTGCACCAGAGGATGGGAAATTGTTCGAGGGATTGTACCAAGGTGATGCAGCAGTGACCCCTACCCAGCCCTGTAATGGACTGGGGTCTCATCCCAGGCATGCTTATACCCACGCCCTATGTTCTCCAGGGATAGGCACTGGCGCCCCAGTGACACTGACCAGGAAAAAGCAGGGAATAAACTTAATTTAAAAAAATCAAGTAATAACGTTCACTTTGCAGATAAAAGATTTCAATTTGTAAACACAAAGATATCAAAAAGCTACACAGCAGAACTGCGGTGATGTTGACGTTCCTCCAAAACTGCACCACTTTATATTTCCCATCAAGACCTGATTTGATTTAGCAATATATGAATAAAATGGCAAACACCGCTAGAAAAATGGAGCATGACTAATGACTAATGTAACAGCATTAATTAAGGTGTTACAATCTGTACTTTCGGGATGTCTGCTTGCTCATACCAGATGTTTTGCAATTACATTTTATCCTAAAACCCAGTAAGATGACTCCAGATTGCACCCGCATAACATCAGCAGGATAAGCTGAACTCCAAGCAGGCTGCAGTTAGCAGTGTATGTCCTGCTTCAGAATCGTGCAGTTTATTTATTTAGTAAGGTGTTCAGTCCATGTCCTTTCACTCCGTCTCTGCCCACATTCCAGTTCTGAGCTACACCCAAATGAATTCAGTCTGCTCTGTACCGTGATGTCAGAGTCCTTGATAAGTGCGGCGTGCTTTGTATACACATAAAGGTGCCAAAAAGACACATTTCACAAGCTGTCTTTGTACTTGCACACCAGCAGTGGAGAGAGCATGTCATGTGGAAAACGGTTCCTGATTTTATTCCTTTGCAAAAGTTTTTTTTTTTTAATATATTTTTAAAATATAATACTAAATCTCCAAGAACAATTTTATTTCACATTTTATTTATGTATCGACATCTACAACCCAAAATCAGAAAAAGGAAGGACACTACGGAACATGCAAGTAAAAAAAAACATAGTGTACACATTCCTGTGATGGCAGCATTAATGCAGAAAAGTACATTGACATTTTAAAGCAGCATATGCTGCCATCAAGACGACATCTTTTCCAGGAAATGCTTCTTTCGACAAGAGAATGCAAAACCACATGCTGCACAAATTACAAAGGATTGGCTTCGGATGAAGACGCTATGGGAACTGTTCAAAATAGAGAACATTTCGAAACATAAAACGCAACCACCTACCACCTAACCACCTACTGTTGCACAATAATATGGACAAAAGTACTGGGACACCTACATACACACTCAGATAGAAATGCTTGGTGTGAAATAGTTTGGAGTAAAATATGACAGCTCACCAGCACACCTATAAATACAAATGTGTGTGTAAGAGAGAGACTTTTTTTTTTTTTATTGAAGTAAGGCATATATTTTAGAGTACATTTTAAACATTTGCCACAATTTAAACTATGTTTTTAAGGAATATTGTCCCATGCTGTCCCATTCTACAATATACTAGGGGTGTGCAACATTGACAAAAAATGATATGTAAATATTTTCTGGAATTTTGCCAATAACAATAATTATCATCCTTCAAAATTGTGTATGTAAAATTCTTGCATTATAAAAAATCTGAAGCCTTCAGCAGTTTATGTGCTACAGTTTGGGAAGAGTCTTGACTGAAGTACTTACTACTTTTGTAAATCTTGGGACTATTCAAAAGCTAGATTATTATAATGTCAGCTCACACATTGTTAAAACAACAATTACGATATTATTGCAGATGATACATATCGCACACCCCAACGGGTAGGAGAACACAAACTGAGCAATAAAAACAGACTTCAGATATAAAGACATAAATGCACAGAGTTTGAAAACCTAAAAATTAGCTTAATTGGCTGTAACTGGTGGCCAATCAGCCTCATATAACTGATTCTGTTCCAGTCACATTTAACTTGTGCAGCACACAAGGGCAACAGTGGCACAAACACAGCAACACAAAAAGTGTGTTTTGAACAATTTTCACTAATTCAGTATTCAGTTCATCTGGGTCCAAAGCTTACATGCAAAAAAGGATCTTAGGTTTGTTGCAATAGAATTATTTAAGTTACAAATTGCACTTTTATTTATCGTTATAAAACATGCACCCTGAACCTTTCCTCGTTCCTTGTTTTTGATGTTGCTAAATGTTATAGCAGCAATTTCATTAGACACAAAGGTGCCATTTTGCTATTGTTTGTTTAATTTGAGTTATTTCCTTAAATAAACACACTGTTAAAAACCAAAAAATTGGAATGGCGAAAAAAAAAATCCATACAAAACGTAAATGCGCAGAAAAATTGGGGGGGGATATAAAGGATTTCATAGGGCTCTATACGAGATATTTTAAGTACTGTATCAAATATCAATTTATCAACTCTGCATTGAAGAAGTTATCCATCGCCTGAGCTTATTCATCAGCATTAGTCATCCACAGAGGTCGTGCCAAAAGGGTACTTCATAAAGGGCATATCAGAGAGTATGAGAATAGCCAGAACTGACGGAGTAGCAAAAAGTAATTTATACAAGCACAAGACCTCAAATAAAGAAATCATACTTAGGTTTAATCAGAGTCATTAAGTGTAGAAGTACACTGAGAATCCAAACTGTATACTATTACAGAAATATTTTCTATTCATCTGTGTCAAATTGCTTGATTTTACAGTAATAGTACTAATGCTGATAGTAATACAATAGTACTAAGTAGATCTTATCTTACTTTAATATAGTAGCAGCAAAGACAATACTTTTGGAGTCACAAAAACTTTTGGGGATCCTTCTGATGCCAGCTTTATGTATGAGCAAATACATCAATCCAAATATAAAGATTGTTGTAGCTAAAGTAACCTAATATTTTTAAAACACCTATCCAAATGTGGACCAAAACCAAACTGAATACTACAAATATTATTTGAAGCACATTCTGAACAGGGTCACTTCAGGCCGAACAGAGGGGTAAACAGTTCTTTTTGTATCTTTCAGAGAGGGAGAGAATTCTAATGAGGGCTAAAAAGGTTCAAGTTCAAAGCACATTACATTCAGTCTTTGCTGTAGGTGATTGTGGTTTATCATGTGGGTGAATATCTGCGATGGCTTTGCAAGACAGCTTGCTGAGCATTTGAACTCAGTTCATTTCAATTTCAGCGAAAAGGAAAACAACTGTTCTATAAAACAATCTCTACATCAGCTATCAGCTTTGTACATTAAAGTAAGTAGACATTGTGACTACAGTTGTTTTTTTCTTTCATACATAGGCCAACTAATGGATTATTATTAAGTGTTTTTAGTTTCGGAATAGGCCTACCTAGGGATTATTATTAAATGTTTATTTGCATGCATCAGATGATAAGTCTACAAGCAATACTATCTGAATAACGGAGCTGGATTACTCACTGTTATTCTCAATTAGTCTTCTACATTTTAGGTGACTACTAAATCAAACATCAGTCTAGGATAAAAAATAATCATGGGAATAAAAATAAGATTTTAACATAACCGAATATTTGGGATCCATGCCTGTTAACACATCTCATAACATTGTGTAATACAACAGATCTCAGATCTTAGACTAAAGCAAAATAACACTGAGCAGGGGATCCCAAAGAAAATCAGGATCAGTATAACATTATAAAGAGCATCATGGGCATTCCATGTTATGTGCTTGAAATGTAAAGGTCATCGGTCTCACACGTTAGCCAGTAGAAACATATCAATACAATCTTGCGCACAGACATCTGAACAATCCTCAGCTCGCAGTATCACTCTTACTTTCTCTCAGGCACATGTGAACAGACCCAATAATAATGAAATCTCCTCCTTTAAGCACATTTCTCACTGTTCAGCCACTTTTGCATTATTTCTGCGCTCCCATTCCATGACTAATTTCTGATTTCGGCTAAAGAAACCACCTCATGACTTGAAAAAAAAGATTTTAAATGATACAGTATCTCGGAATGCAATGTAGGGCAGAGAGACATGACTCAGAGCAAAACATTCTGACAAGCAAAATAAGGAAGGGCAAATACGAGACTAAAAGAGCTTCTAAAATTTAATGACAGGAGGAAAGATTAAGAGTATAGGAATAAGGGAAATAAAACTGCTGTTTCATCTAAACAAACTACACATGACACTGATTACTTATGATCTCATTATTCACACAGAAGAAATTTTAAATTTAAATGAATTCTGCTGAAATTATAATCAATTTTGTAGTCTGGCAAGAAGGGAGGAAAATATGACTCAGACAGAAAGATGAAAAGATATGAAGTAAGGCAAATAAGGAATGGAAGTAATAAAAGAAATACAAAGAGCAGTGAGACAAGCTGAATAAACCTGTCCCCAATTAGGAGGACATAGAGAATATAGTCTTTCAAAACCTAGAATAGCCCAAAATACAGTCATTTTTATCGATATGGATTTAAAGGAGATATACTATCTTTAGCATTATTTACTTGATCGTCAGTTTCGTATTTAAACACAGAGAAAATTAATTTGAATCTATTTGCTTTTGTACAGCACTGGTACATACCGGAACTAAACACGATTTTTGGCGTTTAGGTAATTATTTTATTTGTAAATAAAGCCCCATACCCAATACAGTTTTAAGACCGATTTCGGATTCATTATGTTGGCGATCATCTTGCATTTAATATTATAGCTACTTTATCGGCATCTAGTGCACGTCTATAGTATTGCAGCTACGCACCGCCGTACTCTGACTACATTGACCACAATGCTGTGCGACTCGCATCTCAAAGACCGAACACACTACCCACTGACTACATATGTGTCTTGCTGACTGACCAGCATAACCAGCAGCCACAACACACAAAATGCTGTATTTTTGGACAAGGTTTGTAGCCTTTTACCACATTCCATCTCAACCATATAACTCAGACCAGTTTTTCACCCTTGAAGCACAAACATGTATTCACTTTCCCATCTTTCTCCGATATAATCCGTAATGGGTAACGCAATGTATTGTGGGAAATGTAGTTTATGGTGAATGTATGCTTTAAAGTAGCATAGGCTCATTTGACATACACCTTTTAAGCTCTCGCAGGCCACAAAGTGACATGGCAGGCCACATTTGGCCTTGAGTTTGACATGTGGCTTATTTATTTGGTTAATTTAAAGTTGCTTTCAGCATCAATAGCTATTTAACGACAGACACAAGGTTTCATACAAGAGATTACTTCGAAACTAGTCATATATGTCATACATACTCAGATTGGGCCAATTTAATGAAATCAATTAACGTAATGCATATCTTTGGACTGTGTAAGGAAACCAAGCTTCCTGTATAAGGAAGCTCTTGGGCTGACTATTACTGCTATGGTGTAACTTCAGCTTTTTATATCATGACATACAAGCGAAAAAAGCATTTACAGTGAAACCTCGGAAATCGAACGCTTTTTTGACCAATTCAGCCATCAATCAGTCCGTTTTACAGATCCATGGTTTTTCTCTTCCACCTTCTTCCACTTCACTTCCACTTTTCACAGAAAAACGCATTCTCCAAATTATTGTTGGAGAACTTATCCATCAAGCTGAATCACTCACTGGTTCAATCATCACCCTCCAATGTGTTAATTATGCAATTAGAGTTGGTACACCTATTCCATAAGGAGTGACAATGAAACTGGGAGTCTGGTTTATGCTGCTACTGCTACTGGAATGCACAACTAAGAATTACATGTCACCACTTCCTTTGGTTCCTGCTGCCCTCGAACAGTTGTGCAAATCGGTACACCGAACCAGATCTGCATAATGTGTGTATAATCTGATGTGCATCAAGGAGCAAGTGGAAGGTGGCCTTCAGCACTAATACTTCCAAGCCTTTATAAATGATGTCTTCCACAATATTTTGAGGAAATTTGTATTAGCATACTTGGGCAATATATTAATTTACCCCTCAGATCTTTGTACCCACACCACTCACGTGTGTCAAGTTCCTCAATGCCTTCTAAAAACAGGCTTTTCGTCAAAGCTGAAAAAGGCGTTTTCCACACCAAGTCCACTTCATTCCTCAGCAACATAATAAGACCCTAGGGTACTGAGATGGACGATGGCTGTTTCCGTCATGTTAGACTGGCTCATACCTCACACTAACAGTGTTTCAATGCCTCCTCAGCTTTGCCAGCTTCTCCCTTCTCTTGCCTTCCCTGAAGATGAGATACTGTCTTGAAGGTGGCGAGCATTCCTTCCCTGTGTTCGCCCGCCAACTCCTGGGTTTAATTTTCCACCCTGGTTCCAAGAATCAGAAGGCTGATGCCCTATCCAGAATCCATTCTGGCAATAAAGAACTGTCGATCACACCCAAAACCATTATTCCTTCAATCTGCTTACGCAATGCCATACAGTGGAACCTCAACTAGGACTTAGACCAGGTTCTCCATGATGTCTCCATTTCCACCACATGTACATTGGACCACAAATATGTCCCACAATCCCTCTGGGCTGACATCGGGTGGGCTTATTCCTGTCTGTGTTCCAGGCACCCAGGTAAATCCCGCACCTTGTAGCTCAATGTTTGGCACTGTTGGTGGAAGGTTATCAGTTAACTCTCTTTACATATCCTGCCACTGGAATCACATTTTTTCAGTGCACAATGGTAACCAGGTTCACCTTCTGACATACTACAGTTCCAGAGAAATTATGTTCTATGGAAGCAAGTTCTAACTCAGTTGGAGCTGGCTGACTGTTATACCAGACCGGCTCCAGTCCTGCAGCCTTAACATTGAGTTTGACTGTCCACTCAGGGTCCCAAGCAGGGCAGTATGAAACTTTACCCAAGTATATTGGTCCATTAAAAATCCTCAAAAAGGATAAGTGATGTCACTTATAAGCTATACTAACCTCCCCAGTTACTTGGATCTCCTTCAGTGTTTCTTTGTTAAATCTCGTGGTACCAGGACAGCTGGATAGAGACACACACATTGCGGCATCCCCTGCTGAAACAGAGGTGGATGGTGCCCCTGTCCACACTGTCTCCCAGCTCATGGACTCCCATTGATGTGGTTTTTATCTCCCATACCTCATGGTCTACAAGGGTTTTGGTTCAGGGGGGGGTTTCCTATGTGTGTTCGAAGGATGTCCTAGACCTCAGACTCATCCAGGACTTTCACAGCAAACACCCCAACTGTACTGCTCAATCACTATAACGTTCAGCTGCAGCAGTGCAGTCAGACTCGTTATTCCTTGATTTGCATGCGTCCTTTGGAGAGGTATTGTAACTCCTACAATGGTCTCATTCATCACCTGAACTACAACTCCCTGATGCCACCTCCCTCTCATTACATTTTATCATTACATTTCTCTAATTACATGTTCTGTTTTCTCTCTGAGCTGTGTTCCGGTACCAGTTCCTGCCCCACACATGATGTTCATCCGCTTCAGCTTCACTCAAGCTGTTTCCGTCATCAGCTCCAGTCCCACCATACCCGGGCCACATCAGAGGACAGTAACCCTCACCTTCCTCAGGTTATCTGGGGACGAAGTGCCGCCAAGGACTTTCCTGCTTAGACTCAAGATCCTGGAGTGACTGTGTATCGGACTACTTAATGCCGATGTGCATATTTTACATTTTACTTGAACTATGACTCCATGACTTGTTAGGTTAGATAAATTAGTTTCATTCTTACATTTATCATCTATGCCCCCAAGAAGGTTGGGTCCCTTTTTGAGTCTTGGTCCTCCCAAGGTTTCTTCCTCATAACACTTAGGGAGTTTTTCCTTGCCACTTTCCCCCTAGGCTTGCTCAATTTGGGATTGGATAGATATTAGGAGATAATTTAAAATTGTAAAGTTGTTTTGAGACAATGCTTCATTGTAAAAAGTGCTATATAAATAAATCTGACTTGACGTGTCTTGACTCTCACTGATCCTGTCGTGCACCACCATTGCCTCACTCTGATTTGCCTGTCTTTTACATCCCCTTCATCTGTTCCTCGTTCTCCCTCTTCATGCTTGAGCATTTAAGTTCCACCATCACACCTTGGTCGAATTCAAGTGGCGGAACCTTGTATCTAGCTGATAATTAGCAAGTCAGGAATCAACAATATGAATGACTTCCCAAACTTCAATAAATCTGCAACAGCGAAACTCCATCAAAAGTGCATTTAGTTCCATTGCCTAATACAACACCATTTTACAAAACACATTGTTATTTTATCTTTGTAAATTTTTTATATTGCAAATAACAGAGCATGAAGTTCTGTTTACTTACTTAGAGTTATTTTCTGAAATGTATGTACAAGCCTATCTAGCTTATTTGACTAGCAACTTAGCTGGATTTTAGCATGAAATATCAGAAATGGCTAATGTTGACCTTCTTTTAGAAAACTCAATTGAAACTTGTACTCATGAGGCGAGACTGTATATTAAACAAGATGGCAGACCAAAACCTAAGCTTAATTCAAAAGTCAGAGAGCAAAACCATGTCCTTTCAGGTAGCAAGGTTCAGTAAAACTGGTCAATGGACAATGACCACCCTGGTTCAAAGTGACAGAAAGGCTACAGTAACTCAAATAATCACTCTCAATATGTAGTGATTGTGAGTGGGAACCCTGTTTTATTTAAAGAACAGGGATCTATCAAAGTCTGCTCTTCACAACACGTTTGTGGAAGTGTATCATGGCACGAACAAAGGAGATTTTTGAGGACCTCAGAAAAAGAGTTGTTGATGCTCATCAGGCTGGAAAAAATTACAAAACCATCTCTAAAGAGTTTGGACTGCACCAATCCAGTCAGACAAATTGTTTACAAATGGAGGAAATTCAAGACCATTGTTACACAACAAAGATCACTCCAAGAGTAATATGTGGAATAATTGGCGAGGTCACAAAGGACCCCAGGGTAACTTCTAAGCAACCAAAGGTCTCTAATGTTAATGTTCATGAGTCCACCATCACAAGAACACAGAACAACAAATGGGGTGCATGGCAGGGTCGCAAGGAGAAAGCCACTGCTCTCCAAAAAGAACATTGCTGCTCGTCTGCAGTTTGCTAAAGATCACGTAGACAAGCCAAAAGGCTATTGGAAGAATGTTTTGTGGATGGATGAGACCAAAATAGAATTTTTTGGTTTAAAAGAAAAGCGTTATGTTTGGAGAAAGGAAAACACTGCATTCCAGCATAAGAACCTTATCCCATCTGTGAAACATGGTGGTGGTAGTATCATGGTTTGGGCCTGTTTTGCTACATCTGGACCAGAACGGCTTGCCATCATTGATGGAACAATGAATTCTGAATTATATCAGAGAATTCTAAAGGAAAATGTCAGGACATCTGTCTATGAACTGAATCTCAAGAGAAGGTGGCTCATGCAGCAAGACAACGACCCTAAGCACACAAGTCGTTCTACCAAAGAATGGTTAAAGAAGAATAAAATTCATGTTTTGGAATGGCCACGTCAAAGTCCTGACCTGAATCCAATGGAAATGTTGTGGAAGGACCTGAAGTGAGCAGCTAATGTGAGGAAACCCACCAACATCCCAGAGCTGAAGCTGTTCTGTACGGAGGAATGGGCTAAACTTCCTCCAAGCCGGTGTGCAGGACTGATCAACAGCTACAGGAAACGTTTAGTTGCAGTTATTGCTGCACAGGGGGTCATAGCAGATACTGAAAGCAAAGGGTCACATACTTTTGCCACTCACTAATATGTAATATTGGATCAATTTCCTCAATAAATAAATGACCAAATAACATTTTTGTCTCATTTGTTTAACTGGGTTCTCGTTATCTACTTTTATGACTAGTGTGAAAATCGGATTATGTTTTAGGTCATATTTATTCAGAAATATAGAAAATTATAAAGGGTTCACAAACTTTCAAGCACCACTGTATGTATGCATCCAAGCCTGAAAAACTGCAGGGAAGGTCATGCATATCCAACTGACCGTTCCTGACATTTTCCTCTCTTTTTGTCACTGAGGTGAATGCCATTTCATTTAGTCATGGATTTGGATTTACACATTGAATTCTTACTTTTATCATTTAAAAAAAGCTTGTGGGTACTCCAGTTGAGCAACTGTGGCTCACCACCACAGGGACCCAAATTCGATTTGACTATGCCTTCCGGCCCAAACACACTGTAGACACAATTGGCTGTGTCTGAGGGAGGAGGCTGATCAGGGGATACTCTCCCAGCTGTGCAAGAGCAAATTCTACCCAGCCCTGTGATAGGCTGTCATCCCGTCCAGGGCACGCTTTCGGTTGTGCCATGTTCTCTGGGGTTTTCCTCAGTGACCTGATTTCAAGTCAGAGCATTGCCTTCCGGCCACGAGGGGTGTTCCTGGCTGTTCCTGAAGAAGGGGAGGCCAGATGGGGGAATTATTCACTGGTGTTGCAAGACCAACCCTACCCAGCCCTGTGATGGCCTGGTTCATGCTACAGAGCCCCCTGCAACACTGACCTAATCCTGATTAGCAGGAAGAAAAAAAGAAAATGGTTGTTACACATCAATGATCTTAGTTTTCCTCAACACTATTAACACTGACAGGATGTCACTGCTGTTTGTACGCCATGATTTCTTACCTTTAAAAAATGAAATGACTATGATGCTTGCTGGTAGCATTATAGTGAAATTCAGCTCCAGAAGTGCATCTGGGTATATTTATCAAACTGGAAATATTCATGTTGTTCATGTAGTGCACATTACATACTTCTTTTGGGTAGAATTCACTGGTTTGCATAATATGCCATTTCAAACACAGACATTTTTTTCTTTTGGAGGCCCAGAGGTTTGGCAATCTACAACCACAAGTAAGTGGAAAAAGAACTGCAGCTTGCTATTTCCTAGAAAACTGAACCAACTGACCCCAAGCTTTTGTGATGTCTTTGCACTAGCAAACACAGATTTTTATCCCATCTCGTTACTTGCATGTCTCACAAGAAACACTGACCATCATATTTAGATAATAACACACCGCACTGAATTGTTGCTACGTTCACCATTTCAGGATAAAACCGCCTCTTTGGTCGTGCAGAGACCCACAATTATTTTACGTCTGTGGTTAGATATGGCTATGATGTCTCTGCATTCACGGGAAACAGCGCAGCAACCTGGGGAGAATTTCCCCTCATGGACAGGTCAAGCCTTCACTTCAGCACGAGAGACAAAATGTCTTTTGTGGCTGCTGATATGAATCTCAATGGCCTTATTTCTAAGCTGCTTCTCTTTTCCTCTAGCCACAGAAAACATGGAGAAGAATGGACTGATGAGGAAAAAAGCGAGACTGAAATGGTTTCATTTTGTGCGATGGTTTTGCCTGATGTAAAGCATTCCTTCCATGATAGAATTCATCTGCAATGTCCAACATCTATTTTTTTTAAGAAATGTTAAAATTTATTTGATGCTGTACTTGATCTTTCGCTTAAAAGAGAGGTTTTCCATTTTGCTATTGAGATGTTTCCTGTATGCAGAAAAACCACATACTGCAATATGTCCATCCTGTGCAGTATTCTGTGCCGAGGCCCTGCTCTACAGGCTAAAGGAAGTGCCCACTTCTCCCTCCGTGCCAGCCAAGGGAAACTCACAATCTGGCATGGCATCAAAGAATACAGCCAAGAAACCTGCTGTGGGGTCACACAATGTGTGTAAACAACACAACCAGACTCTCCTCCACTAGGGATGTCTGAGCAAAGACGTGTTTGTACCAAGCCTGACCGGCCTGGACATGTTTACATAGCATCTTAGAGGCTATGTTGCTAACAAAGCCAGTTGAGGAGGGAGGTGTACAAATTGGTGAAATATGGTACGCCTGCTCAAAATTAGACCAAAGCAGTGCCAAAACAGGTGCCTCAGAGGATTTTGGAACTTGGTTTTCCAGCTTAATGAGTCTGACTTAGGTTTGTGTGACTACCAGGGCTGATGCATGGAATACTGTTAGAATGGATTAAATTACGTAAAGCCAAGACCACTTCAGTGTGTGCCAACATTGTGCTATGTGGATTAGACACTACCAGTAAAGTTATTCTCAGTACTAATAACTACGAAACTAACTACGAAATTAAAGACATTTTAAACCTTTCCTAGATACACTGTAAAGGTACAATACTCATTTCCCTCCATTTTCATTTACAAGTACGCCTCAGGTGTTACCCTCTCCTGGATGGCGCCGTTACTCAAGACATTTGAGCGGGAAATCCGAGGCTACGTTGAGCTTGCGCTCTCTTCCCCCCAGCAGGTTTGCTCAATAACTCTTTAATGAGGTAGTGAATTACGCTGAGATTGACACATGGCCAAACGTTTCAGTCACATCTGTATGCCATGCAAACACAAACGCGTTCATACCTTGGTCGGCGCCGCTGGAACGCGGGAAATCCTCTGCTCTCGCGAGCTTCCCTCCTCCGTCGTCGTCTGGAGTTTTGCGTTTCTTCGACATTGGCACTTCAAAATCGGACTTAACCTTGTGGGAATGCGTTATCTCCTCAAAAACGAGAGGCGGGGGAAAGCGAGCCACTCTCGACTGCGTGCATATGCACATGCGATTGGCCGCGTTCATTCAGACTGGCACAGTTTCTACTCCAAAAACCGGCGCGCTTAGGGGAGAAAAGTTGGCAGGTGCGCTGACGACTGAAGGCGAGTAAATGAAGGGGAGACGATCGGCGTCCTAAAATTGGCACGAAGACTTCCTCTAACCAGTGATGAAACACCACCTTGAAGCGATTTGCCTAATCACACGTGCCGGATGTAATACCGGAGCGGGAAAGTACACGTCCACGACCGCGTACGGCTAAACTGTCGCTCTTCTGTTCGAGGTGGCGCGCAAATCCACGCGGCTCGCTCTTTTAGCGTGCTGCTCCACTCTACCGTGCCCATTGCTTTCACTCCCATGCTCAGCCGTGGAGAGCGAGCACACAAGCCTGACTGATCCTTCTCTACACTTTGGACTCGACTGGGACGCGACTGAGAGATGTTGTCCACATCTCGACTTTCTCACAGTGTCGCGGCTTACAGGTAGTGGTAGACTAAGCGGCAGATGCGTCAACATCTGTGCCGAGAGGGAGAACATCTGTGCATCCCAGACTTGCCAGTTTAGACGGGCAGAAGTGCCAGATCGCTCTACTATAGAAGGCTGCGCTCAGCGTCGGACCTTTGGCTCTGGCGCACAAATCGACGCTCCGACGCCGCTTTAAAGACACGCTCATCAAGCTCTGCGCCGAACTTCCTGATGCAGTTGCTAGGGAAACGCGGCTTGAGCGAGCCGGCATGGTTTTTTAGCGCTTCAACTTTTGCGCAGCGGTGCGCTCCCTGTAGTGGTGAACTCTGCCGGACTTCCAGCGCGAATAAGCGAGTGTTTTAACGGTAAGAGGCGACTTACCGGCTTTCTGTAAATAAAAGGGTCGCGAATGGGGAGCGGGGGGTGTTGGGGGGGGTGGCTGTTGCTTTTCCTTTCATGAGTTAATGACGTCAGTGGCCTCCTCCGCAAACGGCTCCAAGGCTGCAGTTCAGATGGACTCCAATGATAACCTCACTCAGTTCTTTACGCAAGCAAGAGCCGGACGAGACGCCGACGGTGCGCAAATGGGGAGAAGCGGCACGATACGAAGACTTTACACACAATAAAGATGTGCTGCCATAGCCTATTTTTAGTAGTAGCCTATATTTTGCAGCGTGACAAAAGAATCAAAACTCGTGTTCTTTCGTCTTGCACAACTGAAGTTCGGAAGCCCGCACACCTGTTGAATCAGACAGGACGCCTGAGGGAATCCGGTCGAGATTCGGCCAAGATGTGCGTTTCCACGCGACGTGGCCCAACAGTTGCGCGCCAGAGCCTATACTGCCACGAAATAAACTGAAGCGAAATAATCTGTAAACTGACGCCACCCTCGTTGCAGCCAGAATTCCAACAAGAACAAAATGCTGTTTGAACTGTGCTTCAAGGATTAACTGTTAATCCCGTGATTTATTCGTTTTTACCGAGGTGCTGAGGGGTTTTGTGTAGATACTTTTTCTGCCTAGCATTCTCCACTAATGCCAGTGACGAACGCTCTCGTCCAACAGGCTCTTGGCGCTTCGCTCTCCCCCCATTCACTGCAGCTACTGACGTCAAAGCTGCTTGCGTCAATGCGCTCCCTTTGACAGAAGGCAGGGTTTTTTTCTCATATAGGATCCCAATGGGATTAGGAAAAAAAAATACCAAAGTGTTTTTCGACGCCAGCGAAAACCATCATTTTCACCCTGTTCATTTGATCCTTTATATGCAACGTGGAAAGAAAGTAGTCCTGCAAGCAACAATGACTTAATTTACTTCTTTGTGGTTTCGGGATTGTGCGCACGGAATATATTCACTGATGTATGCTACCACAGTCCATCCAGTTATCTAGAGCAGTGCGTTCGTGCATGCTTTTTGCAGAACACTTTAGAGTTAACAATCCAGGCTCGTTCCACCTCCCCCCGGTGTACGCTTCTACCTGTAGAGAGTGAAATTACTCAGTGTCTCGATAGAAAGTGAATTATTAGTCAGACAGTCTTGCGTCGCTAAAGAGCGCTCCGTCTCGTTTATGACGCGCTTCAAAGCGGCACCAGCACGCGCGTCATAAATGCTCGTGCGTAAGTGTCATGCAAACCGACATGGACCAATGCTGGAAAGGAAATTTCCAACGTATTTTCCAAACATACGTTGCCCATTTACAGTGATTTTCTTACGTTTATTTATATATTTATTTGGTCTAATGCACATAACACTACTGGATTTCACTTAACACTCAACTATAACACGTGTGTGTGTGTGCGTATATACATGTGTATATATATTTGATCCTTTATATGCAACGTGGAAAGTAGTCCTGCAAGCAACAATGACTTAATTTACTTCTTTGTGGTTTCGGGATTGTGCACATGGAATGTATTCACTGATGTAGGCTGCCACAGTCCATCCAGTTATCTAGAGCAGTGCGTTCGTGCATGCTTTTTGCAGAACACTTTAGAGTTAACAATCCAGGCTCGTTTCACCCCCGGTGTACACTTCTACCTGTATAGAGTGTGTGTTTGTGTGAAAAAGTGTTTGCCCCCTTCCTGATTTCCTTTTTTTGGCGTGTTTGTATATATATACACACACATGTTTGTCACACAAGTGGAAAGGGTTATAAAGCCATTTCTAAAGCTTTGGGACTCCAGCGAACCACAGTGAGAGCCATTATCCACAAATGGCAAAGACTTGGGACAGTGGTGAACCTTCCCAGGAGTGGCCGGCCGACCAAAATTACCCCAAGAGCACAGCAACGACTCACAAAAACCCCACAACAACATCCAAAGAACTGCAGGCCTCACTTGCCTCAGTTAAGGTCAGTGTTCATGCCTCCACCATAAGAAAGAGACTGGGCAAAAATGGCCTGCATGGCAGAGGTCCAAGACGAAAACCACTGCTGAGCAAAAAGAACATTAAAGCTTGTCTCAAGTTTTCCAGAACACATCTTGATGATCCTTAATGATAGTTAGAGAGTTTTTCCTTGCCACTGTCGCCCTTGGCTTGCTCAATTTGGGATTGGACGTAGATATTAGGAGATAATCTAAAATTGTAAAGTTGCGTTGAGACAATGCTCCATTGTAAAAAGCGCTATATAAATAAATCTGACTTGACTTGACTTAAGACTTTTGGGAAAGCATTCTGTGGACTGACGAGACGAAAGCTGAACTCTTTGGAAGGTGTGTCCCATTACATCTCTTGGAAAAGCAACACAGCATTTCAGACAAAGAACATCGTAGCAGCAGTAAAATATGGAGGTGGTAGTGTGATGGTCTGGGGCTGTTTTGCTGCTTCAGGACCTGGAAGACTTGCTGTGATAAATGGAACTATGAATTCTGCTGTCTACCAAAAAATCCTGAAGGAGAATATCCGGCCATCTGTTTGTGAAACAAACGTGGGTTCTGCAGCAGGACAATGATCCAAAACACACCAAGTTCACCTCTGAATGGCTGAAGAAAAACAAAAGGAAGACTTTGGAGTGGCCTAGTCAAAGTCCTGACCTGAATCCTATTGAGATGCTGTGGCATGACCTTAAAAAGGCCGTTCATGCTGGAAAACCCTCCAATGTGGCTGAATTACAACAATTCTGCAAAGATGAGTGGCCAAAATTCCTCCACAATGCTGTAAAAGACTCATTGCAAGTCATCACAAACGCTTGGTTGCAGTTGTTGCTGCTAAGGGTGGCCAAAGCAGTTATTAGGTTTAAGGGGCAATCACTTTTTCACACAAGACCATGTAGGTTTCGATTTTTTTTCCTCAGTCTCTTACTAATATTTAAATTGATTTGATGTTCCGAATCACTTAAGTGTGACACACATGCAAAAAAAAAAAAAATTGGAAATCAGGAAGGGGACAAACACTTTTTCACAGTACTGTACATATGTGTGTGAGAAAAAGTGTTTATATATACATACACACATATATATGTATATATACATATATATAAGTACACACACACACACACACACACACACACATATATATATATATATATATATATATATATATATATATATATATATATATATATATATATACAGTGGGGCAAAAAAGTATTAAGTCAGTTCTCCTACTTAGAAAGATGAGAGAGGTCTGTAATTTTCAACATAGGTACACTTTGACTATGAGAAAACAAATGAGAAAAAAAGTCCAGGTAATCACATTGTAGGATTTTTAAAGAATTTAATGGTAAATGAAGGTGGAAAATAAGTATTTGGTCAAAAAATATGGTTCAACCCAACACTTTGTCCTCTAGAGCAGTGATGTTTTGGGGCAACACAGACTTTCAACTCCCTCCACACATTTTCTATGGGGTTGAGGTCTGGAGATTGGCTAGGCCACTCCAGGACCTTGAAATGCTTTTTACAGAGCCACTCCTTCGTTGGTCGAGCGGTGTGTTTGGGATCATTGTTATGCTGGAAGACCCAGCCACGTTCCATCTTCAATGCTCTCACTGATGGAAGGAGGTTTTGGCTTAAAATCTCACGATACATGGCCCCGTTCATTCTTCCCTTAACACAGATCAGTCGTCCTGTCCCCTTTGCAGAAAAACAGCCCCATAGTATGATGTTTCCACCCCCATGCTTCACAGTAGGTATGGTGCAACTCAGAATTCTTCTTTCTCCAAACACGGCGAGTTGAGTTTTTACCAAAAAGTTCTATTTTAGTTTCATCTGACCACATGATATTCTCCCAATCTTCTTCTGGATCATCCATATGCTCTCTGGCAAACTTCAGACGGGCCTGGACATGTCACTCTTGCCTGGATCTGAGTCACTCTTGGCGGTAGCCTTTGTTACTTTGGTCCCAGCTCTTTGCAAGTCATTCATCAGGTCCCTCCGTATAGTTCTGGGATTTTTGCTCACCGTTCTCATGATCATTTTGACCCCATGGGATGAGATCTTGCAGGGAGCTCGAGATCGAGGGAGATTATCAATGGTCTTGTATGTCTTACAATTGCTCCCACAGTTGATTTATTCACACCAACCTGCTTGCCTATTGTAGACTCACTCTTTCCAGCCTGGTGCAGGTCTACAATTTACTTCCTGGTGTCCTTCGACAGCTCTTTGGTCTTGGCCATGGTCGGGTTTGGAGTCTGACTGTTTGAGGCTGTGGACAGGTGTCTTTTATACAGATAATGAGGTCAAACAGGTTCCATTAATACAGGTAACGATTGGACGACAGAAGAGCTTCTTAAAGAAGAAGTTACAGGTCTGTGAGAGCCAGAAATCTTGCTTGTTTGTGGGTGACCAAATACTTATTTTCCACAATGATTTACAATTAAATTTCTTAAAAATCCTACAATGTGATTTCCTGGATTTTTTTTCTCATTTTGTCTCTCATAGTTGAAGTGTACCTATGATGAAAATTAGAGACCTCTCTCATCTTTCTAAGTAGGAGAAGTTGCACAATCAGTGGCTGACTAAATACTTTTTTGACCCACTGTACATGCGTGTGTGTGTGTATGTATATATTATATGCACTCACTGTCCATTTTATCACCATATAGCACTTTGTAGTTCTACCATTACAGACCACAGTCCATTTGTTTCTCTACATAATTTGCGAGGCCTTTTTACTTTGTTCTCCGATCATCAGGACCACCACTGATCAGGTATTATTTGGGTGATGGATCACTCTCGGTACTGCATTGAATGTGGTGGTGGTGTGTTACTGTGTGTTATGCTTTTACAACTGGGTCAGACATAGTAGTGCTGCTGGAGTTTTTAAACACAGTGTTCAATCACGGTGCACTATTTTAGACACATCTACCTTATTGCTCTACCTTGCAGATGTCAGAGACAGCAGCTCATCTGTTGTTGTACAGTTTGTGTTAGTCATCATCTAATCCTTCATCAATGCTCACAGGACGCTGCCTACAGGATGCTGGTGGCCGGACAGTTTTGAATGGTGGACCATTTTCAGTCCGGCAGTTACACCAAGGTGTTTGAACTAAAGCAGCACTGCTCTGCCTGATCCACTCATACCAGCTCAATGCACACTAACACACCGAACAGAAGATTCTTCTCAGCTACGTGGGACGATGCCAATGTGTAACAGGACAGTTTAAGTTTGAGGAATTTATAAATAGATGGAATATTGTCTGGTCATAAAGCCAAAACACAAACTCCTGTGTAACGGAATGCTGTTAATGGTAATGGATAAATGCTTGTACTTGGATGAATGCAAACCCCATCCTTTCAAAACTGAACCAAGTAGTTCTGCTCTAGCTTTTAACAAATTCAAGTCCCTGACCAAGTCATGCAATTGGCTGTTATCAAATGACCCACAGGCAAAAAGGTTCAACATCTGGATTAGTGTCTAACATCGGGATATTCCACATCTCGGATCATGCAAGGTCACACCATCTGCTTCAGTACTGGCAAAAACTGGCATCATGTGGCACTGGTTTCATGGCTGTAGGCAGACTGGGGTAATAAAGTTTTTATTTTTAGTAGAGAGGCCAGACGCATTTGTCAGACATAAGGAAGAGTCTGTCACAAGATCTCTCTCTTCATGCCGTATCGCAGGAGCTCAGGGTTTGTTTTTGATACCAATTTTACAACCCGAAGAAAAGCTCATAGGCTTTTTTAATCTTTATACTCAACACAGATCTAACAGAATGTACCATAGGAGTTGTGACACTGACGAGATATTTATGTAATGAAAATGTGAGCAGTTTTTACAGCCTGTCTGCCAGTATCTAACTTGACTAAGCATGCTCAGGCATGCCTAAGCACATTTGCATAACACCTACATTGAGTGCATGTCCAGGCATGTTTGGACTGACAAGAACAGCTTGCGTTGTGGGAAATACACTAGCAGATATAAAATATAGGGTGAAAATAAGGGTGATTGAGCACATAAAACGACGAGTTCTGAACAAATTTTTCCCAGATGGAATAATGTAAGTTAAATTAATTCCTTCCAGACCCCCAGAAAATCCACACTGTATAAGGCATTATATGCATTCATGAAGTATTGTACAGGTGCTCCCTGATATAAGAGGAGGATATGTTCAGTGTTTGGTAGAGCAGAGCCTATAATAAGTAATTATAAGTAGTTTAATGGTTAAAACACTTACATTAACATACAGTTGGAAGAAAAAAATGACTCCATTGGTGAACTCTAGCATAGCTACGCTCATACATGTTTAAGCAAGTGCGCCGAGCACCGAGACAAAATTTTTCTGGTAAAAATGAGCAGAGATTCTAACTTGAGTTATGAGGTGGTCGAGAACTGATCTATCACTGTATCTACAAAAATGGTACAACATAAGGAAGGTGATTTTTGTGATCAGAAGCACAAAATCTATAAAATCCCAAAATTTAAATCTTTGCTGTTCATGGGTATATTCAGAGGCAGGGTTACAATAGTTAAGAGCATCTGTTTCAATAAGCCAGTATTCACCATCAGGAGAACACTGAACAATGATGTGCATGGGAAGGAGAAAGCCACTGCTCTCCAAAAAGAACACCGCTGCCCATTCTGTGGCACATGTACAAGCCAGAAGGCTATTGGAAAAACATTTTCTGGATGAATGAGAGCACAATAGAACATTTTGGTTTAAATGAGAAGTGTTATGTCTTGAGAAAATAAAACACTGCTTTCCAGCATAAGAACCTTATCCCATCTGTGAAATATGGAGGTGGTAGTATCAAGATTTGGGACTCTTTTGAGGTATCTGGGTGAGGTCAGCTTATCATACAAGGGTATCACACCAGCTAGTGAAAGCACAAGATCATATACTTTTGCCATTCACAGATATGTAATATTGGATAATTTTAATCAATAAATAAATAACCATGTATAGTGGTGCTTGAAAGTTTGTGAACCCTTTAGAATTTTCTATATTTCTGCATAAATATGACCTAAAACATCATGAGATTCTCACACAAGTCCTACAAGTAGATAAAGAGAACCCAGTTAAACAAATGAGACAAAAATATTATACTTGGTCATTTATTTATTGAGGAAAATGATCCAATGTTGCATATTAGTGAGTGGCAAAAGTATGTGAACCTTTGCTTTCAGTATCTGGTGTGACCCCCCTGTGCAGCAACAACTGCATCTAAACGCTTCCTATAACTGTTGATCAGTCCTGCACACCGGCTTGGAGGAATTTTAACCCATTCCTCCGTACAGAACAGCTTCAAATCGGTGGTGGTTGGTGGGTTTCCTCACATTAGCTGCTCACTTCAGGTCCTTCCACAACATTTCAATTGGATTAAGGTCAAGACTTTGATTTGGCCATTCCAAAACATTAACTTTATTCTTCTTTAACCATTCTTTGGTAGAACGGCTTGTGTGCTTAGGGTCGTTGTCTTGCTGCATGACCCACCTTCTCTTGAGATTCAGTTCATGGACAGATGTCCTGACATTTTCTTTTAGAATTCTCTGATATAATTCAGAATTCATTGTTCCATCAATGATGGCAAGCCGTCCTGGCCCAGATGCAGCAAAACAGGCCCAAACCACGATACTACCACCACCATGTTTCACAGATGGGATAAGGTTCTTATGCTGGAATGCAGCGTTTTCCTTTCTCCAAACATAAACACTTTTTCTTTTAAACCAAAAAGTTGAACCAAAAAAAGTTTGGTCTCATCCGTCCACAAAAACATTCTTCCAATAGCCTTCTGGCTTGTCCACGTGATCTTTAGCAAACTGCAGACGAGCAGCAATGTTCTTTTTTGGAGAGCAGTGGCTTTCTCCTGCAGCCCTGCCATGCACACCATTGTTGTTCAGTGTTCTTCTGATGGTGGAACTCCATGAACATTAAAAAAATTAGCCAATGTGAGAGAGGGCTTTAGTTGTCTAGAAGTGACTCTGGGGTTTCTTTGTGACCTCACCAACTATTGCACATCTTGCCCTGGAGTGATCTTTGTTGGGTCGACCACTCCTGGAGAGGGTAAACAATGGTCTTGGAATTTCCTCCATTTGTACACAATCGGTCTGACTGTGGATTGGTGGAGTCCAAAACTCTTTAGAGATGGTTTTGTAACCTTTTTGCAGCCTAATGAGGCATTCAACAACTCTTTTCTGAGGTCCTCAGAAAATCTCCTTTTGCTCGTACCATGATACACTTCCACAAACGTATTGTGAAGAGCAGACTTTGATATATCCCCTGTTCATTAAATAAAACAAGGGTGCCCACTCACACCTGATTGTCATCCCCATTGATTGAAAACACCTGACCTCTAATTTCACCTTCAAATTAACTAATCCTAGAGGTTCACATACTTTTGCCACTCACTAATATGTAATATTGGATCATTTTCCACAATAAATAAATGACCAAGTATAATATTTTTGTCTCATTTGTTTAATTGGGTTCTCTTTATCTACTTTGATGATGATCTAACATCTGATGATGTTTTAGGACTTTTATACAGAAATATAGAACAGTCTAAAGGATTCACAAACTTTCAAGCACCACTGTAGAATTAGGTAGAAGCAAGTTGCCCTGTATAATGGCCTCTGCTACTATAAATGCTGTAAATGGAAATGTTAACATGTATGCTTCTTACTTGGGATGTAATAATGATAAAATCAACCATCTTTATTATAACTGTATTGAGTTATCATAAGTTTTAAGTCTTGGCTCATGACAATAGTGATGTGAACATTGTCGACAACCAATAGATGAGCTCTCCCCAGCATCAAACGGGAAATTACATGTGTATCTAGATGGTACAGGTAAAGGTTATTTTTCACAGTTCAGAAGGCGTAAACCTACAGGGATCTGACCAAATAATGAAAACACTTCATTTTACTCTGCTACATTTACTGTTTTGTATATTTGTTGCTGTATATTTCTATTACTGCACTCAAAAAATGTAAGGGAAACGATATACTTCAAGCATTGAAATAACAGGCAAATGTAATACTGTACGCCTACATAAAATAAACGTGGTACTTTAATTTGATCTTAAGACACCATTTCAGTAAAGTGAAACTGCTTTGTTTATTTTACAGCCTGTGTGGTTAACTATGCTGTTTTTTATTAGGCTGCTGACTGATTATTTTCAGGCATGTGTTTTGAAAAGATTTTAAATAATCTCTAAAGGAATCTAGTGGGAGCCTCACAAACAATAACCATGCAGGATCTCCAACCTTTGCAAAGTCATAGCCAGTGACTAAAACTCTGTGGCTTTACTTCAGATGTGAGATGATGGCAGAATTTAGTCTATTAAAAGTTTTTCAGAGTATTTTCATAGTCTTTCAGCGTATGGTTAGCATGAAATATCTTTCACGGACGTCAGTGTGATATTTATCACTTAAGGCTTGTGTACCTGTCTTTTAAAGAAAGTATTTTATATAATATTTCATTAAGTGTTATTAAAGCAGCATTGTGGGGACCGGCTCAAGTAGAAAACAAATGCTAAGGCTGTTGCTTACCAGTAGATGGCGTTGTCATTGTAAGAACAGAGCGGCACAGTTTTCACCAATTTCCAAACTCATAGTCGTGCTACTACACCAGTCGCTAGGAAGTCACACAGGTGGAAACTATTAATAGTTTAAATGTAATGCAAATAGATCAATTAAAGATCGAAATATGCAAGTATATAATCGTCCATAACTGGGTAAAGCAAATAACAAACAAACCTGTTGTGTAGGACACCATCCTAACTGATCAGCACGCTAATGTTTTAACAATGAACTAAAAGTGGTTTGATAGAGGATTTTAAAAGGTAGTATCACAGCAACTCCCAGCTACACTAATGCACTAATGGAACAGCTCCAGGGGCCTTAAACCTATAAAACTCGAACCCTTATGGAAGCTCTGTGCTCCATTTCGTTCTTATTACTCAAAACCTTCTTTGCTAGTTTGCACCGCCATCTTGTGGAGATTTTGAATATCGGCATTGTTCAATAAGCTACTTCTCTCTCCAGAGTCCAGTCCATTCACATCATTCGGCGGCATTAGGTACTTGGACGCCATCTTTGGGTGACATTTGAATTATTTGGGTGGGCAGCAACAGAAATGGTGATTTTCCTAAATAAAGTACTACATAAACAAGGCCATATTTTAATTTTGAGTAGGGGGCAAAAGGAATACAATTACTAGCATCCAGTCTCTAAGGGGTCCAGGGCCTTTACCCCTTAAAAAAGAAAATAAACTTATTAAACTAATATGTAGTATTTGATTATTTTTCTCAATAAATAAATGACCAAGTATAATATTTGTGTCTCATTTGTTTAATTGGGTTCTCTTAATCTACTTTTAGGACATATTTATGCAGAAAATTCTAAAAGGTTCACAAACTTTCAAGCACCACTGTACGCAAAGAGCAGGAAGTTGTTTGATATAGACCCTTAACTCCATCATAACTCAGCAGCTGCCTTTGAGGCAAAACCTAATCTCCGTGTTATTTCAACAAAAAGTTTTACAAATGCTCAAAACTAGCTATGGTGACGATTGTTTTCAGTTTTCATTGGGTGGGAAGATGATTCCTCTGGGTAGGAAATTCCCACAGACATCATTGTGCCATAACAGAATCCGAAAACTATTTGCCCATGCCATCTAACCTTGAAATAGGCTAATACAAATCCCAAACATTGTTAGCAAGATTTGTTAGACGAGCTCTTTCAGAGCTGAAAGATTAAGTTACCACAAATGTAGACTTCAGCAAATTATATCAAGGGTGTATTTAAATCTGGTTTCATTTTCTTACACAACAACAAAATATCAAGTCAGATTTATTTAGACAGCGCTTTGCCTCAAAGCAGCTTTACAATTTTAGATTATCGTCTAATATCTAGGACCAGTCCCAAACTGAGCAAGCCTAGGGCGACATAATGAAGAAAGCTTGGGAGGACCAAGACTCAAAAAGAGACCCATCCTCCATGAGCGTCTTTGATGATGAATGTAAGAATTAAACAAATTTATCTAGTCAAATACGTTTGTAGTAATAGTTTAAAAAACAGGAACTAAGTAGGTATTAATAGATAAATAAAATATTGAATAAATTTTATTAAAGAAATAAAGAAAATTTATGTTCCTCTCAAACAGGTGTGAATTAATCTCAGAATGACCATTTCTTAATTTAGGGTCAGACTGCGTGGTGCCCTCACTTCTATACAGGCAGCTTTGGAATTCCTTCATCTCAGTTCATAGCTGCACCACTAAAACCTGACTGTGCAGAACACCTACAGATAGATGCAATTCCTCACTTAAGTGAGGGGAATTTGCTCATAAACGGAAAGTAAATAGACCTGAATTACATCAGGCAGGGTGAGTCGTGAAAGACGTGAGAAATGACTTGTGTTTTGATTTCAAACAAACCCACGAGAGCTTCTCTGTAAACTTGTATAACAGTAACAGTATTGGATTAAAAAGCAGCCCCTATAGCCTACAGTGGTGTGAAAAAGTGTTTGCCCCTATTTTTTCCATGTTTGTCACACTTAAGTGTTTCAGAACGTCAAACCAATTTAAATATTAGTCAAAGACAACACAAGTAAACACAAAATGCAGTTTTTAAATGAAGGTGTTTATTATTAAGGGAGAAAAAAATCCAAACCTACATGGCCCTGTGAGAAAAAGTGATTGCCTTCCCCACTTTATCACACCTGAGTTCGCTGTCTCTAGCCACACCCAGGCCTGATTACTGCCACAGCTGCTCTCAATCAGAACATCACTTAAATAGGACCTGCCTGACAAAGTGAAGTACACCAAAAGATCTTTAAAAGCTACACATCATGCCGAGGTCTAAAGAAATTCAGGAACAATTGAGAAAGAAAGTCATTGAGATCTATCAGTCTGGAAAGGGTTATAAAGCCATTTCTAAAGCTTTGGGACTCCAGCAAACCACAGTGAGAGCCATTATCACAAATGGTGAAGACATGAAACAGTGGTGAACCTTCCCAGGAGTGGCTGCTCGACCAAAGTTACCCCAAGAGCACAGCAACAACTCATCCAAGAGGTCACAAAAAAAACCCCACAACAACATCCAACAAACTGCAGGCCTGGAAAATTTGAGACAAGCTTTAATGTTCTTTTTGCTCAGCAGTGACCTTAACTGAGGCACCAAGAGTGCTGCGATGACTCATCCAAGAAGTCACAAAAGACCCCACAACAACATCCAAAGAACTGCAGGCCTCATGTAACGGATGCGACTTCGTCAGCAACCCGTATACAAATAACAGGACTCAGGATGAAGTTTACCACGTTTACTGTGAAAGACATAAAAATTACAATTTTTGTCTATACACGTACACCGGGCACATTCTGGCTCCCCTCATCAGTGTAAAACAGCACTGTGAGGAAGGAACATGACGCAGCCCAATATAACGTTCGTAGGTGCGCAGAACATTTCCGGTTTTTCAAAATAAAATACCCAAAACAATAAAATTCACATTATATTGTAAAATATAACACAGGCATTGAACAGGAAATGAAATATGTTAGTGCATTTTTAACTCCGTTACACTCATTGCCAAGCAAAAAGAACATTAAAGCTTGTCTCAATTTTTCTAGAACACATCTTGATGATCCCCAAGACTTTTGAGAAAACATTCTGTGGACTGACGAGACAAAAGTTGAACTCTTTGGAAGGTGTGTGTCCCATTACATCTGGTGTAAAAGTAACACAGCATTTCAGAAAAAGAACATTATAGCAACAGTAAAATATGAGGGTGGTAGTGTGATGGTCTGGGGCCGTTTTGCTGCTTCAGGACCTGAAAGACTTGCTGTGGTAAATGGAACTATGAATTCTGCTGTCTACCAAAAAATCCTGAAGGAGAATGTGTGGTCATCTGTTCGTGACCTCAAGCTGAAACAAACTTGGGTTCTGCAGCAGAACAATGATCCAAAACACACCAGCAAGTCCACCTCTGAATGGCCGAAGAAAAACAAAATGAAGATTTTGGAGTGGCCTGGTCAAAGTCCTGACCTGAATCCTATTGAGATGCTGTGGCATGCATTTTGTGTTTACTTGTGTTGTCTTTGACTAATATTTAAATTGGTTTGATGTTCCGAAACACTGAAGTGTGACAAACATACAAAAAAAATAGGAAATCAGGAAGGGGGCAAACGCTGTTTCACACCACGGTATATTACAGGCCATTTAGGCCCTGTGTAGGAGAATTTTAAAGAAGTTATCTTATTTTTTTCAATTTCAGTGTGAGGTTTGTGATAACCTCAGTTATAACTACAACTGTAAAATGACCCAAAGCATCAGATCTTATGACTGACTTAGTGCTCATGTTTAGTCCAGAAGCACGTCTATCGCCAGTGGACATCCAGTTCTTTTTCCTTTAAAGTTCAACTCGAGTTCTGTCTAGGTTTGTGAAAGTTACTGAGCTGTCTGGGGTAAGGTGGATACATTAACTTAAACCAAACCAAATTTCATTGATTAAGCCATTCAAAAATCTCAAACCAACTCTTAAGCTGGACGTCATGCTGGATAACTGAATACCACTGTGAAAGGTAACATTTTATTAAATTTACAATTACAATTAAAAACAACAAAAATAACTTAGTATGTTTAGAAAGTGAGCTTTATATATCGTAGTTTAAATTTAAAAAATTACTTTTTCAAATAAATTATTGGTGACTGCTTTTAATTCTACTTCATTTTGAGTATTCATTCTGAATATTTAAATGATTGTTAATGTTTAATTGTACAACCTCAAATCAGAAAAAAGTTGGGACAGTATGGAAAATGCAAATAAAAAAATGCAGTGTCTTGCATTTACTTTGACTTTTATTTCATTACAGACAGTATGTTTTTTTTTTCTGGTCAACTTAATTTCTTTAGTTAATAAAAATCCATTCCTGCATTTCAGGCCTGCAACACATTCCAAAAAAGTTGGGACAGAGACAATTTAGGGCTAGAAATAAAGTAAAAAAAAGATGTGATTTAAAACAGGTGATGTCCACAGATGATTATCAAGTCATGATTTGGTACAAAAGCAGTATCCACAAAAAGCTGAGTCATTGAGAAGTAAAGATGGACAGAGGATCTCCAGTTCATCAACAAATATGTGAGAAAATGATGAAATGTTTAAAAACAATGTTGCCCAAAGAAAGACTGGAAGGGATTTACATATTTTTCCCTCTGCAGTTTATAACATCATTAAACGATTCAAGGAATCTGGAGGAATTTCAGTGTGTAAAGTGCATGGATGAAAGCCTAAACTGAAGAGGCACAATCTCCGGTCCTTCAGACGGCACTGCATGAAGAACGATCATTCATCAGTGGCTGATAGAACCATATGGGGAAGGGATTCCTTTATAAAACCTTTATCAAGCACTACAATATGAAGTTACATTCACAAATGCCACTTAAAACGTTACTGTGCAAAAAAGAAGCCTTATGTTAACCATGTCCAGAAGCGGCGTCGACTTCTCTGGGCTCAGATGCATCTAGGATGGACCATCACACAGTGGAGATGTGTATTGTGGTCAGACCAATCAGTATTCCAGATAATTTTTTTAAAGAAATGGATGCCGCATGCTCCGGACCAAAGACGTAAAGGACCGTCCAGACGTTTATCAGCAATCCAGGCTCTCTCATGGTATGGGGTTGTATCAGGGCAAACCTTGTCTCATTGGAAGCAACAGGCTGGTCATTAATAGCTTCATCATCCTAGTTTAACTTGAAACATGTTTTCAAAGATACTAGATTTTTTTTTAAAACTCATTTAAATTTATTTCAGCAGTCTTTTCTTATATAATGTTGCTGCTTTATTATGGATGCCATCATTGCTTGGTTATTTGTGTGTGTGGCAGAGTAACACTTGAAAAGCTTCGGTCTTCGGACTAGCGGTTAAGGTACTGGACTTTGGACCAGAAGGTCCAGGGTTCAAATCCCACCTCCGCCAAGCTGCCACTGTTGGGTCCTTGAGCAAGACCCTTAACCCACAATTGCTTGGATTGTAAGACTGTACCAGTTGTAAGTCACTCTGGATAAGGGCGTCTGCTAAATGCTGTAAATGTAAATGTATTGGCACTGCTAGAACTTCTCAGCCATTCAAATTGCTGGGTCAGAACTAACTGTAGTATCATATAGAATAATCCTAGAATAAGCTTATTGTACATCTGTATCTGTTATATGTTTACACTTTATCTGCATTTGATTTCTTATTGCACGGGAGCTTTAACACTCTTTATTTCTAACCTATATTTATCATTTATTTTGCACTCCCTCCATTTCCTGCCTTGTGACAGTAGGCAATGGAATCTTCAGACTGGACCACAGAAATAAGTCAAGTCAAGTCAAGTCAAGTCAAATTTATTTATATAGCGCTTTTTACAACACAGCATTGTCTCAAAGCAGCTTTACAAATATATTAGATCAAAGCCCTAGTTGAGCAAGCCTGCGGCGACAGTGGCAAGGAAAAACTCCCTTGTAGGAAGAAACCTTGGGAGGACCCAAGACTCAAATAGGGACCCATCCTCCTTGGGCAGCCTAGATGTTAAATACAATAATTGAAGAGTATATGTAAAGATAACACCCTATTTAAATTTAGAATAGAATAATTTATATAGACTAAGATGATTTGAACTAATAAAAAAAAATAGAGAATAAGATCTATAGCATATAAGGTTATGATTGAATGAGTTTGAAAGAACAGGTAGTCCAAGTAGAAGAGTTACTGTAGTTTTGTTTTGGTGTTGTAGTTGTGTCCCGGAGTTTGAACAGGTAGTCCAAGTGGAAAGATTTACTGTAGTTTTGTGTGTCCCGGAGGTTATTTACCCTCTGATGGGTACTGAGTAATGGTATGAGGACTGGAACAGAGAGAGTCACCAGAGGATTATAGTTCAGCAGATGAGTAGAAACAGCAGTGTTGTCAGCTGCATCACTAAATCTAAGGACTTCATCCTCAAGTCGCTGGGGGCAGTGAGGAGAGGCGGTGTTGTCCTTGCAGCGAAGAAACCGTGTGAGCTACATCCTCAGGACACAAAACCCAGACCAGGGTTTTTGTTGTCCACGCCATCTCGGAAATAGAGAAACACAAGAATGTGTTAAAAAACATGATATTAAGTAAACATTCATTGTAAAATGTTCAATATTGTTTTAAGGCTCCCCAAAGGCTTGAGTAAATAAGTGTGTTTTTAATCTTGACTTGAAGATCAAGAGCGAGTTTGAATCACGAACAGTGACAGGGAGGCTATTCCAAAGGTGAGGGGCTATGTATGAGAACGCTCTTCCTCCTGCAGTGACTTTTTTAATCCTAGGGACTACAAGTAACCCTGCACCTTGTGAACGAAGTAAGCGTGATGGGTTATAGTGCTGAATTAGTTCACTTAAATACTGCGGTGCCAGGCCATGTAGAGCTTTATAGGTTAGCAATAAAATTTTATAATCAGTACGAAATTTTAATTGGCAGCCAGTGCAAAGATGATAGAACGGGACTAATATGGTCAAACTTCCTAGTTCTAGTAAGCACTCGTGCTGCTGCATTTTGTACCAACTGGAGCTTGTTAAAGGATCTACCCAGAGCAACCAGCAAAAAGGGCATTACAGTAATCTAACCTTGAAGTTATAAATGCATGGATCAGTTTTTCAGCATCATTAACGGAAAGTAATATTTCTTATTTTTGTGATATTACGCAGTTGAAAAAAAGCAACTCTGGTGATGTCACTAATGTGTGCATCAAAAGAGAGGTCTGAGTCCATTGTGACACCCAAATTTTTTACTACTGAGCTTGGGGTGACAGAGAAAGCGTTAATATTTAACACTAGATTAGTCAACTTCTCCCTTGCAGCCTTTGGACCAACAAGTAATACTTCAGTTTTATCTGAATTCAGTAGAAGAAGTTACCACGACATCCAGTCCCCTTTTTATGTCGTTAATACAATCCTCAATCTTACTGAGTCTGTGGATTTTCTTTGTTTTGGCTGATATATACAACTGTGTGTCGTCTGCATAACAGTGGAAGTTAATTCCATGTTTATCAATAATATTCCCTAAGGGTAGAATGTAAAGAGTAAATAATAGAGGTCCCAACACTGACCCCTGGGGAACGCTATACTTTACTTTTGTAGTATCCGAGCATGAGTTATTTACAAGGACAAATTGTGAGCGATCACTCAGATAGGATTCAAACCAGGAGAGTGCGAGTCCTTTAATACCTACTGTGTTTTCTTGCATTTTCAATAAAATATTATGATCTACAGTATCAAATGGTGCACTAAGGTCTAAAAGAACAAGGAAAGAGACACATCCATTATCGGAGGACATTAACAGATCATTAACTACCCTAACTAATGCGGTTTCAGTACTGTGGTCGGATCTGAATCCTGACTGAAATGTTTCATGAATATTATTTCTGTGTAAATAAGAGCATAATTGTTGGGAGACGACTTTTTCTAGAACCTTAGAGATAAAAGAAAGGTTAGATATTGGCCTATAGTTAGATAGCACAAGTGGATCAAGATTAGGTTTTTTAATCAGGGGCCTGATAACTGCACATTTAAAAGACTTTGGTATGTATCCAAGGTTAAGGGATGAATTTATTATGGTAAGTAGGGGTTCTATAATGGCAGGGATTAGATCTTTAAGTAAACGTGTTGGTATAGGGTCCAGTAGACATGATGAGGATTTTGAACAACTAATTAAGTTAGTTAGTTCAATTTGGGAGATCGGACTAAAGGAATGTAGTTGTAAAACATTGTTAGATAGGCCTTCAGCACTCATGTTCCTCAGGGAGAGTTGCTGCTTGCTACTGGGATGTACATTCTGACTTTCACGTCGTATTTTTTCTATCTTATCATTAAAGAATATTAGGAAATCATTACTGGTATACACCGGCGGTACAATAGGTTCCAAAACAGGTGCATTCCCAGTGAGTTTTGATACAGTGTCAAAGAGGAATCTTGGATTATTCTTGTTACTGTCTATCAAAAATGAGAAATATTCTGATTTAGATTTTTTAAGGGCATGTTTGTATTCAGTAAGGGCATCTTTCCATGCCACTTATACACTTCCAGTGTAGTGTGTCGCCATTTTTGCGCTCTAATTTTCGTGCAGCTTGTTTTTAAAGCACGTGTATGATCGTTATACCAAGGGGACAGCCTTTTAGCCCTGATCATTTTGGTTTTACTGGAGCTACAGTGTCTAAGGTTGCTGCGTAGCACAGAATCTAACCATTGGGATGCCTGTTCAAGTTGTTCAGGCTCTACTGGCGACAAGATCATTAATTCTGGGAGGTTATTAGTGAAAGCAGCTGCAGTAGCAGACGTAATAGTACGTTTAGATTTAGGACAAACGCTCTGAACAAATCTTACTGGTTAGACACAGATCACATAGCAGGAGAGAGTGATCTGAGATTAAGTCACTCTGTGGTATAACAGCAAGCTTGTCAATATCGATGCCAGTGTTAGTATTAAATCTAAGGTGTGATTACAGCGGTGAGTAGGACCTAGTACATTCTGGGTGATACCCATAAGATTTTTATAATGAGTCAAATGCGATTTTAAGAGGATCATGCTCATTTCATAATGAATATTAAAGTCTCCAACAATTAAAGCCTTATCAGTTGTTAGTAGTAATTTAGAAATAAAGTCTGCAAACTCTTGTAGAAACTCAGAGTAAGGACCAGGGGGCCGATAAATTGTAACGAGCATAAACAAGGTGGGGGTTTTTTATTCGATGATGTTTGATTAACTACATCAGCTACAAGTAATTCAAATGAGTTAGGCATACAAGTCGTTTTTTATATTAAGGTCTATACATTTGTCATATATTTGTAGCTACACCTCCTCCACGGCCATTTGGACGTGGTTTATGTATATAAGCTATATCCAGGAGGAGCTGCTTCATTTAAACCTACGAAACTCATTAGGTCTCATCCAGGTTTCAGTAAGACAAAGTACACTAAGACCATTATCTGTGATCATTTCATTCACAAGTAAGGCTTTAGACGTCAGTGATCTAATGTTTAGTAGTCCTAACTTTACTCTGACTTTATTACTGTTTTTATCAGGATCATTTGAACTAATAATAATTAGGTTGTTTAAACAAACTTTACGAGAGCGTTTGGGTTTATAGACGGCACGAGGAACAGACACGGTTTCAATAGTTTGAGCCCCGAGTCATTTTTTATGGTTATTATGCATCGTGTAGAACATGTTGTCTGCTAGAACCTGTGTACCTAAATTACTGGGGTGAATTCCGTCATACTTAAAGAAGGAAAGACGATTCCAAAAGAGATTAAAATTATCAATAAAAACAAGCTTACGTGAAGTACAGGTCTCCTGTAGCCAGCTGTGCAGACTCAAAGTGCGACTGAAGCAACCAATTCCACTTCCCAGACTCGGGATGGGTCCGGAGATGAAGATACGTTTTCCGCTTGATTCAAGAAATCTAAACAAGTAATTGAAATCTCGCTTCAGGACCTCCGACCTCTGATCACGAATATTATTACATCCAGCGTGGATAATCACATTCTGGACTGAGGTGTATTTCTTCAGCAGAAAGGGGAGCTGTAGAAGAATGTCCGCAACTTTGGCTCCCGAAAACGAGTGGACCACAGCAGAAGTTCTCCTAATATTCCTCACTATGGAGTCTCCCACAATCAGTGTTGCTGGTGGAGGAGGCCGAGATGAGGCTCCGGTGCGACCAGCAGAATTAAAACGCCGGGTTGAGGATTCCTGGAAGCGGCGCTGGCTACGAGCGTACGGCCTGCTGCTTTTGATGTCTATCATCTGCTGTGGCGACTGGACAGGTATCGTGGGTGCGTTGACTAAATCTGAAGACTGCGGAGGGACATCACATTCTTCTAAAACCGAAAACCTGTTTCCCAAAGCAATGCCGTAATGTTGGGTCGGGAGCTGAGGATGGCGGTCGGAGCGCCTGCCACTTCGCTTCCCCCTGCGGGCTGGTTTCCACGGGTCTGGCTCACACGGCGTGGAACAGCTTACTAGTTTTGGCCGCGCACCCAGTTGTGACCATGGTTTAGCAGCCTGCACAGTTTCTGGTCGCGGAGCAGTGGTGTCCAAAGCGGCTACAACAGCTGTATCGTTGACCGTAGCTAATAAAGAGTCAATTATGTCCTCATTATGCTTAATCTGGTGCAATAAAGTTATCCTGCCCTCAAGCTCCGTGATTTTTTCATAGAGACGCGAACAGCTGAGGCAGCCAGTTGGAGAAGATTGTGTAGACATATTAGCTCTTAGTAAACAAAAAGACGGGTTAGATGGAGATTAGAGTGGAAGGACGGAGATTTTGATATAAATTTAGGTTAAACTTGGTTTCTGCGACCGTTTTTACGTCGTCAGCAACCAAAGATTCACGTACCAAGACACACACCGTGCCTGTGAGCCAAACTCGGTGGTGGCTAGTGCAAGTGGCAGGTGAAACTAACAATTAGATTCAATTTGGTTTTAAGTTTAAATTTAGTAAAGAAAAAATGCGAAGAATTGCTTTAACCGGCTGCTAGTTGCTGCTAACAAACAAACTGCAAACAAACAACGCGCGCTCCGACAGGAACTGACGTCAAGCAGAGAATGTCAAGCAGAATAAGGACTTGTTTGGAGAAACAGTAAAAAGTTTGACAAATGATTTCTTGCATAGTTAAAATTCAGTGAGGCTGAAAGCTAATAGTCAGTTAAAGCTGTTCACAGGTCAACATGATTCCAAAACCAGGGGGAATATTCAAACAAGGAGAAGGGGAATACTCAAATCAAGACCCCAAAAATGCCAAAGCAAAGACCCAAAAACACCAAAATCCAGGGGGGGGAAAATGAAAGGAAAACACTGATAAGAACCTTATCCCATCTGTGAAACATGGTGGTGGTAGTATCATGGTTTGGGCCTATTTTGCTGCATCTGGGCCAGGACGGCTTGCCATCATTGATGGAACAATGAATTTTGAATTATATCAGAGAATTCTAAAGAAAAATGTCAGGACATCTGTCCATGAACTGAATCTCAAGAGAAGGTGGGTCATGCAGCAAGACAACGACCCTAAGCACACAAGTTGTTCTACCAAAGAATGGTTAAAGAAGAATAAAGTTCATGTTTTGGACTGGCCAAGTCAAAGTCATGACCTTAATCCAATGGAAATGTTGTGGAAGGACCTGAAGCGACCAGTTAATGTGAGGAAACCCACCACCATCCCAGAGCTGAAGCTGTTCTGTACGGAGGAATGGGCTAAAATTCCTCCAAGCCGGTGTGCAGGACTGATCAGCAGTTATAGGAAACATTTAGCTGCAGTTATTGCTGCACAGGGGGGTCACACCAGATACTGAAAGCAAAGGCTCACATACTTTTGCCACTCACTAATATGTAATATTGGTTCATTTTCCTCAATAAATAAAAGACCAAGTATAATATTTTTGTCTCATTTGTTTAACTGGGTTCTCTTTGTCTACATTTAGAACTTGTGTGAAAATCTGATGTTTTAGGTCATATTTATGCAGAAATACAGAAAATTCTAAAGAGTTCATAAACTTTCAAACACCACTGTATACCCCATCGAGCGTTTATGGTGCCACTTGAAGACAAATAAGTATTCAGTGACATCACAGGATGCTCTTTTGTGAAATCATGCTGGGATAACATGGATCATGCTGACTTGAGTAGGAACATAGCAAATGCTAATAAACTCTGAAATGTGTGTATTTTTCCATAAATTCAACTTTTCACTCAAATTGTTATGATGATTACACGTTTTGCAATGAAAAGCATTGCATTCTTCAATTTGAGAAGAATGCAAAACAGCAGCCTTTGCACTAGTGGTCTCAGATTTTTGGCCCCTCCTGTATAGTTAGACAGTTTACTCTGTGAGAACTGGCATTCCAAATCTATTTTAGCTGTTCTTTTTAAGAAAAATCTGCATGAGTCATTTTTGCACAACAAATGGCATGCAGAGTACCGTGCAAAAGTCTTAGGCAGTCTATATTTTTCAGTTTATATTCTGCTTATTCTTTATTTATGCTTTAGTGCTCACTGCATATTGTAATTCTACAATCACAGACTGTAGTCCATCTGTTTCTCTACATACTCTGTTAGTCCCCTTTACTCTGTTCTCTAATGGCCAGGACCCCACAGGACCAGCACAGAAATCCTGTAGGCAGTGTCTTGTGGGCACTGATGAAGAATTAGAGGATGACTGTATATGTAAGATTTTCTGAAACTGGAAGCAGTTCAAGTTATTACATTTCTTTTAATAAAGATCCAGTAGTTCTTTAGCAATGGCATAGTATCAGCTGGACTGATAATTACAAATAAAAATGTTACGAGAATGATTTATGTTCAAAACATTGTGCTGAGATGAAAATATAGCAACTTTCCCAAACAAGTATATACACTTTGTACAAATGATTGTCTACACATGGCATAACATTTAGCCATGCAACCATTTGGAAAATATAAATTACCACACATCTATAATAATTTTCTTCTTTGCTCAAATAGTCAGCTAGAAAAATATTCAAAGGCACAGAGGACAGTAGTCATTGTAAAGTCTAGGCAAAGCATACATTCGCTTTCATGTTGCCCACTTTGCATTATTCAATTCAAAGCAATGCAAGAATCCCGATTTCATGTTGTTGGTGCTGTTGCATAGATTGAGTGCTAATTCAGAAGCTCACAATATCACCGGAGAGTCTGTATGTGGAGCTCTGCTGTTCATAAAGAAGGAGGTGTGATGGGTGCCCAAGCCGTGGGGAGGCGCACGTGGGTGGCGCTGTCGTAAGGTGAAGCGTTGTGCATCTCGGAGGCAGGAGTGCTGTCGTACAGTGAAGATCCAGTTAATGGCACTGAGCTTGTGTGAGGCAGGCTGGCATAGTGACTGGCAGAGCTGCGGAGGAACTGGGAGCCCATACTGGTTGCCATCCCCCCTGACTGAGAAACGGGTGTCAGGGAAGTGTTGCTCACACTCCACAAACTAGTGTACTGACTGCTGGCACGACACAGAAAAGTGAAAAAGATGTTAGGTATCGCTTCATTGTATTCAGTATATAGATCATCATTCTTTCACTTTAACGACTGAGGTCTTAAAGATTATAGGAATATACAGTGGGGCAAAAAAGTATTTAGTCAGCCACTGATTGTGCAGGTTCTCCTACTTAGAAAGATGAGAGAGGTCTGTAATTTATCATCATAGGTACACTTCAACTATGAGAGGCAAAATGAGAAAAAAATCCAGGAAATCACATTGTAGGATTTTTAAAGAATTTAATTGTAAATTATGGTAGAAAATAAGTATTTGGTCAATAACAACAGTTCAACTCAGTACTTTGAAACATAACCTTTGTTGGCAATGACAGAGGTCAAACGTTTCCTGTAAGTCTTCACCAGGTTGGCACACACTGTAGCTGGTATTTTGGCCCATTCCTCCATGCAGATCTCCTCTAGAGCAGTGATGTTTTGGACTTTCAACTCCCTCCACAAATTTTCTATGGGGCTGAGGTCTGGAGACTGGCTAGGCCACTCCAGGGTCTTGAAATGCTTTTTACGGAGCCACTCCTTCATTGTCCAAGCAGTGTGTTTGGAATCATTGTCATGCTGGAAGACCCAGACACGTTCCATCTTCAATGCTCTCACTGATGGAAGGAGGTTTTGGCTTAAAATCTTACGATACATGGCCCCGTTCATTTCTTCCCTTAACACGGATCAGTGTCCTGTGTCCCTTTGCAGAAAAACAGCCCCAAAGCATGATGTTTCCACCCCCATGCTTCACAGTAGGTATGGTGTTCTTGGGATGCAACTCAGAATTCTTCTTCCTCCAAACATGACCAGTTAAGGTTTTACCAAAAAGTTCTATTTCGGTTTCATCTGACCACATGATATTCTCCCAATCCTCTTCTGGATCATCCATATGCTCTCTGCCAAACTTCAGATGGGCCTGGACATGTACTGGCTTAAGCAGGGGGACACGCCTGCCACTGTAGGATCTGAGTCCCTCTAGGCGTAGTGTGTTACTGATGGTAGCCTTTGTTACTTTGGTCCCAGCTCTCTGCAGGTCATTCATCAGGTCCCTCCGTGTAATTCTGGGATTTTTGCTCACCATTCTCATGATCGTTTTGACCCCATGGGATGAGATCTACCTCGATCTTGGGCCCCATGCAAGATTATCAATGGTCTTGTATGTCTTCCGTTTTCTTACAATTGCTCCCACAGTTGATTTATTCACACCAACCTGCTTGCCTGTTGTAGATTCACTCTTCCCAGCCTGGTGCAGGACTACAATTTTCTTCCTTGTGTCCTTCGACAGCTCTTTGGTCTTGGCCATGGTTGAGTTTGGAGTCTGACTGTTTGAGGCTGGGGACAGGTGTCTTTTATACAGATAATGAGGTCAAACAGGTGCCATTAATACAGGTAACGAGTGGAGAGCTTCTTAAAGAAGTTGTTACAGGTCTGTGAGAGCCAGAAATCTTTCTGCTTTGTGGGTGACCAAATACTTATTTTTAAATTAAATTATTCAAAAATCCTACAATGTGATTTCCTGGATTAAATTTTCTCACTTTGTCTCTCATAGCACAAGCAGTAGTTGAATAAATACTTTTTTGCCCCACTGTGTGTATATATATACACACACACACACACACACACACACACACACACACACACAGAGTGGTACGTTTTTCCCATAAAGAATAATGTAAATAATGTAAATTAATCTGTTCCAGACCCCCACACTGTATAAGGCATTATATGGATTAATGGTTATGGATAATGGATATAATGGATATATGGAGTTGTATTGCACAGGTGCTCCCTGATTTACGATGGGGCTACATTCCTATAAATCCATCATAAGTTAAATGTATCATGAACCGATGAGTTTAATATAGTCTATACTGTACAATAACTGAGCCTTGCACTTGCATTAACCTACAGTTGGCCAAAATCATAACCATAAAACCCCGTCATTAGCAACAAATCCAGCTTCTGTTTGGGATTCGACAGCGGCCAGATTTAAGCATGGAGTCCTCAAGGTGAGTGCTTCAATTCTGCCGTTTCTGTGGAGCGACACACTGCTGGTATGATGATCTGAGAAGCCATTGCATACAACAGTCGGTTATCCCTAGTAGTGATACCAGTGGGACCAGCTGAGACACCAGCTTCGGCAAACTACAAGTGTGCAGGCTCTTCAAGACCAGCTGCAACATCTGTGGTCAAATGTGCCACAGGACACCATATGGAACCTGCATACCTCCAATGCCCAACCATATCTCATCTTGTATCCAGGGTAGAGGTGGCCCAACAGGGTACTAGAGCCTCCTTGAAATTGTACAGTTATTCCCAATAACTTATCCTTCAACTCTGATGTAGTAGTAATCACTTACATATAACACCATTATATTCCTGTCATTTGATTCCAACATCCCCGTCTTGGTGAGTTATTTTTTTGTCAATGAGTGTGTGTTGGAGGTAAAGGTTGCTGACCTGGGGTTGGAGCTGGGGGGAGAGTATTGGCTTGTAGGAACCATGTTGGAGTGAGGAGTCAATTGTGAAGTGGACCAGTTCTCATGGGAGGGCAGCATGGAGAGACAAGCTGAGGCATTTTCTGAGTAACCAGCTGAAAAACAACCAAAAGACACTATCATTATCATTTCCTATACAACACTAAGCCACTTACTGCTCTTTATTCAACTGATTATGGCTACAGGCCTATTCACACCAAGTAGAGTGGTGCTTGAAAGTTTGTGAACCCTTTAGAATTGTCTATGTTTCTGCATAAATATGACCTAAAACATCATCAGATTTTCACACAAGTTCTAAAAGTAGATATAGAGAACCTAGTTAAACAAATGAGACTGTTTAATTTAAAGAACAGGGATCTATCAAAAGTCTGTTCTTCACAACTGCTCTTCAGAACACTGAACAACAATGGTGTGCATGGCAGGGTTACAAGGAGAAAGCCACTACTCTCCAAAATGGACATTGCTGCTCGTCTGCAGTTTGCTAAAGATCACGTGGACAAGCCAGAAGGCTATTGGAAGAATGTTTTGTGGACGGATGAGACCAAAATAATATTTTTTTGTTTAAAAGAAAAGTGTTATGTTTGGAGAAAGGAAAACACTGCATTCCAGCATAAGAACCTTATCCCATCTGTGAAACATGGTGGTGGTAGTATCATGGTTTGGGCCTGTTTTGCTGCATCTGGGCCAGGACGGCTTGCCATCATTGATGGAACAATGAATTCTGAATTCTATCAGAGCATTCTAAAGGAAAATGTCAGGACATTTATTGTCAGCGTGTTGCTTGCCCTAGAAGCTCTTGTGCTCTGCTACTAGCAGGATGAGCTGTTCTGCTTGACAACCGAGTTCTGATTGGTCAGCCTGATTTTAAAGCTTCCAAACAATGCAGAAATTAGAACAGGCTCCGATTAAAAATTGTCTGTCAGTATCAGCATTGATATACATCTGTTCTTTTTCAAATCCTGTTTTTTTTTCATCTGTAAAAATCAGACTTGGTGTGAAAAGGCCTTTAGACCACTGAACTAAACTGGGGTCTTCAGTCATTCTGTGACTGATGGTCACTAAATTTACAGCTGTGACTTCCAATGTGGACAAAAGCTTCAGGAATGCCAGTCATTCACCTCTCAGTGGCACTTGTTTGAGTTTCTCATTAGTGGCATGGGTGCATGTGCACTGGGAGAAAAGTAAGACTGTTTATGAGTGTGTTCTTACTGGGGGAGGTTGTTCTGTGAGGGTACGAGCTCGGGTAAGGCGAAGAACGATGACTCCTCAACGTGGAATAGCGCTCACAGCCATGAGTGGACGGCAAAGTCAGTGCACCTCCAAACTGAGGGTAAGAGTTCGCAGGAGGACAGAGAGATCCAGGTCCTGGTAGAAACCAGCTACTCACTAAGCACACAGAAAAAGAGTTGAATATGTGTTTGTATACTACTTCTGTACTCTGGAACTGTGGTGGCCTAGCGGTTAAGGTACTGGAATATGGACCAGAAGGTCCAGGGTTCAAATCCCACCTCTGCCAAGCTGCCACTGTTGGGTCCTTGAGCAAGGCCCTTAACCCACAATTGCTTGGATTGTAAGGTTGTATCAATTACAAACCATTAGTTATATCAAACTTACACTGAGTGTAGCCAGACTGTTGGTTCTCGCTGCCATCATCTATGATTTCTTTATGATCACTTCTACAACACAAAATGAAAACATGAAGGCTGCTTCTTCTTTTCTTTTTATTTTTCTGTTAGAAAATAATATAGCAGGTTTACTCTACCTTTCTTTGGCATCTAGGAAAGCTTTAGCAAATGGGTTGTGTTTTATTTTAAGCGCGGTAATCTGAAAAAAAAACAACAACACACATTAGGCATATTACCAGACTGCTTTAACAAGTAATATAATGAACTGCGTTATTAAGCTAATGCTTTATGCGGATGTGACACAACATGCCTCCTCATTCTGGTATGCAGTAACCGCTATGAACTGGGTTTCAGGGAAAGAATGGCTGGTGATCGTTCTGTGGGGTCCTCCAACTCGCACGATGTGAATCCGCGGCTCATATTTGTGCAAAGAGTTCAGCATGATCTAAAAAGCAGCACAAAAAAAATCCACCTTTTACGATATACTTTTCCATGTGATTTAATTTCCAGGTACACGCCATGTCTTAAGAATTAGAACCGGAAATATAAATCAGTCAATAAATCTTATTCACGTCTGAATGACAGAAAACTAGTACGAGCAATCCCTTGCTTTCCGTTTTCGGGAAGTGTTTCACATTTTGTAGAAGATTCAAAGATACGAATTACTGTACCGTACAGTACAGTACTGAATTAAATGTTTTCATATTGTATTTGAATTAATTATATTGTTTAAAATAAAACACTGTGCAAAGTATCTAAACTACTATGCGACTTGTTCACAAAACGTAGGTTTTTTTGGCCTCTTTATGCTGGAATAATGGGACTATACAGTCGTATGAAAAAGTTTGGGCACCCCTGATCATTTTCATGATTTTTCTTTATAAATCATTGGTTGTCCAGCTCAGCAATTTCAGGTAAATATATCATATAGCAGATGAACACCGTGATATTTGAGAAGTGAAATTAAGTTTATAGGTTTTACAGAAAGTGTGCAGTAATTATTCAAACAAAATTAGGCAGGTGCATCAATTTTGGGCACCATTGGACAATCCAGCTTCATTTTGGAATATAAAGTGCTGTTGTACTGATGAAACTAAAATTTGAGTTATTTGGACATAAACAAGGAGCGGAAAAAGAAAACAACACAGCATCCCAAACAAACACTTGCTACCCACAGTAAAATTTGGTGGCGGTTCCATAATGCCCGCGGGACTGTGTGGCCAGTGCAGGTACTAGGAATCTTGTTAAAATTGAGGGTCGCATGGATTCCAGTTAATATCTCCAGATTCTTAAGAACAATGTTCAAGAATCAGTGACAAAGTTGCACCGAGGCCAACGACCCCAAACCCTGCTCATAATCTACTAAGGCATTCATGCAGAGGAACCAGTACAACGTTCTGGAATGGCCATCTCAGTCCCCAGACATGAATATTACTGAAAATGTGGGCTGTCCATGCTTGGAAACCATCAAAGATGACTGAACTGGAGATGTTTCTAAAGAAGAATGGTCCAAAGCACCTTCAACCAGAATCCAGACTGGAAGCTGTAGGAAGCGTTTAGCGGCTGTTATTTCTACAAAATGAGGATCTACTAAATATTGATGTAATTTTTCTGCTGGGGTGCCCAAATTTATGCACCTGCCTAATTTTGTTTGAATAATTACTGCACACTTTCTGTAAATCCTATAAACTTCATTTCACTTCTCAAATATCACTGTGTTCATCTGCTATATGATATATTTAACTCAAGTTGCTGATCTGAACAACCAATGATTTATAAACTAAAATCATGAAAATTATCAGGGGTGCCCAAACTTTCTCATACGACTGTATATATATATGATATGAGGTCAAAGATGTGACATGTCTACTTGATAACATATTCTACTATTAATTAATATAAATATTACATTTAATACTTCAATTCCAGTTCTCAAAAAAAATTACACAAGAAGTTAGCCAATAAATTAAGGCTAAAACAGGAAACATGAGCCAAAAAGCCAGCATATTAAAGAGAAACATGTGAGAAGATTGGTTACTTGGATACAACTTGGGTTAAAGCTTTGTGGGGGGGAATTTGAAGTTTGAGTAGTGAAGGTACAGGACTATGACCTAGAAAGTCTGGGGTTTAAATGCTATAGGGATATAGCCCATTTGTTTGTTCATCCTAATGTTGTAAGGTTTTATATATATTGTATTTGTGTGTAAGACGAACCTGTCCTCCCCCATTGTGTTTGTTGGTAAGCTTGACTCTGCTGAAGGAGACGGGCGCTTTCATCCAGTGCGCCCCGAAGTTGGGGGAATCCGGGTGCATGTACACACAGCTGGACGAGCGAGGTTCGGGTCTGCCCCCTGCCACCCACTCCCCGTTCACATACTTCCAACGGTGCGAGTCCGCCGCTGAGAAGTCCAACAGGAACGAATACATGGCGCTCGGGTCCAGTCCAGATATGCTCACCTTCAGCACGGGGAACATACGCCTGCACACGGAACATACAGTACAGTTGTGGTGTTTAAACTCGATGTACAGAGTGGGCCATTTATATGGCTACACCTAAATAAAATGGGAATGGTTGGTGATAACTTCCTGTTTGTGGCACATTAGTATACGGGTGTTGACCATGGTGGCCATTTTGGATCCAACTTTATTATTTCCAATTGGAAGAGGGTCATGTAACTCATCAAACTTATTGAGAATTCAACAAGAAAAACAATGGTGTTTTTGGTCTTTATTCCTTCATGAGTTACTTACAAGTTTATGACCACTTATAAAATGTGTTCAAAGTGCTGCCCATTCTGTTGGATTGTCAATGCAACCCTCTTCTCCCACTCTTGACACACTGATAGCAACACCGCAGAAGAAATGCTAGCACAGGCTTCCAGTATCCGTTGTTTCAGATGTAGAACACGTCGTATCTTCACAGCATAGACAATTGCCTTCAGAGGACCCCAAAGATAGAAGTCTAAGGGGGTCAGATCGGGAGAGCATTTCTTCTGCGGTGTTAATATCAGTTATATCACCAACCATTCGCATTTTATTTAGGTGTATCCATATAAATGGCCCACCCTGTACTAATGAACATGGATGAAGCCTATCTCTATAGAATGCTATTTTGAGATCATCGGCATTGGCGAATGTCTGCGCTCACAACGCCAATATTCAAAAATAGAGGAGAAAATGCTGAGAAACTTTGTTTCCTGTGTTACAACTTGCAGCTCATAAACTGGCACTACTGAGTGACTAAGAACAAAGAGATGCGAAGGGAACATTCAGTGGGACCATTTATGAGAAGATGAAAACTTTGTTTAGAACATTACAGCTTGCTGCTCTTAAATGGGACTGGGATTGTGCACTGCTCTAACATTGTTTGTTTCCCCCCCCCCGAAACGCATAAAGATGCTGTTATCTGGTAATAAGATGTTGTTAAGTGCAATAAAACATTTCATATTTCTTATTTATAAAAAAAAGATTTTTTTCTCATTTTTCTCATTTATTATTATTAGTTTTATCAGTCGCAAAAAAAAGTGGTATCGGCATTATATATCAGCTATCAGTCACCTTGCTCATTAAATATTGGCATCGGCATTAAAAAAGCAATATCGGTCGACCACTACTCAGAATAACAAAATAACCTCAGAACAGCAAAGGCAGAAAATAAAGTTATCAAATGAAGAAACAAAATTTCAATTAGGCCACAGTTTAAATGTTGGTGTTTTAACATTGCACCACAATGTAAATGTTGTTCAACGCAGTAATAGACCAGTGACAAAATTTCGAGAAAATTCCTAGGAATGTCAGGAATTTCCCAAATTATTTAAAACAAAGTTTTTTTTTGTGGAGCTTTACTTTATATACAGTACAGTGCACATTTAGACCTGAACTTTTGTGAGCACTCAAAGAATCTCCCAATTGCTAAATTATCTATATGATGGTATGGACCACTATAAACCTACATGACACTCACACTAATTCCCTTAGCTAAATAAGAACGTCATTCTTAGAACTTTCTATACCATTAGTGACCTGTACCCAGCTGTTCTTTTCATTTCTCAAAGCTTTACCTTGTATTTAAATCATTTGCATTTTATTCTAAAATAATTATATAAAATAAAAATAGTGTGTATATATATATATATATATATATGTATGTATATTTTTGTGTTTAATTGCTGAATTATATGTCATGTCTATATCACAGGAAACATTTATAAACATTGAAAATAAATAAAATACAGGTATTCACTGTTCAGCATCCATCCGATCAACGTCTGATCAACGATCAACGGCCATTTTAGTTTCAGGTTTAGGAATTATAATGGAAAATAAAAATCTGCCTTGTATAAAAATATATCATTCACATCTGAATGACAGAAAACTAGTACAAGCCAACCCCTGCGACACCTGCTGACAGAAAAGAGAATTAAAAGTCAGGAAAAACATGGGACCAGTGCTAGAACATGTGGTGTTCTAGCGGTTAAGGAACTGGATTCTGAACCAGAAGGTCTAGGGTTCAAATCCCACCTCTGCCAAGCTGCCACTGTTGGGTCCTTGAGCAAGGCCCTTAACCCACAACTGCTTGGATTGTAAGATTGTACCAATTGTAAGTCGCTTTGGATAAGGTCGTCTGCTAAATGATGTAAATGTAAATGGTGTTGTTTGAAGTGTAATAAAAGATACAATACAGTAAATATGTTTTCATATTGTGTTTTATTTATATTGTTGTTGTTTCCTCCTATATTCCAAAAACATCCATGTTAAGTTAATTGGTGTTTCTAAAGTGTCCTTAGCGTGTAGGAGTGTGTGAGCCCCACGATTTACATTTACAACATTTAGCAGACGCCCTTATCCAGAGCGTCTTATAATTGGTACAGTCTTACAATCCAAGCAATTGTGGGTTAAAGGTCTTGCTAAAGGAGCCAACAACAGAGGTGGGATTTGAACCCTCGACCTTCTGATCCAGAGTCCAGTACCTTAACCACTAGGCTACCACAGTACTACGATGGATTGGTGCAGACTTTTGCTGAGCCCTGACCAAGATTAAGCGGACAAGAAATTGAATGAATTGTTGGACTATGTGCCTTAAATATATGTCCGATCTATGTTCTGTTTCACAGAACTTAATATGGATTCAGCATACCTGTACATAAAATTTGGCTTTAAAGAAATATGTTGTGCCTAAGACCTTTATTTGAAATGTGGATGCATGTAGTAGGCTATTTGTATCCTCGATTTACATTTGAATAATACTGCTGCAATAATAATTATATAGTTCTTTTGGAGCAAAAAAAATCTGTGTATATATTAATGGTAAAGGCAATAAAGTCCATGATAACTACTAAAACTAACAGATATATGTTTTAAATGTATCAACAGGTCAAGTTAAAAGGGTTTAGATTTCAAAATCAGAAGACACACACAGAGTAACAGCAGTAGCCTACCTGCCGTTCTTGGTTACGATCATCTCGTTGGTGAGCTCTCGGAACTTCTGCCACAGCTCCTGCTCATCCAGACTCACTCTCAACTCCCTCTCGGTCGGGTCTCCTTTCTCGCTCCCGGCCTGTAGTTCGTTCTCCACGGCGCTCAGCAGATGATCCACCCGATACTGCACGGCTTTTCCGGAGCACTCGCTACCAACCGAAGCCATATTTATCCAAGAAGCGTCCGCGGAATGTGCAAACCGTGCGTGAGAAGTCACACACTCTGACCCATGGACAGGTAGTTATCTCGAGGCTACCGTTATGCTGGAGTAACTCTAGACTCGACATATATAGCGCTGGCGCCGACTGGACGCACGTGATTGGCCGGTCGAATCCTTTGAAATGTGCCGACAATCCATCCATTGGCTGAGCTTTTAAATAGCAGTGGGAATAAGCAAGGCTACATTTGAAATAGAATATCAACTTATACAATTTTTAGGAAATCTCTGTAATGCTACTGTTTGATTGATTGGAAATGTGTTTATTCTCATAGTTTATTTTAAATACAAAATGCATTGGATTGGGAAATATATTGGTTTCACTTTAGTCTTTTAATAAAGAAAAAGGAAGACAAAGAGTGAACAAACAAACCAATTTGAGTTATGACAGTTGGGGGTAATGCATTGGTTTCAGGTTAGATCCATCCATCCATCCATCCATCCATCCATCCATCCATCCGTCCATCCATCCGTCCGTCCGTCCCACCTACCCACCTATCTCTTTGTCTGTTGGTTTGTTTGTTTGTCAATCTATCTGTAAATCCATCCATTCACATAACTATAAATCCACCCACCCATCCATCCATCCATTCATCCATTCATCCATCCATCCATACCTCACACCTACCCACCTATCTCTTTGTCTGTTGGTCTGTTTGTTTGTCAATCTATCTGTTAATCCATCCATTCACATAACTATAAATCCATCCATCCATCCATCCATTCATCCATCCATCCATCCATATCTCACACCTACCCACCTATCTCTTTGTCTGTTGGTCTGTTTGTTTGTCAATCTATCTGTAAATCCATCCATTCACATAACTATAAATCCATCCATCCATTCATCCATTCATCCATCCATATCTCTCACCTACCCAACTATCTCTTTGTCTGCTGGTCTGTTTGTTTGTCAATCTATCTGTTAATCCATCCATTCACATAACTATAAATCCATCCATCCATTCATCCATTCATCCATCCATCTCTCTCACCTACCCAACTATCTCTTTGTCTGCTGGTCTGTTTGTTTGTCAATCTATCTGTTAATCCATCCATTCACATAACTATAAATCCACCCACCCATCCATCCATTCATCCATCCATCCATCCATCCATATCTCACACCTACCCACCTATCTCTTTGTCTGTTGGTTTGTCAATCTATCTGTTAATCCATCCATTCACATAACTATAAATCCATCCATCCATCCATCCATCCATTCATCCATCCATACCTCACACCTACCCACCTATCTCTTTGTCTGTTGGTCTGTTTGTTTGTCACTATCTGTTAATCCATCCATTCACATAACTATAAATCCATCCATCCATCCATCCATCGCTCTTTCTCCTATCTATCTATCTATCTAACCATCCATCTATTTATAAATTCATCCATCCTTTCATCTTCATACATCCATTGCTATATATCCATCCATCTGTCTATCAATCTCTTTCAATCCATCCATTCATCTCTATCCAAATACTCATCTCACTGCTCTATCCATCACTCTATCCATCCATCCATCCATCCATCCATCCATTACAGACCCAACAAATACAATACAAATCTACCTTCAGTCTAATGTTAAAGTTTAGGGGATAAATGCATTTTGCTGATTTTCTAAATGAAAGAACCTTTGCTGGGAAAAACCTCCATAAAACATATTTCTAAAAAAAAAACTTAATTCATACATGAAACAGATTGGAGAAAAAATAAACAATAGAATCTGGCATGTGCAAAATACAGATCCAATAAATAAAATGAAAGTTCATTGAACGCATTTATGAGTTGACTATTAATCCAGACCACTTTCACATGGGTCTATATTATGCGCAGACAAAATGCTCACAACATCTCAAAGAGCATTACTTGGAATCTTTGAATATTTATTACAAACAAAAAATCATATCACCTGAAGGATTATAATTATATGCTAATTAAGCAAATATAAAGAAATATTGTCAACACTATTTTACTAAACCACAGATTAACCCCATCCTTCAATACTGCATAAAACCATTAAGGTACACTGGGAAATATAACTAAAATAAACAACAGTGTGAAAATAACCAAAGCTGCAGTTCTGAGGCACTAAAATCACATACAGTATTTGTCTATATGTAATTGGTCCACATCTTCTCACCAGAACCTTTAACCTGTAACTATAAAATATATCGGTTATTAAATAAGATAAAGATGCATAAAAACCACTAAAAATTAGCTTTTTTACCAGTGAAATGCTATGACAAGACAAATCCTCCATGGACAGTGGAATGTCTTCAATGGAGATGTTATTTGCTCTGCTGGTCCTACATTGAGATGATTGTAACCTGCAAAAATTGGAAATGTTAGAATCATAGTGTATTCACAGTGTAATTTTCGCTATTTGTAACAAGTACTTTTAACCTTGTCATCTGGTCAGCTGGTGTATTTCGTTCCTCTGTGCGTGAATAATCAGGTGCTGTGTGTTGTCTTAGAGGCTGTGGTGGAGGTGGACGTTCTTTAGCGGAGACACTGTCCAGGTGCACATTCCACATCTGTAACATAAGGGATAATTAATGTAATGGCATAACGTTTGGGGTAAATTGGGTTTATTCATTCATTCTATTTCATTCAACACTTAATGCAATTCAGGGTGGCGGGGACCAGCCCCAGACAGGGCGCCAATCCATCTCAGGGCATTAGGTTTAGAAGTCCACAGAGTAGATGAAAATTCTTTGTAGTTCCCTTTTTTTTAGCAAATGGACATATGTAGTATCACAAATTATGGAAAATTAACCCAAATTAAAATTTTTTCCTGCCTAAAATGATTAGGTACGATTCAGAAACCCTTCAAGGTTGTACTAGACTTCCCAAATATCAATAAATATGTTTTTTGATGGCAGCGGAACATAATCAGTGGCCATTCAGAGTGTATATACACTATAAGGCAAAAGTGTTAGGACACACCTCTTAATTATTCGGTTCAGGCGTTTCATTCAGTCCCATTGCCACCAGTGTATAAAATCAAGCACCTAACCATGCAGTCTGCATTTATAAACATTTGTGAAAGAATGGGTCATTCTAAACAGATCACTCACATTGGGACACTTTAGAAACACCGACTGACCTAACGCATTACTTTGGAATATGAAGGAAAGCCAAGTACCCAGAGGAAACTAACCGGGTATCTCCAGAGCTGTGAGGTGACGGTGCTAACACCTAAGCCACTGTGCTGCCCACTAGAGACAATAGCCTAGATACTGTATTTCATATGAGCAGTTTGAACTTACCAGGTCTTTGATGCTGTGCCCTGTATCATACTGCTTTGTGAATCTGTTTCTTTCCATTAAGCTGTGCATGAAAATGAAGAACAATGACTTTATTGTTAGTTTATATACGTTATGCGATGCCTGGCCAAAAAAAAGGGTCACCACCTGGATTTAACTAAGCAAATAGTTAAATAGTTTAAAAAAAGAGCCTCCCATCAGATAATTACTGCATTGGTGATTATGTTTCCGCTGGCAACAAGTTCTTTAACCCTAACTGATGCAGTGAGTAGCTTCTCATTTGGACACATCCTGTGGTCGTAGAAAAGATGTTCATCTGTTTCAGAACGGTCAAATTGTGAAAGAGTGGTTCAGGCATCATTTTCACACATGGATTGGCCACCACAGAGTCCAAAGCTGAACCTCATTGAGAATCTTTGGGATGTAACGGAGAAGACTTTGGCAGTGGTCCAAATCTCCCATCATCAATACAAGATCTTGGGGAAAAATTAATGGAAATCTGGACAGAAATAAATGTTGGGACATTGCAGAAGTTTGTGGAAATGATGCCACAGCGAATGTGTGTCATAATCAAAGCTAAAGGTGGTCCAATGAAATATTAGTGTGTGACCTTTTTTTGGCCAGGCAGTGTATTACATAGCTATATCATTTGGTAGACTAACCTGCGAGAATGAGCCATGTGGCTGAGGGAGAGACTGTGCATGAGGTGGAGTTTGTGCTGAGTTACAGTTGCAGCAGTCAGTTTGCAATGGGGCTCCTTAACTCTCTGTTTGAGTAAATAGCATGGCAAGAAATCTACCACTGACAGTGGCCTCTCATATTATGGCTCTCATTACTTTGGATAACAACCTAACATGTTAATTGTTCAATAATATACTCGTTGACAAAAAAAATTAAAGCACCCAGATAGAAGTGTCAACAAGTGTCTGATCCATCAACAAGCCCGAGCAGCTCCCATAGTTTAGGTGTCCACCATCCAGACACAGGTAACACTTTCAGTACACACCTCTGTCTCTGCCTGAACCATTTACAGGTGTTTAGCTGAAGGAAATTTGTTGTCATGGTGCCCATTATGTGTTCTGCCATTGACAGCCATTGCGGTGTTCAAAAACCCTGGACTGCTATGGACTGGAATTATTGTCTTTAGCGACAATTTAAGCTTCTGTTTAGGAGTTTGAGTATGGAGGCCTCGTGGTGAGCGCTTCAGTACTGCCTTTACTGTGGAGCAACACACTGCCCTAGCTGCTGGTATGATGATCTGGGAAGCAATTGGATACGTCAGTCAGTCACCTCTAGTCGTGATACGAGGGACACTAACAATTCAGTGATATGTGCAGGACATCCTGCAGTCACGTGTGTTGCTTCTCTTGGCAGGGGTTCCAACTGGCATTTTTCAGCAGCATAATGCTCACCCACACACAGCAAGAGCTTCCCAGGAATGTCTCCGCCAGATTAGAACACTTCCTTGGCCTGTCCGGTCGCAAGATTTATCGTCAATCAAGCATTTATGGGACCAATTAAGATGCAAGATTTGGCAACCTACAAGTGTGCAGGATCTACAGGCCCAGCTGCAACATCTGTGAGCAAATGTGCTGCAGGATACAATATGGAACCGGCGGAACTGTGGTGGCCTAGTGATTAAGGTACTGGACTATGGACCAGAAGGTCCAGGGCTCAAATCCGACCTCTGCCAAGCTGCCACTGTTGGGTCCTTGAGCAAGGCTCAACGCACAGTTGCTTGGATTGTAAGATTGCAATTGTACGTTAATCTGGATAAGAGCATCTGCTAAATTACATAAATGTAAATGGAACCTGTGTGCCCCCATGCTCATCCGTATCTCATATTCTATCCAGGCTAGGGGTGGCCTAACAGGGTACTAGAACCTCCTTTCGGTTGTACAGTTTTCCCCAAGAAACGTATCCTTTCGCCCTAATATTGTTATCACTTACATATATCATCATTACCTTCACACAAAGTTTCATTCTATCCCATCAACTCCTCCTTGGTGCGTAAAGTTTTTGTCACTGAGTATAATTTGTGGCCAAATGAACAAGTATTCAAAAGGTACCAAATGAGGAATGTTGGTTCTGAGTGTCTCCAAGTATTCAGGCTGTAGAGTAGAAAATGTTGGGACCTGTAACTCCTTAGTGAAGACCTGTTGAATAAAAAGTTCATTTAAAATGAGCTTTATATGCGAATTTCATTTCATCACCATGACACTGCATGGGAAAGCGTCATACATAAGAAGAGAGGCTGAAGTGGTAAATAGGGCCTGACATTAGTACAGTGAACGAAGGTGATGAGGAACATGTCACATCTCACAGTTTGGGTGTCAGCCTCAGCACCTGCCTCTCTCACCCTACAGGGAACATGCATACAGCAGGACAAGGGGGTGAGAAGTCAGGAGGGGGCGGCGTAGGAAGAGAGCTGTTGATGAAACGCGACTACTCACACACCTCCAGCCCATGTAGAGCACAAGTGAGGGGATCATTCCATTTTTAACACTACAGCTAGGTTGCATAACACGGACATCCACTTTAACTGCATTTATAAGCCCAGAGAGTACATGGAAATACGTAGTAGGCATTAGTAGTACCACAAATTAAGTGTGGAAAATGGAGGATAATGGTTGAAGGAAAAAACTGCAGCCTCGGCTTTATGTGGAGAAGATGACTGGTATAGGTAAACAGGATGCCTCAATCTCAATGCCTGAGTGTCAGTCGTGGAATGGGATCTGATATTCCGTTTCTGTGCCTGACTGGTGATGGCATGACTGGGCATCAGGGCTTATCCTCCTCAGCACTATCTGCCCACTGTTTGCTCTCCCTTATTCTGGTCTCCAGACAAGGCCTGCACTGTTTGCCCACATTCACCTTTGACGAGGTGGTGTGAGAGAAAATGAACTCTGAAATGCATGTTTGTCTGAGGAGCCCCCTACCTCCTTTTTGCTCTCTTCCACGTATTTCCTTCATCCTGTTTCCCACCTTTCTGTCGTCCTGTTTATTTCTGGCAGGTGTGCGCACAGTGACACTTGATTTTCAGGATGTAGTCTGTATTAACTACAAACTGGATTAGGCAAACAGGTACTGAAAAACCCTCAGAAGGAACATTGGCATACAGTGTCTGAAAGCCTTTGTCTGTTGCTTTGGAACATACAGGACTTGCGCAAAAGTCTTAGGCCACCATTAGTTTCAAACTTGAATTTGTCGTCCCATTTACATTTACAGCATTTAGCAGACACCCTTATCCAGAGCGACTTACAATTGATACAATCTTACAATCCAAGCAATTGTGGGTTAAGGGCCTTGCTCAAGGACCCAACAGTGGCAGCTTGTCAGATGTGGGATTTGAACCCTGGACCTTTTGGTCCATAGTCCCGTACCTTAACCGCTAGGCTACCAGAGTCCCATAATATTCTTTTCCACTGATCTTCAATCCTCTTCTGAAAAAGTGTTTTCTTGGCTGCTATCCTTACAAAAAGACCATTCCTGATCAAGCTTCTTGGAAAAAGGGACAATTGGCATCCTGATGAAGCTGCCAGATGCTGCTATTCCTCAAGTGTAAGGGGTCAAGTGTAAATACTTGCCACTGTAGCCTATATAAGCTTTTTTTTTTTTCTTTTTTTTAATACTGCATACAAATTTCCTGTATTTTCTGGTTGTATTCTAATAAAGAGATTGAAATAATTATATATGGTCATTATACCATTGCTAAAACAATGGTATAGCTAATCTAATGGTGGCCTAAGACTATTGCACAGTACTGTACATTAAGACAAAGTGAAATTTCAGTTTAGTTTTTGAAAAATTTAGAGTTTTTAAACTAAATTTAAAAGAGGCTATCTGTCTTCTCTGTCCATTAAATCATTGTGGAGAACAAGTATTGTAATACACACTGGCCATGTTCTAAAATGCACCAAAGAATATTTGGTCATTCTGTCAATAACTGTCCCAAAATAAAATTGGTTCCTGACTAATTATTAGGTACGATTAGGAAACCTTTCAACATTGTAAACAGACTTCCCAAATACAGTGGTACCTTGGTTCCCGACCACCTCGGAACTCGTCGAAATGGTTCTTGACGCATTTTGACTAGAAAAATGTGTCTCGGTTCTCGTCGTTTGCTCGGTACTCGGCCCACTTGTTTAAACATGTATGACTCGAGCTGTGAGACTCGTTTCAGCCGAAACTCGAATCCCGATTCAGTACACAGTGATTCAGATTCACAATACCCATATTTTCATAGTGTTTTTCTTTGTTCCTACATCTACAGTACTGTATTCTTAGTGCAAATAAATCTCCATGTTTCTTAAAAAGGGTTGTATTGCCTGTCAACCGAAAGGGAAACAGGAACTTAATGCTCCAGAACACATGTTGCAGTTAGCGTTAGCAGCTATGCTAGGGCCCTGACTTCACCAAAACAGTAAGTGTTGCTTTTACTTTTGACTTTCAATCCATTACTTACTAAATTACATGAGATTTTTCATCACTTTATTATACAATCAGCTTTGTACTAATGATTTTGGCCAAATGTAGGTTAATGTGCTTATCATTACTCATCATAGGCTATGATACAGTATAGACCGTTCTACCAAACACTTGTTAAACTCCCCAGTTCATGATACATTTAACTTATAATGGATTTGTCTGAACAACTCAGGGAGCACCTGTACAATACAACTCCATTAATGCATATAATGCCTTATACAGTGTGGATTGTCTGAGGGTCTGGAACGGATTCATTCAATTGACAGTATTCCTAATGGGAGGGAAAAAATTGCCTTCTGAAACGAATTAACGTCGAGAACTGAGGTACCACTGTGTTAATAAACATGTGACTTCATGGAAGATGAAAATAATTATGGACCATTCAGAGTGTATATACACAACCAATGAACAAAAATATTGGGACATATCCTTAATCACAGAATTCCAGTGTGTCATTCGGTCTCTGCCACAGGTGTACAAAATGGTTTCCATGGCCAAGCAGCTGCATGCCAACCTTACATCACCTAGCATAATGGCATCGAATTTAGTGGTGTAAAGCACAATGCTACCGGACTCTGGAGTAACGTGTTCTGTGGACTTCTCTATCTGGCGGTCTGATGGGCGAGTCTGGATTTGGCGAATGCCAGGAGAACGTTAAAGTTTGGTGGAGGGATAATGCTGTGGGGTTGTTTTTAAACTATGCCTAGGCCCTTTAGTTGAAGTGAAGGGATACTAAGACATTGTAGACAATTGCATGCTTCCAAAATTGTGGGAACAGTTTGAGGAAAGAGAACAGAGGGTGCGTGCCAGGCCCACTTTTCCAACATTAGTGTCAGACCTCACAAATGGTATTCTGGATGAACAAGCAAAAGTTCTCACAGACCCAGTCCAAATCCTTCCCAAAACAGTGGAAGTTGTTACAGCTGCAAAAGGGGACCAACTCCATATTAATGCCTATGAATTTACAATGATATATCATAAAAGCTCCTGTACCTGTAATGTGCATGTGTCACAATAGTTTTGTCCATATAGTGTATGTTTATTGGAAGGAATGCGAAGAGGGAGATCTAACCACTGCAGTTGTGTTTGTTTGTCTGTATTTGGCATAAGCACATCTCCTGTGGTTTAACACGTACCCTGGGAAATCTTAGCTTACATCCATCCATGCTGAGCATACCATCTTCTCCTCCACTTTCTGATTCTCCAACCTGCTGTATGATACAGAAATTGCCACTAATCTCTATCGCGACTGGGATGTATTACCAAATCTCAGTTGTTATTACTACAGCAAGAATCAAAACAGTCAAACCAATGAACTCAACTATACTGGTTATTAAGAAAGGGCTATTTAAGTGAATCATGACATTTGAACATTTTGGCACTGAGATCTGGCCCCTAGTCCAATCATGGGCAATACATTATAATTGAAGAGGATGTATGGAGTTTTTTTATGCTGGAATGCTGAGGTTAATGTGGTACATAGTAAGGCATTGTGGTCATCTTGGTACACATTATTATGTCTGAGGCCCAGTCTATGGTAGGGATGCCAGAGTAGGAAAAGGGGTAAAGGGAAGGGGAGAAAACAGCCAACAATACCTGTCACCACACACAATATACTCAAAAGCTTTATAGAACACTCAAAATCTTGATTTGTAGATATCTTCTGAAGACCATGGGAAGACCAAAAATAAGTTCTCTCTCATTTCTTTCTGTATATTTGATGATACTGTAACTATGACTGAGATGGTTTCAGTCCGAGATCTCAACTATCATCTTACCAAAATTATTTTTAGATGTTATTTGTTTACGGTACAAATAATTTTCTTTGGTAAATCATTAGAATGTGCTCTGTGACCTAATGTCATGAGTTTGGATGCCATGTGGTTACCTCCTGTCTTACTAAGCAGTAGGTGTGTGGACCATGGAAAGATTGTTGGGTTGTTAACATCTTCCTAATGATGTGCTACTTCTCAAGAGTAGCATTGGCACAGCCCGGATCACGCCCAATAACACTGCACACCTGGGTGACGACACACTTTATCTACTGAGTGCAAACTGTCCCTCTGCAGCACGGTGGAGCAGGGCCTAGTTTGCTCACATCAGCATGTAGCACCTAGCAGTCCTGTATCAAGCCCATACACACAGAATGAGAGACAGCGGGTCAGTTATAGTGCAATTCAGAAATCAGATTCTGGAATGCCACTACTGTCTTTGATTGCAAGAGCTTAATTAAAGAGGGTTTGGACAAGGCGTTTGAATCTGTTTTCATTTTATATGGCTCCAACGTGGTTTTTTTAACCTGAGTCTTATTTTTCCACTCAGCCCAGCAACAGACTGAGCAATGCTATGAGCAACCGCATTTGTCTAACTGTCCTGAAAATAAATGTGTGTGAAATTCTACATGCTAAGTAGACCTTATGAGTCATTGCCTTTCATGAAGACCAGTGTTTCCAACACACAGAGTTTACTTGGCACGTCACCCTGATATACATATACAGGCCCTTATTAGAATTTTTAATTTTAGCCCTCTGAAAAAACAATGCCACCCACAATCAATTAAAGGCTTTTTCACAGAGAGTCCAATATTTATGGACGAAAATACGCATTTCAAGTTTTGAAAAAGAACACACATATTAAAATTTAAAATCTGAGCCTGTTGGAACTTCTGCGTTGTTCGGATGCATTAAAATCAGGCTGACCAATCAGAGTTCCGTTGTCAGGGAAAACAGTTCATCCTGCTAGTAGCAGAGCACAAGAGCATGACATCCTGTTATTGCAACACACTGACTACAAAAACATGAATATTAAAAACAATATGGTGAAATTAAGTGAAATTAATGGTGAAAACCATATTAATTTCGTTGACGAATGATTTTTGTCATAGTTTTCGTCAACGACCCTTCTTTACTAATGAAAGGGAGTCAATGACTAAATTAAAATTAATGAAAAAATGACAGAAACTAGGAGGAAATGAATTGACACTTGTCAACGAATAAAAACGAAACGAAAATGTTTGGCAGAGACTACATCCAATTAGATCTGATTTAGTTTATGGAAAGGTGGGACAAGTCGGGTAACGATCCAATCAGTGATGTGGTAAGACGCAGACGTTTGATTTAACCTCGGGAATACTGTACAAGTAGCCTCTGTACTGTTTCTCATGAAACCAACTCGACAATGTCAACACCTGAGAGAAAGAGGAGAGTCGATATATTGGCACATTTCTCATTTAATGTCAAGGAAAACAACACTCTTCGTGAGCCTGTGTGGGGCGCCATCTCCGGCAAAAACTTGAAACGACATCTGCATGCGTGTCTAAAACTGCTGTCAAGCTATCCGCACCTAAATGGCGCGAGCTCATATTTTAGCGGTATTACGGTAATACGTTGCAAACGCCAAGTTCATTACGTTTACTCCAGTATTTCAGCGAATAAGGTAGGGATTAAAATATGTTTCCAGTTCGCGACGTGGATATATTTTACTTTGTCTAAAAAGTGCTCATACTATCTTTAAGGAGTATTCGGATAACAAAACTCCGTTATATACTGTAATTATGAATAAAGTATGCAGATATATCTGATCTCCTGATCTTAGCTATATGTTTAATAAAGCTCATAATATATAATTTTTTCCAACTTGATTCAACTCTACAATATGTCATGAGTGTCCACACCGAGTTGAATCAGATTTTAGTCAAACGACTATGATTAAATCAAAATTTGCTGTCAAAATTAACACAAAATCTAAGTGCATTCATGGGACAGAAGCAGGTAAGGTACTGGACTATGGACCAGAAGGTCCAGGGTTCAAATCCCACCTCTGCCAAGCTGCCACTGTTGTGTCCTTGAGCAAGACCCTTAACCCACAATTGCTTGGATTGTAAGATTGTACCAATTGTAAGTCGCTCTGGATAAGGGCGTCTGCTAAATGCTGTAAATGTAAATTCTAGTCTGTTCATGCCCACAACAAAACAAACTATAGCATCCTGCACTAATCTTTGCTCGTGTCTTTGTATTTTTTAATTGTGAAAATGACATGGCCAAATGTCTGTGACACGTTAAGAGAAGGGGTATGAGGTTATGAAGACATGGACACAGTAGAAATCTAACAAGTACAAATTGCGCAAGACCAGTTAAAGCAACTTGAATTTTATGAAAGAAAGAGGCAACTATGCTTGGTAACTACAAGGCTCAAGAATATATTCAACACAAGTTAAAGTCAGATTTATTTCTATAGCGCTTTTTACAGTGGAGCATTGTCTCAAAGCAGCCTTACAATTTTCCATTTTCTTCTACTATCTAAGCCCAAGCCCAAAATGTGCAAGCCCAGGGCGACCATGGCAAGGAAAAACTCCCTAAACGTTATAAGGAAGAAATGTTGGGAGGACTAAGACTCAAAAAGGGACCTGAACTCCATGGCCAGCTTACACGATATATGTAAGAATTAAACTCATTCATTCATTCATTCATTGACTTTCTTATATTTAATCAGCCAGTCACATGGCAGAAACTCAATGCATTTAGGCATGTAGACATAGTCAAAGTTACCTGCTGAAGTTCAAACCGATGCAATTTTTTAGAGCGGTTCTCCTTCTAAACACTTCACTACACTGCGTGATTTAAAAATAATTATGCAAAATCTTTAGAAATGTTACACAGTCTTATAATATACATAGGTTCATCGCAGAAATAAAGTTCACCATCCTTATAGGTCCGAAGACAATATGATATGGAGAGCCTTGTTTTTTTCCCCATAGCAGTGGGGAATGTTATATAGCCTATTGGTTTGTCAAGTATCTCTGGGCACTGGTAAGATTCCACATAGACACAATAAAGTTGTCAGCTCCATTGAATGGCTCTAAACATAAAAAAACATCAAAAACAAAACAAAACAAAAAAAAACACAGTAAAATGCCTGTACAAACTTAGACTATGATGCTCACAGACTTTACCAGCTGAGCGACCATCAGGATGACTGTGTACTTCACATGTATATGTCACTGTACAGAACAAGCCAAAAATCAATCCAGACCTTTTGAAACAGCAATAGAATGGACCGTGCTTGTGTGGTGGTTAAGGTATTGGACTTAACCCACAATTTCTTAGATTGTACATTGTGCTGAATGCTGTACATGTAAACAATAAAGCTTACAATAATTCTCTCTGTGAGAAAGTGAAAAATGTAGAATGTGTTCATTACTTTAGCTTCCATACTTTTGGTTCATACCCAACATGGATCCTGATTGTACACCTCAACCCTACTAGACTCCAATGGACCCAGCCCCAACCCTGTGGAGCACTGAGACTCGAGATTCTTCCCCTGGCAAAAATGAGTTATTCCACAAAATATACTCTAACCCGAAAAACAACCCGAACTTCAAAGGTGTTGGGGAACCTAAGAGCTCAAACTACACAGTGATGGGGATCCTCAGAACCCAAACCTCACAGATTTTGGGGAACCTCAGAACCCAGACCTCAAAGGTGTTGGGGAACCTCAGAGCCCATATTTCACAGGTGTTGGGGAACCTCAGAGCCCAAACTTCACAGTGATGGGGAACCTCAGAACCCAAACTTCACAGGTGTTGGGGAACCTCAGAGCCAAAACTTCACAGGTGTTGGGGAACTGCAGAGCCCAAACTTCACAGTGATGGGGAACTGCAGAACCCAAACTTCACAGGCGTTAGGGAACCTCAAAGCCCAAACTGCACAGGTGTTAAGGAACTTCAGAGCCCAAACTTCACAGGTGGTGGGGAACCTCAGAGCCCATATTTCACAGGTGTTGGGGAACCTCAGAACCCAGACCTCAAAGGTGTTGGGGAACCTCAGAGCCCATATTTCACAGGTGTTGGGGAACCTCAGAGCCCAAACTTCACAGTGATGGGGAATTTCAGAGCCCAAACTTCACAGGTGTTAGGGAACTTCAGAGCCCAAACTTCACAGTGATGGGGAATTTCAGAGCCCAAAGTTCAAAGGTGCTGAGGAACCTCAGACCCCAAACTTCACAGTGATGGGGAATTTCAGAATCCAAACTTCACAGGTGAAGGGTGAACCTCAGAACACAAACTTCACAGTTGTTGGGGAACATTAGAGCCCAAACTTCACAGGTGTTGGGGAACCGCAGAACCCAAACTTCACAGGTGATGGGGAACCTCAGAACCTTGGTTTAAACAGAGCCAGTAACTCGGAACACACCTCTGTAATTGACAGACCTCTTTGCCAGAGGCAGGCATCAAACCGAACTAGTTTGTTCTTCACTTCCCATCATTGGCAGCGTAACAGCCATTTTAGGGTTAAAAAGGCTTATTTGTATGCACGACCAACTGGCAACTTCTCTGTGTAGAGAATTTAGTACAAGAAGTCAGAAACTCGCCTGGTCAGTACACAAATAATTGTTCATCAATCCATCCAGGTTTTATCAGAAAAGGAGAAATGTCTAATCCTTACAGAATCACAGCTCTTCGGTTGTTTCAAATGAACCAATACAAGTATGGAGGAACATGCCTTTTTTCCCTTTACATAAAGTACATCAAGTCTGCATTCGGATGACTTCCAGATTAACTTTTTGTCAAAAGTCACTACCATCTCTTTGAAACAGTTTTCTCTACAGCCCTATAAAGACCCTGAGCTCTGGCATGATGTGACATCCTGGGCCAAATTGGTCCATCTCCTTTGTATGTGAAATGAATTAGACATTCACCCCTGGGTGATGTTTGTCTGTGCTGTGGTGAACAGAGAGAACTCTTTCACTGCAGGAAGTATTAAGGAGGGGCATCTGTTTGTCCATCTCACTTCTGTGTGAGCGGTCGACCGTGTCTTCCCATTGCTAAACAAGCTTCCATCAAAAGTGGGCTTCAGTATGACCAATAGAGCTAGGGTGACATTGCATTTTAAAGCAGCTCATCTTGTTGGAGGGTAAAGATGTTTGGTTTGACTTCATTTGGCTTTATTTTTTGAGAGATGGCACAGAGCTTTTACAAAGTATTCTGTGGTTCTTGACTCTTGACTGGTATGAGGGAAAATTACTGGAGAAAGCATTATACTGTGACAAACTGCTGAGAATATAAAATAGCCAGTAGGGGAACAAAAATGTAATATTAACTTCCAAGTGAAGAGTGAAATAACACTTATTCTACATGCTCTTAACCTTCTGCATACTTTTATCTATTTATGCTGTGGACAAATCTTTACAGTTTAGAACATTTTTGTCAGTTTAAGGACTCATGGTCCAAATAGAGAACTGCTGTGTTACACTTAACTACTCTAAATGAAACATACCCATATTTGGTTCATAAGTTGTAACTGTAAGCTTAGTACAAAATGTTCTGCTTAACTAAGGAACACTGTTATACTGCTTAACTAAGGCACACTGAACGCTGATATACAGTACTGTGCAAAAGTCTTTGGCTTTCTATAGTTTTCAGTTTATATTCTGCATATTTAGGTTTTAGTGGTCACAGCACTTTGTAGTCCTACAATTACAGACTGTAGTCCATCTGTTTCTCTACATACTTTATTAGTCCCCTTCAATCTGTTCTCTAATGGTCAGGCCCCCAACAGGACCAGAACAGATCAGGTCCTATTTGGGTGGTGGATCATTCTCAGCCCTGCAGTGACACTGACGTGGTGGTTGAGGTGGTTCAAGTGGATCAGACACAGCAGTGCTGCTGGAGTTGTAAAGCACCCAAGTGTATCTGCTGGACTGTTGAACCACAAGTGGTTATCACACAATAATAATTTCAGTACAGCAGACAACCAGCTCATCACCAGGTCACAATTACATTAAGTAGGGATGAAATTTAGCATATCAACAGTTCTGGAGCAGGAGATCATCTATAGATCAACTGTAGAAGCTTTGGAAAAAGGCAAGTATTATTTTATAGAGACTCACGGGTTCCTGTTGGCTATGGTCACCCTCACTGGAGATGTGTATCTTTGGTTGATCTTTTGACTTCTTGTACAGCAAGTCCTCCAACTTCAGTTCTGGAGCAGACTTCATGCAAACCACTGCCAGCATATTATAATGAGTGTTACATTATAGTAGTGTGAAGGTATTTCAAGTTATTCATGATCATTATTCATTAGACTCTTAAAGAATATGCATTCTAAACCATAACATATGCCATAACAATGGCTTGGAATTGTGTGCTTGGTTTTCAAAAGGATCAGAGTACCATAATTGTTACTTTTCTCTTGTGTCCCATCAAGTTGATGGTGAGGCTATGGATGCTCTATAACATGGAATATGTACAGTTTTCATGGCAGGATATGGAAGTACAGGTTACACTTTACTTTGAGGACAACAAATATCATGATGTAGCAATGCTTTATTAATGCTTAATGTTCATTTTCTTGCTTAATTACTACATGGTTTGCTCCTGCATTAACACATTTCATGTACCTTTATAGTAACGTGTTACCCAAGTACATCTCTAGAATTTTGTTCATCCTAGAGAAGATCCTACAGTCAGTCTGTGTACTAGACTATTTTTATATTATTCTATGCAATGTTTCTCTTCACTATTGACTCATACCCTATAGCTTTTATATTCTCTATTGTATTATACTCTTCATAATATTTCATTTTAACTGGATTAGATAACTTTGTTAATTCTTACATAGAACATCTAAGCCACCCAAGGAGGATGTGTCCCTTGTTGAGTGTTGGTCTTTCCAAGGTTTCTTCCTTGAAATGTTTAGGGAGTTTTTCCTTGCCACTGTTTAGGGATTGGCCTTAGAAATTAGAAGATAACCTAGAATTGTGAAGTTGCTGTAAGGCAGTGCTTTATTGCGCTATAGAAATAAGGCTGACTTGACATCTTGATGCATGCTCAATAATCCAGGTAAGAAAATTCTCCAACAAAAACTTTGTCCAGATGAACAGTTTCAACTCCTGGGAAGGCTGACTTGACGTTATCTTTTTTCCATGCAACACACACTCACAAATTTATTCACACCGATGCCAAGGGGTAATTAAAAAGTAGCCAAGTCACCTACTTGTAAGATTTTGAAAAATACTTGGACAACAAAGAGTCCTCAAACAGACAGTAACCAGACTAAAGACCCTGAAGCTATGAAGCTATGACCCTGAAGCTACCCTAGGACCCTGAAGCTATGAAGTAACAACACTGCTTATCCACCATATGCTCAGGCACTATACCAGAGAATTTGGTACATTTTAAACGATTAAGATGCCAGTCTGTAGCTTCTCACCCATTTCCTGTAGCTGTTTCTCAAGCTCTGCTGCTTTTTGTTGATCCACCCAGTGTGCGAACACTTCCTGATCCTTAGGGACCCCCAAACAACCCTGCTGGCCCAGTCGTCTCTGGAGCTCCAAGATCTTCCAAAAGAGGTTCCCCACATGGCAACAACAGTGTCAGAAAGCACTTAGACAGATTTTATGGCCGATACACTTGAAACACGGTCATATTAAGTTGGAATATGTGTGACGCGATTGTTAATTAAATGATATGAAGTTACATGAGATATTCACCAGGTAATGGCGAGTCTTAGGTAAAGACCTCAGGTAGGCTTGGTCATGCTTTAGGGTTGAACGAGTACGCTTCTGGGTGACTAACCTTCCTGTTTTCTAGAAGACAAGAAAGACAGTACCAAGGATGGCTACAGCTAAGAGAGCATCAAAAGAGAAATAAAGACATGTAGTGAGGTGAGAACAGGGGGACGTTCGTGAGGAACCACATCTTGCAGCCTGGCTGGGAAACCCAGCACCCAAAGCAAATGAGAAGTAAACATGCAGCCACAGGAAACCATTAACTGCAGTAGGGACCAATTAGGCCCCAGCAGGTGGCCTCAACTCTGCCTGCTTTGGTCCTGCCTTGTTGTGGAGTCCCAACTGGGGGGCTCTCGGCCTGGCTCAGGGAAACAATGGGGAAGTTTCATTTGCTCAGCAGTTACTTTTTTCACCAAAGGTTTCCTACTAGCAAGCTCATAAAGGCTTTTATAGCACTGCTTTTGTCCTCCTCTCCAGTGTAGGTCATTAGAAGAGACAATTACAGCCCACTCAAGAAGGACAGCTTTTATAGGAGGAGATTGATAAGACAGGATCTGTCTAAAGCTGCCAACCCCCAACTCTTTACCTTAACCCCCACTCCACGACCACTCTCACCCTCTCACCCCCTCATTGTCCTTAGGCCAGACGGCCAAAATCAAAGTCAATCACAAGTCTGCACCAATAGCCCTCAGTTCCCATATTAAAATGAGGAGCTTCCTCAATCCTGTCAGCCTAAACGGCAACATACATGCACTTCAAAGCTGTGCGTGGCTACAAGGGTACATTGTTATTTCTGTAGGCTTTGATACACAGCGGCATAAACTACAATGGTAGGTGGTCACATAGTAAAGGTTGTTTATGTTGAATTGAGGATAGAAGAGTGTTATGAGCTCCATCATGTACTTGACATTTCCTAAAAAAGATTATTTTGCCTGATTTAAGTACTTACTTTTAAAGCTTAAGGAAACTTCTATCATATACTGTTAAGAGTATTGGATTACCCATCAGTAGAACTTAATTAAAAACATATATAATAATAATAATAATAATAATAATCATCATCATCATCATATGCTATTGATAACGAATTAATACATTTTTCTCAATCATTTTGTTTATCATCATCAAGACAAAATCTCAGATGTATAATTAAGATATGCAGTGTTCATTTGCTCCCAGTTGAACTCCATCAGCCAAAGTGTTAACGTTGGGGACACTACTTTATGTGATATTTTAGCCATGTTTGTTGCATATGAATGTATTTTGAAATTTCATTATCTAAATATCTGGAAAAAATTAAGAGACCTCTCCAAAGTTTCTTAAAATCAACACATATACATGTTAGCAACATGATATGGCAGCAATTCCATTCCAGTATCTGATGAATCTGATGAAAAAGTTGGGACGGTATGGAAAATGCAAATCAAAATGTATAGTGTTCCTTACATTTCCTTTTGACAGTATGAACCCAAGATATGATTGTTTTTGTCTGGCCAACTTTAATTTGTTAATAAACATCCATTCCTGCATTTCAAGCCTGCAACAAAATGCAGAAAAAGCCTAAATCTGAAAAAGTTGGGACATTCCAAAAGCTGAGACAGGGAAAATTTAGGGTTAGTAATGAGGTAAAACAAAAAATAAATAAAGATATTATTGTAATTTCAACAATACTGATTGGTCTGACCACAATACATGTTTCCACTGTGTGATGGTCCATCCCAGATGCCTCCGAGCCCATGCCATTTCAGGACATGGTTAATATAAGGCTTCTTTTTTGCACAGTAATGTTTTAAGTGGCATTTGTGAATGTAACTATGTTGTAGTGCTTGATAAAGGTTTGACAAAGTAATTCCTTGCCCATGTGGTTCTATCAGCTTTTGATGAACGTGGTAGCCTAGTGGTTAAGGTACTGGACTCTGGACCAGAAGGTCCAGGGTTCAAATCCCACCTCTGCCAAGCTGCCACTGTTGGTCCTTGAGCAAGGCTCTTAACCCACAATTGCTTGGATTGTAAGATTGTATCAATTGTAAGTCGCTCTGGATAAGGGCGTCTGCTAAATGCTGTAAATGTAATAGAACGACGGTTCTTGATGCCTCTTCAGTTTAGGCTTGAATTGTATCATTAACCAACTCCTTGAATTCTTTAATGATATTATGCACTGTAGAGGAAGACATATGTAAATCCCTTCCAGTCTTTCTTTGAGTAACATTATTTTTAAATAATATTTTTCTTACACATTTGTTGATAAACTGGAGATCTTCTGCCCATCTTTACTCCTCATAGACTCAGCCTTTCATGGATACTGTTTTTATACCAAATCATGATAAGAACCTGTTGACATCACCTGTTTGAAATCACATTATTGTGTCCCCCCCCCCCCCCCATTACTGGCCCTAAATTGCCCCTGTCCCAACTTTTTTTGGAATGTATTGCAGGCCTGAAATGCAAGAATGGAGGATTATTAGCCAATTAAATTAAATTGACCAGAAAAAAAAAAGAAATATCTTGGGATTATATGGTCTGCAATGAAATACATTTCAAAGGAAATATAAGAAACACTGCAGGTTTTTTTAATTTGCATTTTCCATATTGTTCCAACTGTTGCTGATTATTTGGGATTGTACTTAATAAGGTACTGATTAGGTGATCACCCTAACCAAATCATATTTAGAGAGGAAAAAGTACATGAAGGCTGGGATTTCAATACTGAGTCCTGAACTTTCCTAGATTATAACATTAGTATAGTTTTGTTTAAAAAATATTTGTATTATTCATCAAGGACTGAAAGCACTGCATCTTCTATGTTAATTTGATCAGTTGTCATTTACAGCGAATACATGCTCTTGTCATTGCTGCAAATAAATATTTTTATTTGGAATTTCTCAGTAATCTTTAGGGAAAAAAGTAATTACAGTAATTACAAACAGTAAAACCAGATAAACGGACAATTTGGTTTCTCAATTCTTTCCAGAGCTGTACACATACATTCATTACTATGGTTTTGTGTATTATGGTTTTAATATCTCCATACTGGATAATATCAATCAAGAGTATTTGATATTTGATGCTTCAATCTATTTCCTTTGAGCAGCCCAGAGTACACAAGGAACGGGCATATTTATATACTTTAAGCAACTGCAATATAGTATACTTGTATCAGAGTAAACATAGATGGAAAAGCTACAGGACTAATTTTTTGTACCACATTACAAGTTAGGGTAGGATGGAAGGTATCTAACTTGTTGAATGCAAACTGATTGTGGGTACTTGAGCTGCATGTGAATGTGTGTGTATTTGTGTGCTGTAGGGGCGGGAGGATGTAGATGTGTGAGAGGCTTTGATTCTAACAGTTGTGTATTGAGCACAGACTTAGAGGAGGAGGGGTCTGTCATTTAACATTCAATTACCATACAGAAATGTTCACAAACATAAACTGAATTCGGCACAATACAGATATGACCTTACAATTATGGTCTTTAACATATTTACATCACTCCCTGGATAAAAAAAATGTTGTATCCAGCAATAGCAGTGCCCTACTGTTTAAATTGTGTGCCTAGACAAATGTAGTTATAAGCTGTCAGAAACTGGCAAAAACCATAAAGAGTAGTATCCACAGAACGTCTTATGTAAAGAGAAATCAAAGGAAATTGTCAGAGTTGACACCCTGAATGTTTAATAAATCTACCAGGAATTAAATCCCATCAAATCCTGAAATTGGCAACCACAAACTCCCGCTCAATTGTACACCCAGTCAGTAAAAGAGTCTAGATGAATCCGAATTCTACTTCAGGACACTGGTAGAACCCTTTGCTAACATGCTGGCTTTGGTATTAAGGTGAAGGGAGCCATAACCAAGTATAATGGAAAATATGGTACATGTTTCACTTCTCCTCTTAAAACCTGGGATATAGTTTTGAACTATGTAGGGAAGCAGAATGGCAGTTATTAGTCAAAATACAATTTTTTAGTATTAGTTAATATTGCCTAGAGTACAACGTTTGGCCAAATGTATGTAGACACTTTATAATTAGTGATCTCTGCTATTTTAGCCAGGTTCATAATATAGACCATGCAGGCATGGAACCTCCGTAGAAAGACAGCAGCTGAAGACATGGGTTGTACTAAATACCTTAGTGGGTTTCACCTCCCCAACAAATTGGTTCATCAATTTTCTGCCCTGCCCTCTTAAAACAAAATACTTAAGAACATGATTTACCGACTGGGCTGACTTGCACAGAGCCCTGATCTAAACTTCATCAGACAGCTTTGAGATGAATAAATGAACTGAAATGGCAACAGAGTCATGTTCCCCACAGTCATGTTCCAAAATCTAATGGAAAGTTTTTAAAGAGATTGTTGCTCTTGTAAAGGAAACTTTCTGCAGGTAACAAACTTATGCAGGGTATATTTCTGCAAACTGTAACGAACTTAAGTTCTGAGAGCTTAAAAGACTAGTGCTTTGTGCTAAAGGCATTAAAACAGCAGAATATATGTAAGTTTGGACCATGCCTTCCTTTTCTTACAGAAAGTAAAGTTAGTTTTACCCTGGTGTCAAAACTTTTGCATAAGACTACATGATTAAGTCTTTTGTATGAAGTATTTTGTGTGAAACACGAGGGTTTCTTTTACCATTACTATTCAATGTTCATGCTATTCTCAGATGTCACTAATGTTGTAATTCTCAACATACAGAAACTTTCCGGTTCCCATCAAATAAGCACAGATATAATTGAAGTCACTGGGATGCGTTATGCTGCCACCTTGAGGTTTCAGACTAGTACTGCAAGCTATCGTCGTGCTCGCAAATAAAAAAGGTGTAAAGATGGAGATACCTGAAAATTGTGTCTTACTGTGGTTTCTAGATTAGCCGAGTCGTCTTGTTTCATTTCAAGTCGCTGTTTTTCGACTTTCTGTTCCAGCAGCTTTGAGTAATGTTGCGATAGTGTCTCCTTCAGCCGGTGAATCCGGTTGTAAGACTGCAGATGGCGCTAAATTACAAGAATATAGGAGGGTGACATACAAGAGGGTTACAGACGGTTTACTATATAGAGCAGTGTTACCCAACCTTTTTGAACCACGGCACATATTTCACATTAGAACAATCACAAGGCACACCATCAAAGAAAAATGGAACAAAAAGTATATTTATTGAAATATAATGAAAATCTAGTCTCAATTTACTTAGTGTTAAACCTGGACCTGTTTAGTTCAACACAAAGTTGATATCTTACCGCCCTCTAGTGAAAGAATGTAATTGTTCTGCCTGTGACTACACGTTGCTCGCTTATAGAACCGATCAGGTGAACTTGGATCATCTTCCTCGGCACACCTGATGATTTCTCACGGCACACTGGCTGGGAAACACTGATATAGTGTATAGCAAATTCATTCATTCAATTGGCCAAAAACGTTAAGAATAAACAGACCTGGCAACCGCGGAATACTGGGGGTCTTATATTGGGAGGGGGTTAGTGTGACATCGGCCTTGCCCCCAGATGAAGTTGAGCCAGTTGGGATATATTTGGTTCATTTCCAATTTGGGCCTTGCACAAGGACAGTAACAGTTCAGCTGAACTGGGATTTCAACTCACAAACTTCTATTAAGTAGATCAGAGCCTGAGCCACTGAGCGACGTGCCTGTTCTAATTTAATGCACCCCTGAGTAAAAGTAAATCCAAATATTTTAGAACAGTCCTTTTAAGGATATTAACATCAATTTAACCCAGAACAAATACATGCTGCTTTTGATCGCATTTCTGTCATAAAAAGAATGAACTAGATGTGCATTTCTTGAAGGATCTACAACAGTGCTTGAATACACATGATGTGGCAAACAGAAAAAAGTAGCTTGTGTCCCAATACTTTTGCCACGTGAGGGATTGAGTCACAGTACTTTTGGCCATGTGCAGAATTGTGTCCGAATACTTTTGACCTTGTGTGGGTGTGTCCCCTAAAACTTTTGGTCACGTGTGGGTGTGTGTGTTAATACTTTTGGCCACGTGCGCATTTGTGTCCCAATACTTTTGGCTACAGGCCACAGAGTGTATGTGTGAGTAATGAGTATGGTGTGTCTACATGTGTGGTTTGTGTTGTGTCTGGAGTATGACATGTGGTGTGTGTGTTGTGCGTGAAGTATGTGATGTGTATGTATGTATAGCAGAATCATTGGTGTCTTTGAGGCCACCAAGTCTCGAAGACACCAAGTGATCTGTGGTGACATCAATTTTTATCAGTTATACAGTGGGGCAAAAAAGTATTTAGTCAGCCACTGATTGTGCAAGTTCTCCTACTTACAAAGATGACAGAGGTCTGTAATTTTCATCATAGGTACACTTCAGCTACGAGAGACAAAATGAGGAAAAAAATCTAGGGAAATCACACTAGGATTTTTAAAGAATTTATTTGTAAATCATGGTTGAAAAGAAGTATTTGGTCACCCACAAACAAGCAAGATTTCTGGCTCTCACAGACCTGTAACAACTTCTTTAAGAAGCTCTTCTGTCCTCCACTCGTTACCTGTATTAATGGCACCTGTTTGACCTCGTTATCTGTATAAAACACACCTGTCCACAGCCTCAAACAGTCAGACTCCAAACTCAACCATGGCCAAGACCAAAGAGCTGTCGAAGGACACCAGGAAGAAAATTGTAGACCTGCACCAGGCTGAGAAGAGTGAATCTACAATATGCAAGCAGGTTGGTGTGAATAAATCAACTGTGGGAGCAATTGTAAGAAAATGAAAGACATACAAGACCATTGATAATCTCCCTGGATCTGGGGCTCCATGCAAGATCTCATCCCGTGGGGTCAAAATGATCATGAGGACGGTGAGCAAAAATTTCAGAACTATACGGAGAGACCTGATGAATGACCTGCAGAGAGCTAGGACCAAAGTAACAAAGGCTACCATCAGTAACACACTACGCCGAGAGGGACTCTGGATCCTGCAGTGCCAGGCGTGTCCCCCTGCTTAAGCCAGTACATGTCCAGGCCCGTCTGAAGTTTGCCAGAGAGCATATGGATGATCCAGAAGAGGATCGGGAGAATATCATGTGGTCAGATGAAACCAAAATAGACCTTTTTGGTAAAAACTCAACTGGAGGAAGAAGAATTCTGAGTTGCACCATACCTACTGTGAAGCATGGGGTGGAAAACATCATGCTTTGGGGCTGTTTTTCTGCAGAGGGGACAGGACGACTGATCCGTGTTAAGGGAAGAATGAACAGGGCCATGTATCGTGAGATTTTAAGCCAAAACCTCCTTCCATCAGTGAGAGCATTGAAGATGGAAGCATTTCAAGGTCCTGGAGTGGCCTAGCCAGTCTCCAGACCTCAGCCCCATAGAAAATGTGTGGAGGGAGTTGAAAGTCCGTGTTGCCCAGCACCAGCCCCAAAACATAACTGCTCTAGAGGAGATCTCCTTGGAGGAATGGGCCAAAATACCAGCTACAGTGTGTGCCAACCTGGTGAAGACTTACAGGAAACGTTTGACCTCTGTCATTGCCAACAAAGGTTATTTTACAAAGTATTGAGTTGAACCAAATTTATTGACCAAATACTTATTTTCCACCATAATTTACAATTCAATTCTTTAAAAATCCTACAATGTGATTTCCTGGATTTTTTTCTTCTCATTTTGTCTCTCATAGTTGAAGTGTACCTATGATAACTTACAGACCTCTCTCATTTTTCTAAATTGGAGAACTTGCACAATCAGTGGCTGACTAAATACTTTTTCACTGTAATTTGAATCTGAACATTCTACCAATGCATTTCTCTGGGAGATTTTATATTTTTAATCTTAAATCTATTAAAAACGATAAATCAGATGTCAAACATACATAACACACCACACAGCATGATTATCTACGCAACAGTGTCTGAACCATCTTCAAGCACTACATCATAAATGTGTTCAAATACTGTTGACATTCTAACTGCTTCATCATGTGTAACTCTGACAATCCTGCATATTTTGTCTTGGAATTTTGATCCTTACATTTAAAAAAAAAGCATTTATTCTGAGGTATGACTCCGTGGAGTTATAATTGAATCACAACGGTTACATAAAATACCAGTTAAAGGGCCAGGGCCAGGGCCTTTTACTCAAGTCCCTTCCAGAGACGTTCTCTGTAGCTCTTCTTTATAACGCTGTGACATCATAAAATATACTATCACACTAAGATATATTAAATATATCATTTCAAAACATTTAGATGTGGCATAGCAAGCCAGATCTCTGGTTTCACCCGTTCTTTTCACAGCAGTTAAAATATAATTTCATAAGTCTGTTTTCAAGCTACTGGATTTAAATGAGTAAGCTTAAATGGCTTTAAAGTAGTTTAGTTGAGATCACTGGTGTTCTGTTCTAAGCTGCACCAGCCTGCACCTGAATACACTTCAATAGTTATTGTTACTTTGCTTCATTGTTCTGATGGGACAAAAACTTTGTGATCCATCGGTGTCACTCGCTTTAACAGGGGTAACATGACACTGAAATATGATCAGAGAAACAATGGTAGACGTCCGGAACAGAAGATAATAGACTAGAGGTGTCAAGATTCATGAACTAACAAGTCCTGTGCCAGTGCAGGTGTTTAAATGAGTCACTGTGATGTGGAAACATGCAAAGATTTGTAGTGTAGTATGCAATTGAATTTTCATTTATCGTTTTTTTTTTTTTTTTTAAGGTACCTGATCAAGCAGAGCTTTGTGCTTGAGCTTCCCAACTTTGTCAGACTTGACAGCAGATCCAGGGTGCAAAACAGTGTTCCTGTCTCCTCTCACCTTCATCTTCTTCATCTGCGTCACAACTTGGGCCATGGACACAGCCTTTTAAAGAAAAACCACACATGAACTTATCCTCATGTCCCGATTAGTGTTGATTGGTCCTGAGAAGGCAGAAATCCAAGCCAGTAATCACCTTCTCATTGTGAGGACATTATATTCTCAGAGAAATCAACAAGGAGCTATTTAACCTCACATAGAGAAGAATATGTTCAGACAGACAGTAGTCAGAGTCATGAGGTCTTCTTATTTATCTACTTCCACATCTAGACGTGGGAGTAAGTCACATATGTGCAAGCCACAAGCAAGTATCAAGTATTAAACCTTCAAGTCTCAAGCAAGCCCCAAGTCACTGTGGGTGAGATTCAAGTAACTCAAGTCAAGAATGTCTCAAGTCAAGTCATATGAAATTATGATGCTCTAACTACAGTTTCCACATTTAAATCAGTCAAAAAAGTGATCCTAAAGAGTTGAATTTGATTTTCAACATGAATATTGTTGCATTTCCTCTTGTACGTTTAACTCATCTGTCAAACTAAGGCAAATGAATGAGGCATGTTTAAGACAAAATGCATCTCAACTGTAATAAATCCACCAATTTGCCACCATTTTTTTTTGCTCAATAAAGAAGTTTGCATGAATTACAATGTTTAAAATAAATTTCAGTGGCGTCTGGAAGCAAAAGACCGGTGTGTCAGTGTGTGTGTGGGGGGGCACTGCAGAAAAAGTTTGAGAACCACTGCTGTAGACAAAAAGTGGAGGCGTCACATCATTTTCGAGGTGCAACTCCCAAACAAATGGCCATATTACAAAAAAAAATAACTCACCAAGATGAAGTAGTTGGAATTGAATGATGTTTTATGTAAAGTATTACAATATTAAAGCAAAAGGAAACATTTATTAGGGAAAACTGTACAGTTGAAAGGAGGCCCTAGTAACCTGTTTTGCCGCCTATAGCCTGGATACAAGACAAGATACGGTTGGGCATTGGAGGCAGACAGGTTCTGTATGGTATCCTGCAGCACATTTGCCCACAGATGTTGCAGCTGGGCCTATAGATCCTGCACATTTGTAGATTGCCTAAGCTGGCACCCCAACTGGTCCCTTAAATGCTCAATTGGCGATAAATCTGGTGACCGTCCAGGCCAAGGACGTGTTGCAACCTGTCGGAGATATTCCTGGTAAACCCTTGCTGTTGCTGGCATTATCCTGCTCAAAAATGGCAGCTGGAATTCCTGCCATGAGAGGCAGCATGTGGTCACAAGACGTCCTGCACATATTGCTGAGTTGTTAGTGTCCCTCGTATCACTACTAGGGGTGATCGACTGTTATATGTAATGGCTCCCCAGATCATCACACCAGCAGTTGGGGCAGTGTCTTGTTCAACAGCAAAGGCAGGATTGAAGCGCTCACCACGAGGCCTCCATACTCGAACGAAACTCGAACTCGTCATCGGAACCCAAACAGAATGTGGATTCATACGGTGATACGGTTCCAGTCAGTAGAAGTCCAGGTTTCTCGTTCATGACACCACTGGACATGAAGGTAAAAATCCGACATTTCTATTTGGCTGCGTTATTTTTTTTATATCAATGAGTGTAAAAAGTTGTCTCTCTATTCAGAAAGCTGACACAGTTAGTTTTATTTAGCTAGCTAGCTAGATCTTCCAGCATGGATAGGTGGCTCACTTAAAACAAACATGCCCCACATCTGCTGTCAGGCCAGACTCAGAGATAGAGGTGAAAGCACACAGTAGTTTAACTGGTTTATTACAGTTTGAGCAAACAAAGAAAATTTGTCTGGTAATCAGGCAGAGACAGGAAACCAGCAGGCAGGCAGGCGTCAGACAGAAGGGAACAGGTGAGCAAGTAAACAGAGTAAGAGCAGGAGGTCAGGCCAGTAGTCAGAAGTCCAGAGAGAAGGAACCACTCTGTATACCAGACAGGAGACTGACTATATGTCACTAAACCGAAGGAAAAGGGGAACTTAATAGGCAAACTGATGGGCAGGTGATGAGGGACAAATGATTGGAGTTAGAATTCAGGTGAATCAGACCAGGACTAGGAAAGAGTGCTAATTCACTTGGGAACTGATGAGCAGGGAGCTGTTGTTGTAACCCACCCAGATAATCCAAATGCCCACCCAAATATTGCATCCTAGCAACAACACTGTACAGTACTCAGCAAAAAAACTTTACATTTCACGTTTCCATAGTACTACCAACAAAATGACTTCTCATTTGGTGGACAGCATGGTGGCATAGATGGTTAGCATAGTTGCCTCAAAGCTCTGAGATCCATAGCTCGGTTCCACAGCTCCCAACCCCGGACTCCACCTGTGTGGAGTTTGTACATCCTCCCCGTGTCCGTGTGGGTTTACTTCACATGCTCCGGTTTCCTCCCACATTTCAAAGACATGCATTAGGTTGACTGGTCACTCTAAATTGGCCCATGATTGGTGTGTTGATGAACCTCTCATTACCAATACAGCAGAAATACTCAAACAATTACATAATTTGCGAGTTTAATATTTAATAGCTTTAAAGATTTTGAAGTCTTCAGATTTTTTTTTATTTCTGCATAAATATGACCCAAAACATTATCAGTTTTCCATAAAAGTCTTACATGGAGAACCCACTTAAGTGAGACAAAACTATTACACTTGGTAGTATATTTATTGAGGATAATGATCTCATATTACAACTGTGAGAGGCAAAAGTATGTGAACCTTTGCTTTCAGTATTTGGTATGATGTTGGTTGACCTTGTGAAGCACCAACTGCAGCTAAACATGTCTGGTAACTGTTGATCAGTCCTGCACAGCAGTTTGGAGAAACCTTAGCCCATTTCTCTGTACAGTATGTTTCACTGTCCTGTTAAAATCTCAGTCAAGTTTCCACCTGCTTCTAATACTGAGGGTCAATCTCCCCATGAGTATGTACTTAAATGAATTAAAAGTCCACTCAATAAAGAATACAGTGGTACCTCGGTTCTCGACCACCTCAGAACATGTCGAATTTGGTTCTCAACTCATTTTGACTAGACAGTCTCTGGGCACTTTTTTTGGTGGAAGATGATTTTTCTGTAGGCCATGGGTTAGCTTGGATCTGACTGCATTTTTAGTCCAGTATCCATATAACATTTGCATTTTATTCCTGTTCCATATCACTAAATCAGAATAGTGGCATGACATACTTATTAGTCATATGAAGAATTTCAGAGCTGCCATTTTCTTGTTCTAGTCCCATATCCCTATAAAGAGTGGAAAAAGATGATCGTCTACGTATGTGTCCTGGAGTAGTTCTACGCATTAATCACAGAGATGTCATCAGTCTGTCCTCTGTTCCTCACAGGAAAATTCCAGAAAGCCATCTGGCAGCCTGTCAATGCCCTCATTTCCACATTTTACAGGCTGGGCCTGTTTAGGAGGTCTGGGCTTCACAAAGGACATTACGGGAAGGTGGCATTTATCGCTTCAGTTGCTACAGCAATACATAGACGAAAAGTAAAACGGTTGACGCAGTTATCGCGTGTGATGAAGGAAAGTAACGATAGCGATGGCTGAGAATTGTTCCTTTAAGTCTTTCAACCCACTGGCAAGTCCTAGCAAATATGAGAAGACAGAATATGAAACGGAGCAATGATAAAGAAAGTAGACAAAAACATGGAGAGAGACACAAGAAAAATGCAGAACAGGGCCGTGAAAGTGTGTTAGGATGAAGGATTAGGGGGTTCAGAGGACAAAATAGGAGGACGTGTTGATCATTGTAACCTAGGTGACCATTGTGGTGGTCATTTATTTGAACTTTCTTCAATCTGTTGACTGTTGGCCAGACAAAGGGACTGGAGTTTAGAAATCTCAATGATGATGTAAACTGAATTAACAGCCCCCTGTTTTCTACGATTGCCACCCCGCATAGAATGCCCGTGAATGGTTCGAACACACAATGACTTACATCAGCAAGGAAAATGTGTGGCCCGATAGCGCAGGCACAGAAGGTAACAATGCAACAACTGAGTGTTCAGAGAGGAACAGTTATGCAACAGTTTCTTACAAGTGTGCATGGTGTCAGCAGTCTGGAGGCGGAGAGTCCTCACGAATAACTGCTTTTTCGCTTGTTTCAGTTTGCTTGCATTGCTGTGGTGATCGTTGATTTTAGCAAACAAGCACAAGTTCTTCCTTTTCTTCCTATTGTATTCTTTAAAACATAGGGTGTACAAGTGTAACCCCAAATCACAATTGTAATTGTATCAATTACAATTGATACAGTCTTACAGTCCAAGCAAATGTGGGTTAAGGGTCTTGTTCAATTACCAAACAGTGGCAGTGGTACCTTAGTAGGCTACAGGACTGTGGTAGCCTAGTGGTTAAGGTACTGGACTATGGACCAGAAGGTTCAGGGTTCAAATCCCACCTCTGCCAAGCTACCACTGTTGAGCAAGACCCTTAACCCACAATTGCTTGGATTGTATCAACTGTAAGTCGCTCTGGATAAGGGCGTCTGCTAAATGCTGTAAATGTAAACATAAGAAATGTATCTTCTGGACTGTGGTAGCCTAGCGGTTAAGGTACTGGAATCTGGACCAGAAGGTCCAGGGTTCAAATCCCACATTTGCCAAGCTGCCACTTAACCCACAATTGCTTGGATTGTAAGACTGTATAAGGATACGCTCTGGATAAGGGCGTCTGCTAAATGCTGTAAATGTACCTTAACCACTAGGCTCCCACAGTCCCACAAGGGTTAATAATTGCTTAAAAAGCCATATAAAACAGCAGATCCAGACATGATCTTATCTGGAGTTAAACGCTTATATAAAAAGAGTAAATTAATCTGGTCATCCTAATTTATTTCCTGCTTGATCACCAGACTCCTGATAGCTTATCACAGTCAGGTTTTGTCCTCTGTCATCACCTTACTGATTGCCTTCTTTGGCAGTTTTTTTATTTGGTTTATTTAACCTCCCTGTCAGCATCAATGGCCATTTGAAAGACAGACATAAGGTTACATTGAAACAAGGCATATACAGTCTAACCTCGTTCTCTCGCCTACATCATCTCTCGCAACCTGTGATGGTGGGACGGATTTCCCTCCTTGCACTTTACCTCAAAAAGCCGCCAACTCCGCCTCTCGCCAAGCTTAAAATGTGACAACTGTCTTGCCGGCAATGAAATTCTATCCTGCTAAGCTGCCATGTTTCAGACCACCAGTAGGTGGCACTTTAATTGGGGGGGGGGGGGGGGTTTTGTTAAGTCTTGGCCCCTTTGTAGTTGCGGGATGCGCATGCACAGTAGCCAGAATAAGCTTAAAAATTTTTTTTTCTTTCTGTTATTTGAATCCAACAGCACAAATAAGTATCATTTTTGTCAGATTATACCAGCAATACTAAATATGCATTTTTAAACATTAATTTTGTCTTTCAGTTTTGGATATATAGGTCTGTCCTCATTCAAAGAGATAGGAGTCTGGTCTTGTATGGCTGGTAATAACTGCCGTTACCAAGATGGCGTCGGAGTGAACACACTTATCTTATAATGACTTTGCTGTTATTCATCGCAGACCGGACTTCATGAACTATCATCAATCAATGGACTATTCCTCAAATTTGCGTGAATAAATACAAACTGTTCATGTTTATGTACATTGTAAATGATTGTACTATCACGCGGGCTGCTCAGTAAAACATATTTACATAATTTAAAGTCAAGCGTATGTTTGTATGGATGTGTGTGTGCCCAACTCCTGGGTGGGGGTATGGGGGTAGCATGCCACTGACTTTCCGCATATGCATATCAACATCATGAGTTAACTCAAATTCATTGAACTGAAGCAAATGTCTTACCACATCCATGCCCACCAGATCTGAATCAGTTACATCAACGTATCCCATTTGGTACATTAATGACAAATAACTAACCATCTTAAATATGACACAAGTGTCAAGTGCTGACTCATCTAATCCATACACCCATGACCCACTAAACAAAGCTTATTGACCAGACCTAAAGTGTAATGATTTTTCACTGCACAAAAGATGTTTGTCAGAAATCAAAAATCGGTGGATATAAAAAATAAAAAACAATAAATGACCTGTAAAATCAAAGGCAGGTTAAAGGGAGTACTACGTTTATCACATCTATTTATCAAATCGGTGTGGACTGTAGTAATGCATGTTTCAGTGTCATTTTACTTAAATAAAACTCCACATACCGTTTCCAAGCCTTTAGAAGACAAGTAGGAGTCCAAGACGGATGGAAAAGAGCTTGTGTGATAGATATCTTGGACCTTCAGGTTCATCATGTTGGCGTTACAAACCAATGATCTACGATAGATGAATACATCGTACATATAAGAGCTACGAATCGTTACTTGATCCGTAGTTAAATCCATGTAAATAGCTACTAGGAAATCTAAATATTCAGTGTTACCACTATCTGTTCTAAAGAATATAGAAGTACATACTTCTAATATATGTACACTATGCAAACCAACAACTAACAAATGTGTTACAAAGCCCTTAAAATGATATACCATGCATTGATTGGTTCTGTATAACCTTACCTTAAATCATGCAGTTTGGCAGAAATGAACTCTGTCAATGGAAAGCGTGATCCTACGTTAGCTCCTGCTGCTCAGTTTCACAAGCGTGTTTTGTTAAGCCGTTGCTATAGAGGTTTTTGTAGGTCTTGGACACAAACTTTGTTGATTCACTCAGTCATTATTCTCTTATCATTATGCCAGTTGCTACATAACATACTCACTAGCTCCAACCCTTGTATTTAGTGGTCAACAGTGATTAAAGATTTTGTCCGATGAAATCAAGTGTTTTATAAACTCTCACCGGTCACCTAGTTGCTTGTTCCAGTACACTCGCACATTTCTTTAAGTCCAGCATATTTGTACCAGTGCCGAGAATGAGCACAAACCTAGATAAATGAGTCCCCAGGGCCTGCAGAAACACAGTTGTACCCAATACAACTTCAATACAATTTGCAGATTTCAGCACCATATTAACAAGCTATGATAATTACCTGTATTACCTTGATCAGGATCAAATCTGAGTGCCCCGGTACATGTCCCAGGACTGTGGTGGCCTAGCGGGGAAGGTACTGGACTATGGACCAGAAGGTCCAGGGTTCAAATCCCACCTCTGCCAAGCTGCCACTGTTGGGTCCTTGAGCAAGACCCTTAACCCACAATTGCTTGAGAAGAATGTATCAATTGTAAGTCCCTCTGGATAAGGGCATCTGCTAAATGCTGGAAATGTAATTCTTATGACTTGCAGGAAACCCAAAGGTCATGCTTCAGATTGCTAGGTCTACCTGACAGACGCCCAAATTACCATCTGCTATGAGACCGGTACCTCAGAGATAGGAATGACCTGTGCCAGAGATTCCTAAAATACATGACAGTGAGCAATGGGGACTCTGTTGATGAGAAAGCAGAAGTAAGAGGACAAAAGCTATACGCTTTTTAAAATACATACTTATTTTAAGGGTCATACCAGCCATACTCTTGAATTGAGTAATATACACTTACCATCAAATGCTCTGTCATTTAAAACCATGCCTTGTAGAAAAAAAAAATCCAAAACAGATTTGAATTCAGCAAAAGTCCCATCAGGTGTACCTATTTTAGTTTGTGGGATAAATAAAGAATAGCTTTTTTTTTGTTGCAGTGTTAAGACACCTCATCTACTTTTTGGTCCATGGTTAGAAATAGTCTTGAGCATTTGTATGATTGTAGTTCTTTAACAGATTGCTCTTTTCTTTATTAGATTAGAAGCATATGTCAAATGAAAAAAAAAAAAAAAAAAACAGTACTACTACATCTCTGCTTTAATAATTCCCTTATTTAATTAGCCAATTTATTTAATGCCTCCCTGCAAAAGCCCTAGTGGACAAAATCATGATTCAAATTAATTTGGCACAGGGAAAAGCAGAAGGTTATTTTGAGTCTATGAACCAAGTGTCAGCAACACAAGCATTCTTGACTGCAAACTGCCAAATTATTTCAGAACCACCTTTCAGAGAGGGTTGAATCCGAATGTACAGATGCATCTCTAGAAGTGCAACCCCTGTTTTACACTAATTTGTTAGGTCTCAAAGCATTGATGGATTAAAAACCCTCCAGTAATTTCATTATTCCTTTTAATTTCTTAAAAACCTTTAAAAATGACAAGATGTCCAACACAAATACGGCTTAACACTTTCAAATAAATACTGTACAAAGCTGGTTCTTAAAGTCATTTCAAACCAAGGTCTCAGTGAAGTCCTGTTTGACAGCTGGCACAAAGAGGCATGGCGCCCGTGGAAGTCTTTGTGCAGATGTGTTCCAAGCACGAACCAGGCTACAGTATGTCAGACCAGCATCCCACTTGTGGCTATTCCATAGCTTAGGTATGCCTTTTCTGGACCTGTGTCGATGGGCATTGGCGCCATCAGCCGAACAGAAATCACACCTGAGTGTAAATACTTGAGTGCAAAAAGGACCAGAGCCTCACGCGGCATCGACGTCTGTGGAAGTGACTTGAGACGCAGACACAGGGCGCCGCATCAGCAGGCTACATCAGGGCAAACAATGTCACTCTGGTGCGTGAGATGACCATGTCTGTGATTTGAGATATGAGGTACCGTGTGCCAAAAATATGCCAGTCACCTTTAATACACTGCCTATATGGAAATGATCATCTTGAGACTGGTCTGGCGCAAAAGGGTCCCAGTGTCACTTGAAATTAACCCTATGGAGCACTTCTATTAACACACACAGCCAGATGAAAGGCCTATGGGCATACATGTTGCCAAAAACAGACGTATTTTGGCGTTGACTGACCCCCAGGAGCATCCGAGGTCAGCAGCTCTTGAGATGCGGCAGAGCTGAGAGCTTGTCCACTTTGCTGAAGGCAGCCGCGCTCTCGACGCCTTTCAACCACTCTTTACATTTTCGCATGACCGTCTCGTCCACGTCTCCGTCCTCCTCCTCGTATTCGACGTCGTCGTACTTGTGCTGGTCGTTGAGCAGGGAGATCTTCACGATGGCGCTGATGTCGTTCGAGCTGTGCGCCTTGGCGACCGGCGCCGTGCTCTTCGATGCGCCCTGCGCCCTTTTGGACGGGACCGAGCGCCGGTGTCTGGCCTCCGCTGAGCCGCAGCACTTTTGCTGCTTAGCCAGCATCTGTTTCTCGAGGTTGCGCTTCTGGATGACCAGGATGGCCTCGGGGGTGAGGCTGAGGGAGAACTGGACCTCTTGCTCCAGCTCGTCTTTGCTGCTGGCTCTGCGCACCGCGGACTCTCCCGAGCTGGAGCGCGGCACGCTTTCGCACGAGCCGCCCAGCGGTTTGCTCACGTTCAGCCACGAGCTCTTGTAGTCCACGTCGAGGTTTGGGCTCGAGCCGTCTGTGGGGAATTTACCGGCATGGTGAGGCAGCGGTGGTTTTCGTCCCAGCTGCTGCTTCAGGTTGGCAGAAGGCCAGGACGTGGACAGTTTGTCCTTCTCCGCGTCTTTCTCCTCGCGCGGTTTAGCGCCGAGCAAACACTGAGGCGGCACGACGCTCGTGCCGGTTTTCTTCTTCCTGAAGAGGTCCTTTCCCGGCGACGATATCCGAGAGTGGAGGTTTATAGGTGGAAAAGGCATCATCAGACTAATAGAAGTTGTAAATAATAATTATTATTATTATGGCTTTAACAAACGAACTCGTAAAAGGCCATTCACGGTACTCCAAATCCGTACGCTCTCTCCCCTTCACCGGTTTGAGCGCCACTGCTTAGGGGCGGGGTTTCATCCTGATTTTATACAGCCCTGGGCAGAAGGCGTGGCCAAGGAAACGCCACAGAAGGAAAAAATAAGGCGACACTGGGCGATGTTATCGTTGTAAAAAGCTGTTATTAGCCCACCTATGACCAGGCCCTTAGCTAGGATGAGAAAGAGTGAGGTTTTGTCAGTAGTGTGGTTTAGTCAAAATGACACATACATACAGTACTGTGCAAAAGTCTTAAGCCACCATCAGCCTAGGTATACGATTGTTCTAGCAACGACATAATGACCATATATGATTAGCTCTCAGTCTCTTTACTAGAATACAACCAGAAAACACAGGAAATCGGCATGCAGTATTAAAAGAAACCATGGGAAACAGCTTCTACTGGCCACAGTGGCAAGTATGTAGTGTGACCTCACCTTACACTTGAGCAATAGGAGCATCTGGGCAGCTTCCTTGGGATGCCAAGTCGACCCTTCTACAGGCTGAAGAAGCTTGAGTAGGAATGGTCTTTTGAGGGGTAGCAGCCAAGAAACCACTTTTTCGAAAGGGGAACAGGGTGAAACGGCTAAAGCTCACAAAGATTGGATTGAAGATCAGTGGAAAGAGTATTATGGAGTGGAAAATCCATGTTTGAAATGTTTGGGTCCAGTCGTCGACAATATACGAACATGAAACCATGGCTAATACAGCAAGTCTAACGGTGGCCTAAGACTTTTGCACAGTACTGTATAAAGGAACATGTTGCTACTTACAAGATTTGTGTGAATGAATGCGATATATCGTAAGAACCAGAGGAATTTCTAGACTACTTGTACTGGGGCACAACTTTATTTTTAGCAGTTTTATTCCTGCATTAATGCAAATGACAAAAGAATCAGGGTCTATCCAAGTCACTGTAGTTTTTAAATTGGTTTTATTTACATTTCATTTTTGTTTTTCAATTTCACTTTATTTTCAGTTAGTTTTATGAGCGCTTTAGTCATTTTAGTTGAAGTTTTCTGAAAGCAATAAGTTTATTCCTTCAGTTTTAGCATATCTTAGTATTATGCTTAAAGCGGAGATGATACGAAATCTTTTTTTTTAATTATAGATCTACAACAACTATTTAGATGGTGTAAAAACATACAAATAAGTTCTACTATTGTACTTCACACTACTTTACTGCTGTGTGCGTGTGGGGAAATAATATTTTTCATTTAGCGCTAATTAACCTGTGTCTGCTGAATGGGCCATTGGGTCACTAAAATCTAAACTGTGTTAAGCAGAACAGAAATTGTCCGACTTCTTACCCAATTGTATTTAGCTTTGATTTAAGCCCTAAAACACACAGAATGGTGGAATAATGGTGTAATTCTGATTCGCTTACACGCCTATGACATGTAAGCAAATCAGAATCTTACAGTCATCACCACTAAATCTAGATTGTTGGCTATATATTCTACAAGCAACGTGACCTTGAGCCTGTATCACTCAGTATGACATCAGTTTGTGGGTCTCATTTATTATATGTTCCATAGAGATGGCTGCTAGACCCAAAGCCAATGTGAGCTGAGTGAAAATCAATATCCTCTTAAACCTAGAACGCTTACTGCATATCCACAAAGCCAAGCCCATCCATTGTGTTTCTCACAAATACAGACCACCAAGTGTTCCCTGATCATGCCACTTTATCCTTGTCTCTTAGAAGGACCTTCAGACACATTTTGTGCATGCTAGAACAATTTTGGCTTCCACATCTTCACCTACTGATGAATATAGAGCGGTTATTAACATCAAAGAGTAAACTTGTTTTAATTTTTGTCTGTGATTCATCCTTATGACATACATATGCAAAAGTGGACAGGTTTTAGGTTTATCTTTGTTGTCTATGACACATTTAAGGATGTGTTAGAGTTTCACCAGTCATGCATGTAGAAAAAAAAAGTATTCTTGACAATGCTTTGGGGTTATATTCAGGATATGCCACGTTTAGTTTTGGTTTGTATTTTTTTCGCTTAAGAAGGTCTGAAATGCAGAAAATCTCCTACTGAACAAACTGAAATTCTAGAAGCTCTGCCCCCCACTCTGTGCATCATCCTGCCTTCAAACAGCATTTTGCAGGATGTGCCAGTGGAGGAGGGTCACCCACTACGGAGCATATTCTGTCACCACGGCAACCACAGCTGTGCAATAAGACCACCATGAAACCATGCCAAAAACAGAACCCAACGCTGGGCCATTAGCTTAGGTCCTGGTGGCCGTGGAGGGCGATATTAAATTAAACATAGGAGAAGAGGTTCATCTAATCACCCAGTGAGAAGAATAAAAAAAATGCAAAGTTGACAGACAAATCTGTTCTGTGTATGGAACGCTCCAGAGCTGCTGACAGTGAAGCAGAATCAAGCTCTCCAATCTGGCATCATATCATACAGTCATAAATGCCCCAGAATAGTCCGCCTCACTCACTCATCAATGATCTAAACAAAGAACAAAGCTGTCTTGTGGTTAACCAGCAAATCATGGAACAGAAGCAAAACAACTTTGATCCAGAGAAAAATTAAAATGGTGTTTATTGGAGGACATGCAGTGTTTAGAAATGTCATCAGTAATATTTTAACAATACTTGGTGAAAACACAGACCAATCTGTTTCTTACAAATCTCATATTTGAATATTAAGACGATAAGGCACTTGGAAATCAGTGTGGCACCTCAAGGAACAGTCACTCAGCACAAACTCATAAAGCTCTTAAGTATGTGTACATTTAAGGCATAAACCCGTCACTTATCAAGCACACATTAAAAAAAGAATAATATAAAATACTGCAAATGAAAAATCACCACTTATGTATTCAGCAAGCAATACATAGCTTCCACAATCACGAGGATAAAGGACAAAGCGGAAAGTATGCCGAGTTGCGGCAGCTTAATCGGGGTCAAATAAAATGAAAATATTATATTTTACATATTTACTGTTGGCTTGCCGGAACGAGAAAGCAGTCTTAGCTCAAACAGCTGGTGAAGCACTTCATGACTGCATCCCTGTCGAGAGAAAAGAAACAAAACATTTTATCTTACTACTAGCAGCTTTATATCAATATTCAAGGTGGTCCAATGTTTAAAAGCATTCAAATTAACCAAATATTACATCAAATGAATCCAGAATCTTAAGAAAAAAAAAGATTGGTCCATTCATTCAAGTTCGCTCTTTCACAATCACTGGCTCATTACAAAGCGGTTTTTGTTGGCCTAGCCTCAGCCTTTGATGTGGCTGGGTGGAGTTCTTGCATATTTTATTCAGTTTTGGTGCGAACCGAGTAACACGTCACCCCTCCCACCAGGTACAAGGCTGAGGGATGAGAAAACCCAATATGGTCTCCACGGCAACTGCAGAACGAGGTCATGCTGCCTCCTTTGCCTCATCTTCCACCAGCCTCTTTCAGTCGCTCACTCTAAAAATGTGTTGCTATGCAGACTATGTCACCACTCAGCATTCAGGAGGAGGTGTGAAAAGCAGTCAAGGTTAAAAGGAAGAAACGGGAAAAGAGGGAGGAGTGTCAGAAAAGGGCCTCTGTGACATCATCCTTCATTTCCTTCAAATACATATACATTCATGGTGAGTGGAAATGAACTGGTCTCTTCACGTCAGGGCTCGGAGTTGGCCATTCAAGGACATTCACCTTCCCATTTTCAAGCCACTGCATCTTTTTTCTTTTTAAATAGCAGTGTGTTTGGAGTCATTGCCGTGCTTGAACCACTTGCTATTTTTATATGGCCTTCTGGAAGTTGGGTGTACCCATCTGGCAACATCCATGTTCTCTACAATCCTGACCAACTGCTCAGTACCTCACTTAAGACAATACAGCCTCACAACATATTGCCACCACCATGCTTCACAGTAAATAGTGATACCGACAAAAAATAGCTCACCAAAAAGGAGTTGTTGCAATCGAATTAAACTTTATATCTATGATTGTAATGATGATGCATGTAAGAATGAAAAGAATAGGTTATTGGGGGAAATTGATAGGAGGTTATAGTATCCTGTTAGGCCGCCTCTAGCCTGGGTACAAGATGAGAAATGGCTAGTCATGGAGGAATACAGGTTTTATATGGCATTATGTGGCACATTTGCCCACAAATGTTACAGCTGGTCCTTTAGATCCTGCACACTCATAGGTCGCCATATCTGGCATCTCAGCTGGTTCCATAAATGCTCAATTGGCAATAAATCTAGTGACTGCGTAGGCTGAGGAAGTGATGCAATCTGTCAGAGACATTGCTGGGAAACTTCTTGCTGTGTGTGCGTGAGCATTATCCTGCTGAAAAATGATAGTTGGAAGCCCTGCCATTAGAGGAAACACGTAGCCTCAGGATGTCCTGCACATATCACTGAGTTGTTAGTGTCCCTGGCATCACTACTAGGGGTGACCGACTGTTGTATTCATTGACTCCCCAGATCATCACACCAGCAGTTGGGGCAGTGTGTTACTTCACTGCCAAGGCAGGACTGAAGTGGTCAACACAAGGCCTTCTATTGTCGGATCACAAACAGCAACAACTTGGTGTATAAAGAGCTACCTAGCCTAAACATGATTTAAGGGGCATTATAGGCTTCTACACATTATAAAGCAAAGAAAAACATTAAGGCCACTTGCATTACTGGCTCCTATGTCACAAAAGGGTAACAACAGCAGAAGGCAAAGCATTATGGTAATTAAGAGAGCAGCTTAAAACCCAGCGCTGACCGATCAGGCTGTGACGTAGGTGCAGTCCTGCTAATCCAATAACATCTTAACTGGGAGGCTTTATGTTGGCCATAAACAGCAACCAAACAGGCAATGACTTATTTCTCATCAGTACAGCAATGCCACATCCACACACGCCACTTAACGAGCAGATGGTACCTTATGAAAGCTTATAACCAATACCTTTAAACAAATACACAATAACAAAGGCTAACCTACTTCCACAATTTCATACGTGAAGGCAGGGATTCAAATAATAACGCATAGGCTGTCAACAGCTGGATGAGCTCACAGAATAGCTCTGATGGCTTTCTGAATATAGTATTAAAGAACTGAACACAATAAGCTATTTGCATCAAAAAGCTAATATGGCACCGAAAGCTCAGTGTGCTCCAGGAGAGGATTAGAGCCATATGGTGGAGGGACAGCCGGACAGCTAAGAATAAATAAAAACATGTTTTTACTCAGTTATCCAAAACAAACCCTCAGGCTGGGTGTGAAAGGCTTCATGCTGGCATTTGAAGAAAATCTTCAGTCTAATTTTTGCTAAGCAATGATATATGATCTTCTGCCAGGTTTCAGCAAGATAACACACCTATCTAGCAAACTTAAATAATAGAAATGTGTATGTGTTAAGAGACACATCGGTGGATCTCCAACAAGATGACAACCTATTTTCCAGGTGATAACTATAGATTGACATTGTTTCAAACATAAAACATTATTCGTATAAGAAAAAATATTTCTATAAAATGAGCCTTTTTGGTTTGTGTCAGAGAAGATACAAAAATTTGCACATAAAAAAATGTAATCAAGTTCTCTTACCGGGCAAAAGGAATGTATGAGATGCTGTACCTGAAAGATAAAACAAGACACACGGGTTGATGCATGTTCTCCCTTTTAAGGAGAAAATGAATTTTCATTTTCATCATTTAGCAGACCTTATCCAGAGTCCAGTACCTTAACCGCTAGGCTACCATAGTAGCACTTTTTTGTTTTTCTTTTTTAAAGGATGAAAGCATTTATCACAAACACAAAAAACACTGCATTCTTACTGACATTAATTCAGCAAAACAAACTGTGATTTGTGGAACACTACTGTAACAATTTAAGTGCAAGACAAGTTAATGTAAGAAATGTGTTCGTTTATTTAATGTCACCTCAGAAACTATGGCTATTCAGGACAGGAGCAAAGTCACATCAATACTAACCCAGCACATTCATACTGGGCCAATTTAGAGCAGCCTATTAACCTAAAGCATGTCTTTGGAATGTTGGAGGAATCCAGAGTACCCAGAGTAAACCCATGCAGACACAGGAAGGACATGCAAAATCCACACAGGCAGAGTCCAAGGTCAGGATTGAACCGAGGAGCTTAGGAGCTGTGAGACAGCTGCAAATTCTCATAGTACTTTGATACATTATTAGAAACATGATGCAACACATTTACAGCATTTAGCAGATGCCCTTATCCAGAGCGACTTACAATTGATACAGTCTTACAATCCAAGCAATTGTGGGTTAAGGGCCCAACAGTGAAAGCTTGGCAGAGGTGGGATTTGAACCCTGGACCTTCTGGTCCATAGTCCAGTACCTTAACTGCTAGGCTACCACGCATTATTCTCGGCTTTCACCTAGAATAATGCCTTAATTGAACAGGTAAGAAAAACCTGTTCTAAACCTTTCTAAGTAATATAGGTGGATAACAAAGAAGACTTTGCTCAGTGGTCCAAATCTCCTACCATCAATACAAGATTTTGGGGAAAAATTAAATGCAGCTCTGGACAGAACTGCTTCTGCAATGTCACAACGTTTATTTCTGTCCAGAGTCGCATTAATTTTCCCCCCCAAGATCTTACATTGATGATGGGAGATTTGGACCACTGCGCAAAGTCTTCTCCAGCACATCCCAAAGATTCTCAATGGGGTTCAGGTCTGGACTCTGTGGTGGCCAATCCATGTGTGATAATGATGTCTCATGCTCCCTGAACCACTCTTTCACAATTTGACCCTTCTGAAACAGATCTTTTTCCAAAACTATTTGCTTAGTTAAATCCAGGTGGTGACCACTTTTTCAACCTATGAAGGATTTTTTCGGAAAGTATCCCCATCGTAAACTGGGGAGAACCTGTATTGAAAAATAATCCATATTGACTACACTGCTACGCATTATACAACACACAATAACGCATATATAACAACGCACATCACAAATACATAACCACAGACAGTGAAGTAAAACAGACAAGGAATTAGTTACATATTTACACAGACCTGCGCAAGTGACTTATAATGCAGTTTTGTGAGGTGGTGTATTAACAGACTATGCCATCCTGGCATGCTTGGAATCTCATGATGCACATGAGCAAGCTGAAGGTTTGTGCCTCACTTGCGTTGAGGAATGCTGAATACTGAGATGGTGCATCTGTGCGCGTCGGCAAACGAGCATTTGCGTGATGGGTTGTTGCCATGGTGATGGCAAGCTGATGCGAGTCATGAAGTGCAGGAATAGCACGTATCATTGAAAATGACGACAGTGACACCGCCAGTAAAGTCTGGGTCAGTGATGTGTGTAAAAACCCTCATACGTGCCTGTGATGCATATCAAGTTTGTCATGTTCCTAAGCTCCAGCAGACCTGATTGGAGAAAGGGCTAGCACATGCTGACAGAGATGAAATGGTTTCCCCAATCTGGCAATAGGCGGAGCTGGTTACAGTTGGGGAAACTCCATGTGCATCATTTTCGTTGCCTCAGAGTCACCTTATAATTCTGCAAATGTACTACCTACATTTTAAAACCTACTGGATAAAATGAAAGTACATTTGGAACCTGAAACGATTTGGCTGAAGCTGACCTGCATATATAACCTCAAATCAGAAAAAGTTGGGATGGTATTGAAAATGCAAATAAAAAAACCTGCAGTTTGTCTTATATTTACTCCGACATCTATTTCACTGCAGACAGCAGGAACTCAAGATAGTTCATGCTTTTTTTTCTGGTCAACTTCATTTCATTTGTTAATAAACACCCATTCCTGCATCCCATTCAAGCTGGGATGGGGGCAAGTTAGGTCTAGTAATGAGGCGAAAAAACAAAATGATGTGATTTCAAACACGTTATGTCAACAGGTGATTATGATCATGATTTGGTACAAAAGCAGTATCCATAAAAGGCTGAGACTTTCAGGAGTAAAGATGGGCAGAGGATCTCCAGTGTATCAACGAATTCATGAGAAAGTTAATTAAAACTTTAAAAACAATGTTTCTCAAAGAAAGACTAGAAGGGATTTACATATTTCTCCCTCGACAGTGTATAATATCATTAAACGATTCAAGGAATCTTGAACAATTTCAGTGTATAAAGGGCAAGGGTACAAGCCTAAACTGAAGAGGCGTGATCTCTGACGGCACTGTATCAAGGACCATCATTCATCAATAGCTGATAGAACCAGTGGGTAAGGGATTACTTTATCAAACTTTCAAGCACTACAATACAGTTACCTTCACAAATGCCACTTAAAAAGTTATTGGACAAAAACCAAGCCTTATGTTAACCATGTCCTGAAACGGCGTGAAGTTCTTTGGGCTCCGAAGCATCTGGTATGGACCACCACACAGTGGAAATGTGTATTGTGGGCAGACCAATCAGTATTCCAGATGTTTTTGGAAGAAATGGACACGTGTGCTCCCGACCAAAGACGAAAAGACCATCCAGACTTTTATTAGCAAGTCCAAAAGCCAGGCTCTGTCATGGTATGGTGTTGGGTCAGCATCCTTGGCAAAGGTCATTTACACTTCTGTCATGGCAGCATTAATGCAGAAAAGTACAGATTTTAGAGCAACAAATGCTGCCTCCAGGACGGCCTCTTTTCCAGGGACGTCCATGCACTTTTCAACAAGACAATGCAAAACAAGCCAATTCAGAAAAAGACTGAAATATGTACATCCAGTCGTTCTTTGCAGAAGATAATTTTCTTACACATTTGTTGATAAACTGGAGATCCTCTGCCCATCTTTGCTCCTCAAAAACTCAGCCTTTCATGGACACAGCTTTTGTACCAAATCAGGATAACAACCTATTGACAACTCCTGTTTGCAATCATTGTGTTTTTTTACCTCATTACTAGACCCAATTTGCCCCCATCCCAACTATTTTTGTAATTTTAAAGAATGGAGGTTTAACAAATGAAACTAGAGAGGTGCATTTCCTGAAGAAAATGCGAGTGTGATTGCCACTCTGCAATGGCCAAACCTTAGTGTACCTCATGGGCCCAAAGGGCATCATGTCACCCCAGGGTGCCCCCGGGACCAAGCCTGCCAAATTACGTGGTTGTAGGTCATAAACTGACTGAGTTACAGTCATTGGCCCGCCAGGGGCCCCAGTGCCCAGTCGGGGTCCACAGGAGCCCCATGGGCATCACATATCACCTCAGATTGCACCCGGGACCAAGCCTGCTGAATTTCGTGGCCATAGGTCGAAGACTGACTGAGTCACGGTCATTGGCCCGCCAGGGGCCCCAGTGTCCAGCAGGGGTCCAGAGGGGCCCCATGGGCATCACATGTCACCTCAGATTGCACCTGGGACCAAGCCTGCCAAATGTTGTAGCCCTATGTTAAAAACTGACTGAGTTATGATTTATTAACTTTTGGCCCATTCATTTCCTATGGGAAAATTTGGCACTTTACAGAGGCCCCTATGGGGCCCCCCAAAGTCCGACCGGAAAGCCCTATACAAGCACACCATTCCCTACCAGACCGGACACAATGGCATTTGCATGCCCCTGCATTAAAAGAAAAATGTCTGTTCAACTGAAGGTGAATGTAAATCTACCAAACCAGTCACCACTATATTATTAAAATACTACACAAACATTTGATGGACTTTTAAAACCTTGGCCCTGTTCTTTAGCTCCTGTTTGGCTTACAGGTACATGCTGATAATTTCAGTTCCTTTTGCTTGGTTTTCTGAAAGGCTAAATAAACAGCATGCAGTTAATGGCAAACTGTGACTTAATTAAAGCTGAATCAGACACGGTTTGCCACATGACTTAGAAGATGGCCGTTTTCCAGAGAAAAGAGGACATGGCTGCCAAGATGATTTAGAGCTGCTGGGCATGCTGTGATCGAATGCGACTTTACCAGCTAACTAGATTTAACATTTTCAGGGCAGTCTTTCCTGCTTGATTGGCAGACAGGTGTTTATATTGATGGATTTGACTGCTGACTACTTTCCTGTGCTTATTAAGTTTTTTTCTTATAATAAAAGCTTCAAAGTGGTGAGGAACAGACACAGGCAGACTTTCCCTCTGTCACAATTCAAGCACAGGATAAATTTTAATATGGAATAAGACATGAATTGTTTGTGAAGGAATCTTAACACCCAATCAGACTACAGATTTTGTATCAGCCACTTACCACGTCATAGCCAGGAACTGTAAAATGCAGAAGATAATCGCCAAACCCTTTTTATGCCACTGCAGGAAAGAAGGGAAAACAGTCATTACAACTGTTGAATGTTAATTACAAGGTTGGACAAGTGAACAAGTCAAGGAAGCCCCACTAACACGTAAAACCAAGCATCTTACCCAGAAGACTGAGCACAGGGTCAGGACAAGACACAACTGTGGAGGGAAAGGGATCAGAAGTTAAGTAAAGAAAGGAAAGATTTATTGCAAATTGAGGAGTTTAATACACCGCCTGGCCAAAAAAAAGGTCACATACTAATATTTCATTGGACCGCCTTTAGATTTCTGTCCAGAGCTGCATTAATTTCTCCCCCAAGATCTTGTTCCACTGCACTCCAGCACATCCCAAAAATTCTCAATGGGGTTCAGGTCTGGACTCTGTGGTGGCCAATCCATGTGTGAAAATGATGGCTCATGCTCCCTGAACCACTCTTTCACAATTTGATCCTTCTGAAACAAATGACCATCTTTTCCATGACCACAGGATGTCTTTCGACATGGTTGTTTAACAAATGAGAAGCTCCTCACTGCATCAGTTAGGCTTAAAGAACTTGTTGCCACCTGAAACATCATCACCAATGCAGTAATTATCCGATGGGATGCTCTTTTTTAACTATTTTCTTAGTTAAATCCAGGTGATGACCTTGTTTATGGCCAGGCAGTGTATATACCGTGTATATATATATATATATATATATATATATATATATATATATATATATATATATATATATATATATATATATATATATATCTCAAATCGCAGCCTATATTAAACACTTCTAAACACGACCCATGACCACAGCTTTATCTCACTACACTTCCCAGCAGCTCATCACTCTTGCCACGTTACTCCCCATGTCATGCACTGCCGACATCCTGATCTGAGTATGGGACAGTACTGCATATAATACGTAACGCTTGCCTAGGAAAATTCGAAATGCAAAATTCAGAGTACAGTTTCTGCTGAATGCGTATTCATGTTCAGTATCAGATTCCCATTGTAAAGTGGAAATATCTGAAGTCAGGAAATCGTAAAATGGGGAGAGCCTGTACCAGGAGTAAACCCATGCAGACATGGGGAGGACATTCAAACTCCACACAGTCCAAAGTCAGGATCGAACCAGGGACAACCTAGGGAAATGTAACAGTGTGGCCGGAATAAGGCCTACTATAAAAATCCCAGTGCTGCTCTCAACACCAGCTGCATGCATACGTCACGTGCCAAGTACAAGTACGGATTAAAAGACATGCAACAGCCTTGCCTTCACTGCAGCAACAACAAAACTACAGAGAAGCTCTGAAGACTGCCAGGGGATCACTTGAGAAGTTTACTCTCTGACTGCAGAGGTCCTTCAAAAGCTATTGCTTACTCATGAGTTTGTTACTGAACTTAGGCAGACCATGAAGCTCTGCTCTTTAAACACAATCTTGTTACACTTGTCGCCAATACTTTAATTAGGATTAATCTGCTTGGCCGGCAAAAGTCAAGCTAGTTTGAGCACTGTAATGACTTTACAGCCTCTTAAAGCTTTCTGTCACTGAATGATAGACGAGTGAGGCAATGAGAAACTGCACTCAGGGCCAAAGTGCTACAGGATATTCTCCATCTTCTCAATAGTTGTATCATAAGTAGGGAAGTACCTGCATTTGTTCACCTGTGATCATGCACTACTTAAAAAAAAATGCTATCCCTGCTTCCTCTCTCCACAATCATCTCTCTACTGCATTTCTTCATATTGTTTTTCCACTTTCTTCACCACAGCAATCACAATCAACCATTTTGGCAGGCATACAAAGTTGTACAAACCACAACAAGGTTAAATGCAATCTAAACTCATAGCAGTGTGATAAGTCATGAAGGGATTGTGACCTTTCAGCAGTCCTAGACAGGATGCAGTGGGAGAAATCAGGTTAATGGATCAACCCTTACCAGTACGACACACGTGGCTATAAGTCTGGTCGGCTCAAACATCCTCTTCAGCTGCTTCAATGGGCCCATCAGGAAACAGGTGCTGAAGGGAACATACAGACACAAAAGGTGAAGGTTTTCTCTAAGAATTCACCATGTAAAGACCAGGAACAGCCATTAGACACGGTAACATGGCAGGCTCTAAATCATCTCACCCAGTACGTACACCATATGCCATAACACTTTGGTCTTTGTAATTAAGGTTTTGTCTCCATGACAATCCATTTGGTTTGATGTGTACTCTAACCACAGTCACTCAAAAGACATTGTAATTCAAAACCCTACTCTAAGGAACATTAACTAGCATCAGCAGGTACTGGTTTCATCCAGTTGTCACTTCTGAGCTGAACTGGAGCTGAAAGAATCTGGTCCCTGGAGGACTGAGGAGCCCTCATCTTTGCTGCAAGCAGACTAAGTGAAGCAGTTATTAGATCAAAGGTCTGATGCATTAGCTGGCCATTGCGGCAGTCATGTCACACTGAAAAGACGACCTGTTCATTTAAAAAGTCAATGAGCCAGATGAATGGAAGAAAACATAAGCCTCACAAAATATCTAAATGTTTAAGCATTCATTGAGCAGCAGTTCACAGTGTCGTGCCGCTTGCATTTCCTCTTCTGGCAGTACCTTTAACCAAAAGGTCACAATTCTCGCATCTTTCGCCACTGAATAATTGACGATAACGTGCATGCTGTTAAACCAGACTGTGTGCGTTTTTCTGGAAGTAAAACGGTTAGATCAGAATCCCAGTCTCAGCTGAGCACCAAGACAGCCACGTATTCATGCTTAGCTGCACAGATGGCACGGAAGCCACAATCTGAAACTAGCACACTTGGCGACTCGTAAATCGTTTTTCGCACTCTCATGCATGCACATCTGAGGGAGCACTGGGCAGAAGTAGAAAGTCCATGGAAAGTATGGCTTAACTTCTTGGATCTTGTGTTTTGGCACTCAACTACTTGGCAGATTTTGTCACGAAGATCTGGCAACCATAAGCACGGCAGCGAAAGAAGAGCTTGAAGACAAAAGAACGCCACCTGCTAACAGGATAGCAGCCTATATAATGTACAACAGTTTGTATTAGAGATGCGCCATCTGCAATTTTCTTGGCCGATTCAAGTTTTTTTTTTTTGTACATATGGTCAGCTGATTGACATGTTCCTTTCTGCCTGAGAATTCTAAATTACAGCATACAGAACTATTTTTGTTCAACTTTTCTTTTAATGGAAACCTCTTCGTTGCTGAAGAAATATCGTAAGTGCTGGCTAGTGCCCATCTCTGCGCCCTCGCTACCTTTAGCTTTAACCTCCTTGCCCTTAGCTTTGTAGCTGTATATTCAGCAGTGTAAAGCTGTTGTTTCAAATGTCTTATTAAATTTGTTATTCTGAACGTTTGAGTTGTTCCTCCACAGCTCATTTTCGCTATGAATGTATTGCAAACAGCTCACTATGAAAGGTTCCCACGCTGAAGACATGGCTGTGTCATAAATAGATCCCTACTCCCTCATTAGTAATGCGGCATTTATGCAGACACTATTTAGTTGTCTTACTAGCACTCAAAACAACTGAAATCTAACACCATCACAAACGAGTCGGCAGCGGTCTCAAACACACAAGTGGCTGAGCCGTGTCTATAGCTTCATACACACACACAAACTGAATTCTGAATTAAAGTTTGTTTGCGAGTGGCTGTATTTGTGCCACTGCTGTGCAAGTGTAAATGTGACCGGCACAGAATGGGTTATGCAAGACATAGGTGCATCACTAGTTTGTACAATCCATTTATTGTGTAAATGTAAGCTATATCACAACATTTACTTCCTCTGGCATTGGTGTCTATATTTCGAGACATTCATTTGCATAATTCAGTGACAAAATGCTCCCACACAGTCCAATATCGCCAGGCGTTTTATTATTTTTTTAAAGTACCGACAGCCTTAACATAAACAATGTTATCTGGATGACGTGTGCATCAATTTTAACCAATCAATCACGCTCATTCCAAAAACTAATACATCACACTATCAAGTTAATGTGTGTTAAACAGTGCTTCCTGCTTACTGATTAGTCTGTGAGAAAGTGGGCCGGGGAATTCTGAGGCATTTTCATACATTCTGACACAAGTTAATAATTACGCTTCTTCCTGGTTCCAAGTAAGTAACTGGAAAGAGTCTCACAAAGGATTGACCCATTTTTTCCAGCTAAGCACATACAGATCTGGAAAAAGTATAAATTTGCCTATCATAGATGAATTTGAATATGACACATCTGCACAGACTTCCATCTTGGCATATGGGCAATGAATCTGACAAACAGTACTGTGTAGAATATATATTTCTGCTCATTCTTTAGTTAGGTTTTAGTCACTGCACTTTGTAGGACCAGCACAGATCAGGTACTATTTGGGTGGTGGATCATTCTCAGCAGTGCTGCTGGAGTTTGAAATCACCTCAGTGTTACTGCTGGACTGAAATTAGTCCATTAGCCAAACGTGTCCAGCCCCCAGCATCCTGTAGGCAGCGTCCTTCAAGCCCTGAAGCACAAACTGTGCAGCAACAGATGACCTCTCTGAATTTACATCTACAAGATGGAGCAAGAAGGTGAACATCTCCAATAAAGTGGACAGGGAGTGAACAGTGTTTTAAACTCCAGCAGCACTTCTGTGTCTGATCCACTCATATCAGCGCAACACACACCACCACCACCACATCCATGTCACTACAGTGCCACCCAAATAGCACCTGGTCTGTGAGGGTCCTGACCATTAGAGAACAGAATAAAGTGGACTACAGTATGTAGAGAAACAGTTGGCCTACAGTCTAATTGTAGAACTACAAAGGGCAGTGAAAATTACAACTTAAATAAAGAATAAGCACAATATAAATTATATAGAATGCCTAAGTCTTCTGCACAGCACTGTAGTTCCGGTTATACACACAGAACACGGTGTCCTGGGAGGATCAGAGATAGTAGTTTGATCCTGGAGGGACTTAAGGAAACCAGAAAAACCCGATCATGTAGCTCTTGACAGAACTAATGGCTCAGATCTCATGGAAACCCAAAACACTGGTAGGTGAGATCAGTAACAGTGCACACATGGTCTGAGTCTGAACTCAAAAGCCATGTTTTAATGGTTACACAACCAACACGTGTTTTGGTGAAAAAGCTTCCTTGCTGATTTCTGAATTAACACATTAAACCCCAAGAAATGTCTTTATTACACACCGATTAGCCATAACATTAAAACCACCATTAAAACCAAAAACAATTTAGGTTTTGGTAAACAATTGCAAACACAGAAGAGGCGTAACCAATACAATTGTAATTTTTAAGCCAACATATACAAGGACAAGCACCTAAAGGAAAAACTGGATCAATGCCCATTTTCACAAGAAGAAATTGGAGTCCTTCAGTTGTTCCTTAAAGTGAGCTCCAACGCCCTTGAGAGCAGAGATCACATAATACTCAGTCACCTGTAATGAGGACCATTGTTCCCATGGAGAAAGGCTTTGCATAATTGGAGACATTTGCGTAACTGTAACAAAGCAAGTGGAAAAACTACAGAGTACAGACCGTCACGAAAATGACAGAAGAATGAAGGATTACTTATTTAAAGATCTACGTTAATGATTGAAGCCCCAGTCAAACGCTGCCAGCACAGTCATCGCATGGTCAACTCTATCACAAGTGCATGGTGAAATGACATCACACTGACATAACGTTGGTCCCTCTTTGACCCCAAAAGGGACCCAACCTTCTTGGGCAGCTTAGCTGTTATGTAAGAATTAACCAAGCTAACTAATTAAAATGAAATATTATGAAGAGTATAATAAAGTAGAGGCATTATTTAGTCCAGTACACAGAGAGAGAGAGGTTCTGCCATGCGTCAAAGCTCTCAAAAGTGTGTTGAGGCTTTAACATTTGACAAGTCATGCTAGAGCCCAACTTATAGCGCAAGGAAATAGAAGGCAGGAGTATAACATTTAATGTTTTAGTCCATCTTACCTAGCTAGAGCTGCAATGTTTCCTAAGGTGTAAAATACTGCAAACAGCTGCATTCCTTTGGGCAAGAAAAGTAGTGCAGTGCCCTGTTTGGACCAAACACAACAATGTCAGACAGGAAATACTGAGTACCATTAAAATAACATGTTCTAAAACCACACAGCATACAATAATAAAAGTTAGGAACCAAAAATACAGAGCCCTTGATACCTTACAGCAACATTGAGTTTGTTTGTAGGATTTTATTGCCATCCCAGCACAGAGTGCTATATTCATGGCATTACAAAATCAGAAAACGTTGGGACGGTATTGGAAAATGCAAGTAAATAATATATGAAGTGCTCCTTACATTTCCTTTGACTTTTATTTTATTGCAGACAGTCTGAACCCAATATACTTCAGTATTTTTCTGGTCAACTACATTTAATTTGTTAATAAACATCCATTTCTGCAGTTTACACCCACAACACGTCCCAAAAAACCTGGGGGAGGAACAATTTAGAGCTAGTACGGAGGTTTCAAACAGGTAATTATGATCATGATTTGGTACAATAGCAGTATCTATGAAAGGCTGTCTTTGAGAAGAAAGATGGGCAGAGGATTTCCAGTTTATCAACAAATATGCAGGAAAATTATTGAACTTTTGAAAAACAATGTTACTTATAATGATGTGATTTCCTGTTTGAAATCACATCATTTACTTTTTTTCACCTCATTACTAGCCCTAAATTTCCCCCATCCCTGTTTTTTTTAATGTGTTGCGGGGCTAAAATGCAGGAATGGGTGTTTATTAACAAATGAAATGAAATTCAGCAAAAAAACAAAAAACAAAACCAAGAAATATCCTATTAAAGGATCCTAAAAAATAACCTGTTTGCAAACATTTACTTTTTTTAACCTCATTACTAGACCTAATTTGCCCCCATCCCAACTGTTTTTGGAATTTTAAAGAATGGAGATTAACAAATGAAATTAAGTTCACTTTAAGTTCACTTGAAGTTCACATCTAAAAGTCAAAGGAAATGTAACGAGCATTGCATACATTTCTAATTTGCATTTTCCATAACGTCCCAACTTTTTCTGAGCTGGGGTTGTATAAAAAGCATTCTCACATTTAGATGAAGTGCTCCATGTTTATATACTTTAGAAAGTTCAATGTTCTTTTGGTGAGTTACTCCAGAATACATTATGTATGTCTTTGTCTTTATACAAGCCTCTTCTTGCAGCAGTGAGGGATTCAAATCCTACTGGAATATGTTTTACTGTCATCAAGGCCTTGCAGGAAATGCTCTCCTGTGAGCAGGTGCTCGTGAGTCAAAGCAAAATGACCTATATGACACCTTGTTAGAATTAACTGGTGTTGACAATTTAGGGGGTATTGATTTGGTTTATTATCTCTTTTCTGTCTGGCGCGGGTTCCATTCATCCTGCCAGTAGTGCTTACATACGTTTTTTTTAATAGTGGGAAAAAACGTCTGTTCCTGAAATAAGGCATATTGTGATTCTTTGGCCTCCCTGGCCAGTTCATCTGCTTTCTCATTAAAGCTAATGTGTACAGAAAAGACACTGCCACCTAGTGGTACATAGTCGCATTGGCAACTCAGGACGGCTCTTACATCAACACCATATGTGAACATGCAGTAACTCAACTGAAAACGCTCTGGCCAGTGCTTCATGTGTGCTTGATACCTGTACTATTTTAAGTCTTATATCACATCATTACACCAGTGGTGTCGATGGTGATGATTTTGAACATTTATTAGGTATTATAAGGCATGTATCATATCTGTGCATCAGTGTGATACAGCGGCATATGGAAATTATATCCAAATATTCATGCTGAATTATAACATGCACTCCTGGCACTTAATACATACTTTGCATTAGCTGAAACATTTTCTTCACTTAACACATACTACATGCATGGAAAGACAGCGTGTCCTTGCTCTTGCCCTTCCTTTCGTGCTCCAAATTATTGTTGACACAACAACTGAACCAAGTCCTCACAATTCTGTGTGACAGTACGATTTGGTGTTCACACCCTCTGCTCTGGCGGTCCCACCAAGTAAATGTTTGTCTAGTGTTTGTTTATCATCACCTTCCAAAAGACAACTGATTGCTTAGTAGAGTATTCCATGTGCACACGGCAATTCTGAGATACTGAAACTTGTGTAGAGTGCACTAGGCTTTACTGGCGACACTTCTGCACGTTCTACTCTGAACACAAAGCGTGGTGGTTATCACCAGTTAGGCGTTATCAGCATGCCCACAAACAAATTTGTGAATGTTTCTAAGTGGGGGTTGGGACGCGAGTTTCTGGTTGGGGCGGCTGTTCGTGAGTTTACAAAGATCTCAGGCTTCCTGCTTTGTCTTATGTTGAGCAGGTACCATAAACTTGCTATTATCTGAGAAACACACTTCATTTCACCAGTATGACTTCTAAGGAGGATGTCTCTTGTTCATACACTCACTTCAAGGCAATGACGGGGCTTGACTAAACTCTAACTCAGTTATTTTTATTGTTGTTCTAGGAAGTCCAGTATTTTCTCAGGAGGGGTTTTAGTTTCTCTGTAGAAGTTCTTTCTTATATTGTCAATCCTGGAGCACTCAACCAATATGCTTTATAATAAGGGCAATGTTGCAGTAATGGCAGAGTGGAGCCTCTTTGCCTAAAAAGAGGTAGCCAGTATGGTTTATTCTCTATATTACCATTCCATTCCATTCACCTGAGGGTTCTGCACAGAGTTCGGATTTTAGGGTAGGCATTGGTAGGTAAGAACAGGAAAAGCACTGGAATTACAGTATGGAACACTAAAGCTGCAAAACAGCCTAAATGCCTAAAGTCTAGTATGTGTTAAGGGACTAGGGACTGTGGTAGCCTAGCGGGTAAGGTACTGGACTATGGACCAGAAGGTCCAGGGTTCAAATCCCACCTCTGCCAAGCTGCCACGGTTGGGTCCTTGATCAAGGCCCTTAACCCATAATTGCTTGGATTGTAAGATTCTACCAATTATAAGTCGCTCTGGATAAGGACGTCTGCTAAATGACAAACGTAAACGTTAATCCTGATATCTTTCACATTTTTTCAGCTCAATGAATATTTTCGAAAACAATCGGAACTTGCAATGTCAACGTCATTCAACCTGAGCATGTGCAAGTATCAAATCAAATCGTTACTGTGCCTAGAAGCTAGAACACTACTCACAAGGATGGAGCACAGGATTCCTGAAGCAAAGCATATGACGAACCACTTAATGCGTGTGCTGAAACTGAGTGTTGAGCCATCCAGAACCTACGAAAAACAAAGGCAGGATATCACATGGCTTCTTTCCTTACAAAACAGTGACTCGTAATAGAGAGCGAGCACGTGCATGCACACAATGTAACACTCTTCATACAGGTATTTATACAGGTCTTAAATTATAATAGGAAATAAAATTTGACTTCCAAATCCGAACAGCAAAGACACTGTACAGTCCTGAACTCCAATGACCATATTTTACCTAATAATTATAACAGACTCATGGTAGTTGCTTATTTATGTACTGGCAGCGTAATATTATTGCTTTGTTGCACTCTAGTGCAGTGCATTTTGCTTCTTCTGTCCAGCTGGTCACACAATCCTTACCAGGGATGCCAAGAACTGTGGAGGGAGCTGGATATCCCACACCATAGCATGCACAGTTAAGTCTAACTACTACTACCCAATAAGTATTGGAATCAAGGCCAGACTTGATCACTTACTTGAAGACAAGAGCAGGAACACAACATACAAAATACCTCTATATGGTAAAATTGACCTGGGGATGAGTCAAGAATTCCTAAAACTGCTGATTTAAATGCGCATAAGGTTTAGATGATCCTACAGATCATCCACCACCAGCTTACATTTGTACTTTAGAAAAATCCAACCTTACCTGAATGTATCCATCCTCTGTGAGCATGCAACAAGTTAGTTAAGCAAATAGTAGCGTATTAATAGCAAATCATTGGTGAAAATACAAGAAATTAAAGTACACCCCAAACTAACATTAGGCAATACACAGACAGGCAGAGGCAAGGATGAACCATAAGAACAAATCTGTTACTGTCACAAGTTATTTCAGAAATAAATGACTTCACCTGCAACTTCACCCATTTACAATGTAAATGTGGTAGATATAGTCAAGAAGAACTGCTGAAGTACAAACCGAGCATGGTAGACTGTGGTAGCCTAGTGGTTAAGGTACTGGACTCTGAACCAGAAGGTCCAGGGTTCAAATCCCACCTCTGCCAAGCTGCCACTGTTTGGTCCTTGAGCAAAGCCCTTAACCCACAATTGCTTGTAAGAATCTTGTAAGTCACTCTGGATAATGAAAGACATGCTGGTCTGGGTAGTTCAGAAACTGCTGGTTTTGTCTACTGGGATTTTCATGCACAGTCATCTCTAGGGTTTACAGAGAATGGTCAGAGGAATAATCCTGGAAGTGGCAGTTCTGTTTGTGAAAATGCCTTGTCAATGCCAGAGGTCAGAGGAGAATGGCCAGACCGGTTCAGAAAGTCAACAGTAACTTAAATAACCACTTGTTACGACCGAGGTATGCAGAAGAGCATCTCTGAATGGACACTGTGTCAAACTTTGAAGCAGATGGGCTACAGCAGCCACAGATAAGCACTCCAGGTGCCATTCCTGTCAGTTAAGAACAGACAACTGAGGCTACAATATGCACAGACTTGCAGAAGACTGGAAAGACATTGCCTGGTCTGATGAGTCTCGATTTCTGCTGAGATGTTTGGAAGGCACGGTCAGAATTTGGTGTAAACAACATGAAAGTATGGATCCATCTTGCAGTGCATCAGCGATTCTGGCTGCTGCTGGGGTAATGGAGGGGGTTATATTTTCTTGCCACACTTTGGGCCCCAATACCAACTGAGCATTGTTCGCACATTGGAGTGTTGTTGCAGACCATGTCCATTCCTTTACAGAGACACTGTACCCATTTTCTACCTGGCATGTCACAGAGCTCAAATAGTCTCACACTGGCTTCTTGAACATGACAATGAGTGTCATTGTACCCAAATGGCCTCCACAGTCACGGACCTCAATCCAATTGAGCACCTCTGGGATGTGCAGCCGACAAAACAGCTGCAAATACGTGATGCCATCATGTCAGTATGGACCAAAATCTCTGGGAAACGTTTTCATCACCTTGTTGAATCTATGCCATAAAGAATTTGGGCAGTTCTGAAGGTAAAGTACCAGTAAATTACACCTAATAAAGTTGCGGGCAAGTGTATGCAAGTAGTTCATAGTTTGCAGCAAACTAAATAAAACATTAATCAGCTGATTACTGGAGGCAATGGCTGAATCCCAAATGGTTCCGGCTCACTTTATAGGTGCACTACATATCATATGGATTCTACATGCTACGTAGTGCACTCTAGGTACAACAGAAAGACATTTGAGATTTGGCCATAGTATTGGTAAGCGGAGAAACACTAGCGACTACGCTGGAATAACATTTAAGAAACGTAGATCGTCGTGTTCAGCAAATAGTAAGAAAAGATATGTAAACAAACACCGAAATTGAGTTCAAAGACAACGTACGTTTAGTTACTTAGCAGGTTGCATGCTAGTTAGCTTAGCCAGTTTAATCAACACGGGTCCTTTAAAACGACAAATCAGACCTAACGAAGTTCAACAATATAACTGAATATTAAAGAGTAACCTGTGCTGTAAGTCCGAGTTCTTCATTATCCTCTCGGCCACTTAAAACACGCCGAAGTTTCTCCATGGCTGCCTTTTCAGCTTTAAATATTACTCTGACACTTCCTGAAATCGACTTATTTTGGATTATGAAGCGGGGCGTGTCAGAAACCGCGTCCCGTAATCACACCATACTCCCTGACTAAGTACACTACGTTCGGCTCGAGTTAATTGGTTCTACACCCTATGTAGCGCACTTAGTATACGTCATTGGGCCGTTTGGGACTAGCCCGCAGTGCTCAGCTGAGACGCTGGCAGTTCAGCTGACTTTTAAATTAATTTAAATACGTTACTGTCAAATACTGTGGGTAAAAATAGTGTGTGCTGGTGTTATGCTTCATTAAAAGCCAACAACTTTATTTCGAGCTTTTATACCTGCGACATTAAAGACTTAAGAGGGAGACCACCGGATTTAACCGATGATATTTTGAAACCTGAATCAAACGGACCGCAAAGTCGGTGACTGCTTTATTTAAGCTGACTTATTTAAAGAAGTTGTACGTTTTAGGTTTCTCAACAAATCATATTATAGTCCGAGGAAATGAGCAAAAATGAATAGAATTTTTAAAAAGTCGATCTGAAGTTGGTACCTTTAACAGATCATTGTTCAGGTCCTTTGGTGATTTTTATGCCTAAAATTAAAGCGTTTTCCTTTCAAAATAGGCTACATTTACATTTATGTCATTTAGCAGACACCCTTATCCAGAGCGACTTACAATTGATGATACAGTATTACAATCCAAGCAACTGTAGGTTAAGGGCCTTGCTCAAGGAACCAGCAGTAGTAGCTTAGCAGAGTTGGGATTTGAACCCTGGACCTTCTGGTCCATAGTTCAGTAACTTAACCACTAGGCTACCACAGTCCCTGCATGAACAGACTATGAGGATATGCTAAGCCTTACTGATAGATCAATAACTAACGCTTGCATTTTTAAATAAACCACATCAACAGTAGTTTTAGCTACTCCAGTCATTATCTTCAGCGGTTGCACAGAAAGTACTGGATCATAGATCATAGATTATATCCTAACACAACCAAACTGCCCACTAGAAGAAAAATGAACTAAACAAGATGTTCTACAACTAAACGCATCCACAGGTTGAATGAGCCGTTGCCAGGTCATCGTTCTAGGTCATTCAACCACATCCTGCGCTGCTTTAGAACCACAAGAGAACATTTGAAGCCAAACCTCAGACCGGGGATTAATAGGGACATTTAAATTCTCCACAGCTGCCATCACTAATTACCCTGAGCCTTTTCACAGTTACCCCCATGACAACCCACTAAACTTTGCCTCCATTGCCACAAATGCTTAATGCTCAAAATATGTTTTGGCTCAGATCCATGGACTCAATGCTGACACTCCATTTGTGTTGTGTGACCCATTGCTGTTGTTAATTTGTACAGAACGACCGTTGTTCAATATTAGTAATTAATCCACATTCATTATAACCAAACCTAAACATCGTATTTGTAAGGTAGTTCATCTTTGCAATAAGCAAGCAGGCAACATGCTCTTGAGGTTTGGCTGTTTATAATAAGGGTAGGACAGATGCTGCTGATGTAGCTCGTCCAGGAGCTGTGTAGGTGAGAAATACACTCGCCAGCCACTTTATTAGGTATACCTTCCTAGAACTGGGCTGTACCCTCTTTTGCCTTCAGAACTCTTTTCTTTGTGACATAGCTTAAGCAATGTGCTGACAACATCCCTCAGATTTAGGTCCACATGACATGAGGGTCTCACACATTTGCAGCAGAAAAACCGAAAGAAACTGTCTCTGACTGAGAGCGTTCGCCACAATCTTTTGGAAATATGCTGGGGCATTATGGGAAATGTAGTGCCTTTAGTGAATTTGCGTCTCTCGTCCTTCCGTTCTGCTCAGAAACCCAGAATAAAATGAACTCAAGAAGTCAGAGACTATCATGTTGTGCAGTTTCACCAAAAGTGAATTGGTTGTAGGGTTCCAATCGAGTGGCTACCATGTTCTTTGGAAACCGGAGTAACCGGTTAACAATCATCTTGCTAGTTAACGTGTTACTATAGGCAATGGCTGAATCCCAAATGGCTCCAGCTCACTTCATAGGTGCACTACACAGCATATGGATTCTACCTGCTATGTAGTACACTATGTACAGAGGAAAGACATTTGGGATTTGGCCATAGTATTGGTAAGTGGAGAAACATTCAAAATATCTTATCGTGTTCAGCAAATAGTAACAAAAGATGAGTCAACAAACACATACTTTGAGGTAAAAGCCCATGCACGTTTGCTTGCATGCTAGTTAGCTTAGCCAGTTTAATCAACGATGGTCCTTTAAAACGACAAATCAGCCTTAACGAAGTTCAACAAAATAACTGAATATAAAAGATTAACCTGTGCTGCAAGTCCCAGTTCATAGTTATCCTCTCTGAAGTCATTGTGCCTTTAACAGGTCGTTGTTCCACTGGCAATTTCTAAACCTAAAATAAAATCATTTTCCTTCAGGGGCACATAAACAGACTGATCAGAGTACCTTCATTAAGCCTTACTAAATAACGTAATAAATAACGATAACTGAAGCGGGGGATTTCTGTAACTTCTTACAGAAAGCAAGATTTCTGGCTCTCACAGAGTAACTTCTTTAAGAAGCTCTTCTGTCCTCCACTTGTTACCTGTATTAATGACAACTGTTTGACCTCGTTATCTGTATAAAAGACACCTGTCCACAGCCTCAAACAGTCAGACTCTAAGCTCAACCATGGCCAAGACCAAAGAGCTGTCGAAGGACACCAGGAAGAAAATTGTAGACCTGCACCAGGCTGGGAAGAGTGAATCTACAATAGGCAAGCAGGATGGTGTGAATAAATCAATTGTGGGAGCAATTGTAAGACATACATGACCATTGATAATCTCCCTTGATCTGCAGCCCCACGCAAGATCTCATCCCGTGGGGTCAAAGTGATCATGAGAACAGTGAGCAAAAATCCCAGAACTACATGGAGGGACCTGATGAATGACCTGCAGAGAGCTGGGACCAAAGTAACAAAGGCTACCATCAGTAACACACTACGCCGAGAGGGACTCAGATCCTGCAGTGCCAGGCGTGTCCCCCTGCTTAAGCCAGTACATGTCCAGGCACGTCTGAAGTTTGCCAGAGAGCATATGGATGATCCAGAAGAGGATTGGAATAATATCATGTGGTATAATATCAGAACTTTTTGGTAAAAACTCAACTCGTCATATTTGGAGGAAGACGTATGCTGAGTTGCATCCGACAATGTGATTTCCAGGATTTTTTTTTCTCTCATTTTGTCTCTCATAGTTGAAGTGTACCTATGATGAAAGTTAGACCTCTCTCATCTTTCAAAGTTGGAGAACTTGCACAATCAGTGGCTGACTAAATACCTTTTTGCCCCACTTTGTATACTATATAAAATAACATCATAACCACTTTACCTGTAAAACTCAAGTGGTCTCAACTGTAGTAGTGTTCGCTATTAAAATTTGACAAATGTTTGTTTAAATGCTAAAGTGTACATTAAAACCATTGATTCAATTAAACAACTTGCTTTTCAAAAAGACTGGGCTTACATAACAGTAATAAATGCAGGAAGCTAAACTTTTAGTATGGTTTATTTGGAAAGTGATGGCATGCAAGGAAATACAAAGTGAAATAGTAACATAGCATTGGTTCTTCTTTTTTGCTGCACTTGGACAACAGGTTTCGTATGTTTTGGTACAATAAGAGTATGCAGCCTTTACATGCATGGACAGAACTAATTTAAAGCTCATACATCCTTCATTCATAAGAAACAAGCATCCTAGAGAGTAACACTTGTAATCAAGGTCTTGGTAAGGTAGGAAACAGAGGAAAACGTCCTTTCAAGCTTCCTTTTGAACAAGGAATTTTAGAATGGTAAAAAAGTATTGTATTCGATAATACAAAATTACTGCCTTCACCTTTCAGTTAATTAATGAGGCTACTACAAACATGTATGAGCTTGAAAGCAAGTTAAAATTGAATAAAAGAGGGAAAAGGATTTTGACATCACTGCCTTATTATTAAAGCTTCCCCATTTTAATTCATAAGGCTCATTAGAGAGCTACTCATTTGCAACATATTAAATAAAATGAACAACGTTCCATACGATAACATCGTTGGATGGGACATCTGAAACGAATATTAAAACTAAAAAATGATTATTACAGAATCAGATACCAAATCTGTTCAAACTCCTAAAGCGGAAATGTATTCTACTGCACATAATACCATGCCATCATACGTTCGGTACATCCTCTACTGCTACGGATAATCACATCTACCTCGTGCTCATCTTCTGCATATTCGTTTCACCTTTTTATTAAAACTCTCAGCAAAGGTTAGTGCAAAACTGTGGCACTTATTAACATGCTTCACCATCAAATAAAAGCCTATGAAGTGCACTTCAAGAAGAAAACAACATTTTATAGAAATAAATACACAAATAAATAAATAAATAAATAAATACACCACTACTGACAAATGGAAGTACTGAAGTATAAACACCATCACTCGTAATAAATAAATGTAAGCTTCTTTTGAAAACATACTTTTACACACAGAGTTAAGAACTGCCTCTGTAAGGTGTAAGACGAAAATAATAATAATACATATACTGTATATTCAGACAAGGATGGAGAAACTTGGAATAATTCACAAAGAAGTCATACAAGACGTAATTAAGATTAAAAACTGTGCTTACTGCAGCAAATCTGAAACTAATTTTCATTGTTATTCATCAAACAACTCTGTTAGCATGCTTGTTGTAATTACAACCATAAATCAGAAAAAGTTGGGACAGTATGGAATATGCAAATAAAAAATAAATTTTTACGTTTACTTTTACTTCATTGCAGACAGTATGAACCCAAGATATTTCATGTTATGTCCGATATATATATATAAATAGATCTCCATTCCAGCATTTCAGGTCTGCAATACATTCCGAATGGTACAGCACTGTCGTCTTGAAGGCATCATATATTGCTCTAAAACCTTAATATACTTTTCTGCATTATTGCTGCCATCACAGAAGTGTAAATTACCTTTGTGAAGGGCACTGACCCAACCCCATACCATGACAGACCCTGGCTTTTTGAGAGAAATATGGTTGGTCCTTTTTGTCTTTGGTCCAGAGTACAGATCTGAAATACTGATTCATCTGACCACAATACACCTTTCCATTGTGTGATGTTCCATCCAAGATATCTCCGAGCCCAGAAAGTCGATGACGCTAATGAATGGTTAACACGAGTCTTCTTTTTCGCACAGTAAAGTTTTAAGTGGCATTTGTGAATGTAACTCTCTGTATGTTTGACAATGGGTTGCCAAAGTAATCCCTTGCCCATGCTATTGCTGAATGACAGTTCTTGATGTAGTGCTTGATCAGAAGTCGTAGGTTTCCAGCTTTTACTGAAGTTCCTCCAGATTCCTTGATTCGTTTAATGATATTATGCACTGTAGGTGGAGAAAAATGAAAATCCCTTCTAATCTTTCTTGAGGAAAAATGTTTATAAACATTTCAATAGTTTTCTCACACATTTGTTGACAAACTGAAGGACATCTTTGCTCCTTAAAGGCTTTCGTGGATACTGCTTTTGTACCAAATCATTATTACAATCACATGTTGACATCACCTGTTTGAGATGTCATCATTAGTTAGTTTTTTTCCTCATTACTAGCCCTAAATTGCCCCTGTTAATTCCCCTGAATGTGCACAAGGCCTGAAATGGAGGAATGGATGTTTATTAACATATGGAATTAAGTTCAAAAGACCAAACATGAAATATCTTGGGTTCATACTGTCTGCAATGAAATGAAAGACTATTTTTAGTTTATTTGCATTTTCCATACTGTCCCATTCGCATCTTTTTCTGATATGAGGTTATAATTAAAACTGAAGTCAATAATGCTGGTATGTTTGTTGTGTTCAGCTTCGTATCTTTTGTTCTTTTTTCCTGTTGTGTCTACAAGGTAGAAGCGAGAAACCTGAGCTAGTCAAAACAGCATTTTATTATACAGTACACCTCTGTATGTGTATAATGACAAAAGGCTGAAAAGCTGAATTAATCTGCAAGTGTTAAAGCTCCAGTGTTGGCATGTTTTCATGTGAAACTGTAGTCTTGCTGTCTGCTGTATATTTTGCCACTTCCATACTGCATTCCTGGACGGCAACATCAATTCTGATTATCCAGATATTGTGTTTCAAATTTACTGTAGATTTCCTACTTTTTGTTCTCCAGATAGAGCATTGTGGTCAATTACAGCAACTTGGCTCAAGCAATTTTGCACCATGTGACAGCATTTACAGACTGTTTCTGGGCTCATGGTTGTTAATGTGACTAAACTCCATACCTATAATCCCTCAGCTAAGGCTCCTCACTTTCATTTCTCCAGCCTGGGCACAAAGTCGCCCAGCAGGAGCTCAGGACTCTTAACAATCTTGACAAAACCATTACCAACAATCTGCCTATGTGATGTCGAATCAGCTGAGGAATTCTACTGTTTGCTCGTCCTCAAAGATCACGCCGTTTGCTCTGCTTTGATGAACGCGTGGTTCCTTCTCCCAGGCTTGATGCTTGGATGTTTTCACAGCCTATGTTTGTTTTGTACGAGGATTATGTGCTACAAGCATGTGGATGTCACTCTCTTCATGCCTCTTCTCTGAGCTAGACAGGAAGCAAAGACTGGCTCAAGCTTTGGGGTCTGAGGCGTTCGGTTCAGCGCTGAGTATGTGGCAGCCATTGCGCCCTATGTGACGACAAGACACAAATGCAAAAGCTTGTGTAAATATACATTACATTATATATACAGTGGGGCAAAAAAGTATTTAGTCAGCCACTGATTGTGCAAGTTCTCCTACTTAGAATGATGAGAGAGGTCTGTAATTTTCATCATAGGTACACTTCAACTATGAGAGACAGACTGACCAAAGAAATCCAGGAAATCACATTGTAGGATTTTTAAAGAATTTAATTGTAAGTTATGATGGAAAATAAGTACTTGGTCAATAACAAAAGTTCAACTCAATACTTTGTAAACATAACCTTTGTTGGCAATGACAGAGGTCAAACGTTTCCTGTAAGTCTTCACCAGGTCTGCACACACTGTAGCTGGTATTTTGGCCCATTCCTCCATGCAGATCTCCTCTAGAGCAGTGATGTTTTGTGGCTGTCAACTCCCTCCACAAATTTTCTATGGGGTTGAGGTCTGGAGACTGGCTACTCCACTTCAGGACCTTAAAATGCTTTTTATGAAGCCACACCTTCATTGCCCAAGCGGTTTGTTTGGGATCATTGTCATGCTGGAAGACCCAGCCACATTCCATCTTCAATGCTGTCACTGATGGAAGGAGGTTTTGGCTTAAAATCTCACGATACATGGTCCCGTTCATTCTTCCCTTAACACAGATCAGTAAACACAGAAAACACCCCCAAAGCATGAAGTTTCCACCCCCATGCTTCACAGTAGGTACGGTGTTCTTGGGATGCAACTCAGCATTCTTCTTCCTCCAAACACGACAAGTTGAGTTTTTACCAAAAAGTTCTATTTTAGTGTCATCTGACCATATGATATTCTCCCAATCCTCTTCTGGATCATCCATATGCTCTCTGGCAAACTTCAGACGAGCCTGGACATGTACTGGCTTAAGCAGGGGGACACACCTGGCACTGCAGGATCTGAGTCCCTCTTGGCGTAGTGTGTTACTGATAGTAGCCTTTGTTGCTTTGGTCCCAGCTCTCTGCAGGTCATTCATCAGGTCCTTCCATGTAGTTCTGGGATTTTTGCTCACCGTTCTCATGATCATTTTGACCCCACGGTATGAGATCTTTCGTGGAGCCCCAGATCGAGGGAGATTATCAATGGTCTTGTACGTCTTCCATTTTCTTACAATTGCTCCCACAGCTGATTTATTCACACCAACCTGCTTGCCTATTGTAGATTCACTCTTCCCAGCCTGGTGCAGGTCTACAATTTTCTTCCTGGTGTCCTTCGACAGCTCTTTGGTGTTGGCCATGGTTGAGTTTGGAGTCTGACTGTTTGTGGCTGTGGACAGGTGTCTTTTAAACAGATAACGAGGTCAAACTGATGCCATTAATACAGGTATCGAGTGGAGGACAGAAGAGCTTTTTAAACAAGTTACAGGTCTGTGAGAGCCAGAAATCTTGCTTGTTTGTGGGTGACCAAATACTTTTCCACCATGATTTACAATTAAATTCTTTAAAAATCCTACAATGTGATTTCCTGGATATTTTTCTCATTTTGTCTCTCATAGTTGAGGTGTACCTATGATGAAAATTACAGACCTCTCTCAACTTTCTAAGTAGGAGAACATGCACAATAAGTGGCTGACTAAATACTTTTTTTGCCCCACTGTACATACACAAATATACATTGACAAAAAAAAAAATAAAAGCACATAGATAGAAATGTCGGATTGCTGAAAAACTCGGCTTGCAGTTATGTCTCAGGAAGATATGTAAATGATTACAGGGTCTTGCCACAAGAGGGTGTAAAAAAAATGCTTTTCCCATTGCCCTACAAAAAGGCTCAGAGGCTACTTTTGGGTAGCGTACCTCTTAGTGAGAAATCGTTGACTGCTTCAATGTCCACCATCCAGACACAGGTGGCACCTTCACTACACACCCCTGTCTATGCCTGGATCATTTCCAGGTGCTTAGGAGAAGGAAATTTGTTGTCACGGCACCCATTAGGTGTACTGCCATTGACAGCCAGCCACCTTTGATTGCAGTGGTGTTGTGAATGAGAAACTGTTCCGTTTGGGATCCAAACATGGTAAGGTTTGATTATGAAATCCTCGTGATGAGCGCTTCAATACCGCCTTTGCTGTGGAGCTACACACTTTTCCAACTGCTGCAACATCTGTGGGCAAATGTGCCACAGGATACCATACAGAACCTGTATGCTTCAATGCCCAACCGTATCTATCTTGTATCCAGCCTAGATGCAGCCTACCAGGGTGCTAGAGCCTCCTTTCAATTGTATAGTTTTCCCCAATAAACTTATACTTTCACTCTAATTTGATTTCAACAACTCCTTCTTGGTGAGTATTTAAATAATGCTAACCTCACACTAAACCCCCACCTTAACTGTAGTAAGTGTGTGTGTGTGTGTGTGTGTGTGTGTGTGTGATTTTTAAGGAAACTAATAACAATAAGCTTGTGATCGCTGATTGTAGTACCTTCAACTACCTCTAGGGGCATATATAGATTTGAAAAACGTAGTCTGCTTCTATAAACATTCAACTAATTTTGCCTCAACCCAGTGGTAAACCCTTTTTGTTATATTTTTTCAAATTTAACTTAGGATATCTTAAGCACAACATTATGCACAAATCGAACTAAAACCAAGTAAATAGGGGTCGTTCTTGCAATGTTTTAAGTAACCACGTGGTGGCACCAAAGTTGCATTAAAGAACAAAACAGTATGTGTGTTTGGCCAAAGACTGTTTACCTTGACAAGTTGGACGTCCTGTCGGATCAGCTGATTGAGAGATAACTGCTCCTGGTTTACGATCCAGGGATGACGGAGGACCAGAGGGGCGGTGAGCCGCTGATGAGGGTCCACGTGCAGCATTTTGGTCACAATGTCCTGCCAACACAAAATAGGTTTCAAATCAGGTCATAGTAATGACAAGCATTTAAAATGTTTTCTATTCTATAAAAAAAACCAAATGTGTTTACCTAATTGTCCCTTATTGACATAAAATATGATAGAAATATATATTTTAAGTCTTATCTTTTGGTTTTAGTGCTGGACTGATGGCTTTACACCTATATCAACAAGCAACATCAATCAACAACAAGCAGTTGAAGGGCTATGTGTGTTTATTTTCTTTCATAAATATTTAAATTGTAATCAATTGTATTAATGACTTGTGAGTATACTAAGTATTTTAATCAATGCCACTAAACAATTAACGTATTTACTTATGTTGCTCAAGAAATAGTTACAATAATTAAAGAAATGCACAATATAAGCTTCACGAGAATGCGATCTGGAGAGATTCTGTAAAAAGGAATGGTCTCAAATTCCCTGCTCGGTACTCTCCATCTGTACAAGATGTTATACAAGACAAAGTGCTGTTTTATTGGCAAATTATATTGTATTATTACAATTAAAATATTATTTATGGTAATATTTTTCTTACGTATTTTAATAATACATGTAGTGGACAGGATTAAGTGGATAAGAAAGTGAATGAATGTAGTGGACACAGCAGGGATATGTGAAGTACACAGGAGAGTACTCAAACCTTTGCAGCGTCTGACACCATGTCCCAGTTTCCCCCCGAGAGGGTGTACTTGCCACTGCCGATTCGAGCTAAAATCTCCTCTGGGGTATCATCGGGCCCATTGGCGAAAGGTGTGAATCTGCAAGAAGTGAAAAATGATTACAGTGAAAAGATTGATTAGAAAATGTTTAGATCTTCTTTTATTGCAGCCCATACTGGAAACAAGATGTGGCATGTGGCCAGGCTGAATGAGTCGAAATGCAATGCAGATGATTTTCAGATGCCCTGATTACATAGAGATTTAAAGCTGGGCTAACAGAGAGGAACATTAAATTTTTCAAGCATGAGCTGATTCTCAGCAGGCATTGTGTACGCCTGATGCTGCCTTGACCCAGGTTTATACACTAATCCCGCTGCCCTAGAAATTAGTCCTTTTATGAGCAGGGCTGGGAGAGTGAGACCTGGACGGTGTTTTTTTTGTCAGATGGGTCAATGAGGGACTTTGTCTAAAGTATGGACAGGTGTCACAGATGGCTCGCAGGCTAAATCGCAAGCTGTTGACTTCAGCGTGCAGATTTCAAGAGGAGGAGAGGACAGAGTAGAATTGCCACAAGTTTAAGTTCCAGTCATAAGCCTTTTCAGGCGTCAAAGCTGGCTCCATGTAACAGTATACATCATATGTAAAAAAAAAAAGTATTTAGTCAGCCACTGATTGTTCAAGTTCTCCTACTTAGAAAGATGAGAGAGGTCTGTAATTTTCATCATAGGTACACTTCAACTATGAGAGACAAAATGAGAAAGAAAAATCCAGGAAATCACAATGTAGGATTTTTAAAGAATTTAATTGTAAATCATGGTGGGAAATAAGTATTTGGTCACCCACAAACAAGTAAACTTTCTGGCTCTCACAGACCTGTAACTTCTTTAAGAAGCTCTTCTGTCCTCCACTCGTTACCTGTATTAAATGGCACCTGTTTGACCTCGTTATATGTATGAAATACACCTGTCCACAGACTCAAACAGTCAGACTCCAAACTCAACCATGGCCAAGACCAAAGAGCTGTTGAAGGACACTAGAAAGAAAATTGTAGACCTGCACCAAGCTGGGAAGAGTGAATCTACAATAGGCAAGCAGGTTGGTGTGAATAAATCAACTGTGGAAGCAATTGGAAGAAAATGGAAGACCTACAAGACCACTGATAATCTCCCTCGATCTGGGGCTCCACGCAAGATCTCTGTGGGATCAAAATGATCATGAGAACGGTGAACAAAAATCCCAGAACTACACGGAGGGACCTGATGAATGACCTGCAGAGAGCTGGGACCAAAGTAACAAAGGCTACCATCCAGTAACACACTACGCCGAGAGGGACTCAGATCTGCAGTGGCAGGTGTGTCCCCCTGCTTAAGCCAGTACATGTCAAGGCGCCCGTTGAAGTTTGCCAGAGAGCATACGGATGATCCAGAAGAGGATTGGGAGAATATCATGTGGTCAGATGAAACCAAAATAGAACTTTTTGGTAAAAAAAAAAATTAACTTGTCATGTTTGGAGGAAGAAGAATGCTGAGTTGCATCCCAAAAACACCATACCCACTGTAAAGCATGAGGGTGGAAACCTCATGCTTTGGGGCTGTTTTTCTGCAAAGGGGACAGGACGACTGATCCGTGTTAAGGGAAGAATGATCAGGACCATGTATCATTTTAAGCCAAAACCTCCTTCCATCAGTGAGAGCATTGAAGATGGAACGTGGCTGGGTCTTCCAGCATGACAATGATCCCAAACACACTGCTCGGGCAACAAAGGAGTGGCTCCGTAAAAAGCATTTCAAGGTCCTGGAGTGACCTAGCCAGTCTCCAGACCCCAGCCCCATAGAAAATATGTGGAGGGAGTTTGGCATGTTGCCCCAAAACATCACTGCTCTAGAGGAGATCTGCATGGAGGAATGGGCCAAAATACCAGCTACAGTGTGTGCAAACCTGGTGAAGACTTACAGGAAACGTTTGACCTCTGTCATTGCCAACAAAGGTTAAGTATTGAATTGAACTTTTGTTATTGACCAAATACTTATTTTCCACGATAATTTACAATTAAATTCTTTAAAAATCCTACAATGTGATTTCCTGGATTTTTTTTCTCATTTTGTCTCTCATAGTTGAAGTGTACATATGATGAAAATTACAGACCTCTCTCATCTTTCTAAGTAGGAGAACCTGCACAATCAGTGGCTGACTAACTACTTTTTTGCCCCACTGTACATGACAAATGGACAATGGAGTGTAGAAACAAGGAGGTATACCCAATAAGGTGACTGGTGAGTGTATATAGTTATACACTGCTTTAAATAGCAAAAGCTATATGAAGGTATTGTACTGTAGATCTATTGACTAAATGGGCAAGATACACATACAGTACTTCTGTCACATATTCAGTTGTGTCGCTCTGGGACATCCGCATCTGTGCTGCAATCCATGTATGGTTCGCAGATCCAGCCTGTTTTATCAGCACAATGCTTTATAAGGACAGCCTCACCAGCCAAACGGCTGCCGATGCACACTCACTGGATTTTGCTGCTCTCTCGCTGACTCATCTCTGTACACACTGAGCACCCTACTGCATGCTGACCCATCCTGCTACGCTCCGACTCCTCTTGCCGCTGTGTCATTCAACCGAGTCACAGACAGCTGTGCACTTTATTCTTCACACAAGTTAAATGCTTGATCCTCTACTTTGTGTTTAATAAAACTTTCTGCACTGTTACATCTGTTATTACAACTCTATTTCTGAGTTGTAGGGAGTGGGGGATTGTGGTGGCCTGGTGGGTAAGGTATTAGACTATGGACCAGAAGGTCCAGGGTTCAAATCCCACCACTGCCAAGCTGCCACTGTTGGGTCTTTCAGCAAGGCCCTTAACCCACAATTGCTTGGATTGTAAGAATGTATCAGTTGTAAGTCGCTCTGTATAAGGTCTGCTAAATGACATACAGTGGGGCAAAAAAGTATTTAGTCAGCCACTGATTGTGCAAGTTCTCCTACTTAGAAAGATGAGAGAGGTCTGTAATTTTCATCATAGCTACACTTCAGCTATGAGAGACAAAATGAGAAAAAAAAAAATCAGGAAATCACATTGTAGGATTTTTAAAGAATTCAGTTGTAAATTATGGTGGAAAATAAGTATTTGGTCAAAAACAAAAGTTCAACTCAATACTTGGTAAGATAACCTTTGTTGGCAATGACAGAGGTCAAACGTTTCCTGTAAGTCTTCACCACTGTAAATGTAAATGTATTTCAGCTAATGTATCTGGCAACGTAACCTACAAATTGAGTAGGTTAATAACAGTAATAATAATGCCTTTTTGGTAGGGAACAACCGAATAGAAAATTTGTGGCCGAAACCAAAACAGAAGAACATGAAACATTTGGCAGAAGGCCGAATACCAAATACAGTTTTTCGCAGTTTTTCATTAATTTTTCCACTTTTTTTCCACCATTGTATTTTTGTCTTTTCAAGCAAGACAATGTGTGCTTACTGATAATTGTTTATACATAAAACATTATAAAATAATTTATCATTGTTGTGCCTACACGTATGAAATTTAATTGCAGGACTACGTGGATTGAATTACACTGCATGTGCTTTTCTGTGTCTCGTATGCTAAATATACATATAATTAAGTAAATCTACTTTTTTTTTTTATAAATTTCACATATTAATACTTTGACCCTTACTAGTTTTAATCAATTATTTTTATGTCCAGTTACCAGCTAAATGTTCTAAACCCCAGATCTCATTTAGAAGGGCTTATATTTTTCTCATGTTAGTCCTAATATTAGCTTCTGTGTACATTTTATCTGTTCCTCCTGTGTTACGATGTTCCTCCAAAAAGGACCCTATAGACCAAAACTTCGTTAAATGGCAAACAATGCAGACCTGTAACACTTTGCTAGCTTTCGTACAGTCGGCGTAAACAACAGCGATCAGTAACACAGTAGACCACCTCATTAACCAGTCTTAGGGGTCCATTGTCGGGTAGAGAGCTCCCCACATAGGAAGTAGGCAGCAAGGGCACTCACTAGGTAATGAGACAGATCCGATGAACGCTCAGTAAAGTGCTAGCGCTTTCAGGCCAAGATCTTGTTTCGTTCAAGTGCTCATTTTTATTGTGGCATTATTCGGTACAAATTATTCGGTCTTTTCACATAATTGTTTGCAATTTACATGCGAATAATTTCGGTTGCCAAATACTCGGTGCATCCCTACTTTTTGGACCATGGACGTATGAGATCAGATGTAGTGTAAATGGACATTATGCAGTGCATATCTGTATAACTACATCTAGTATATAAAATATATCTTACAATTTACACCCAATACTTTTTACTTCTATCCATACACACAAATCCCCCACTGTTCCCTTCACCTAAGGAGTCCTGTACGGATCTGTTCTGTGTGTGTGTGTGTGTGTGTGTGTGTGTGTGTGTGTGTGTGTTACCCACCCTGCAAGCATGGTGTACAGCAAAATTCCCAGACTCCAGATATCACAGGCAGCATCATATCCCTGCTTCTTTAGAACCTGCAGCACAGACGGGGTGTGTCACATCACAGCATGGCTCTGCATAACGGACACTGCTACATTCAGCCCTTGCTTCTACAATTATTGCTTCTGACTGAACTTCACAACAGGAAGCTGAATCTGACTACAGGCATTACTCACTTTAACTCTTTCAGTCTTGAATTAATTTTAATGAAGCAAAAATTACAGTCTAAACTCGTTACCTCACCCATGTCTGGTTCATGGCTTTTTTGGTGAAAGTCGAGTTAGGCGACTTAAAGTTACAAAAAAATAGACAAAATGATATTCATACCTGATGCTGACCTAATGTGTTTTACTGAGCAGCCCGCGTGATCGTACGATCACATTTACAATGTACACGTACAGTTTCTATTCATTTACACAAATTTGAGAAATACTTTCTGATTGACAATTGTTTCTGTCCAGTCTGCAAAGAATAACAGAAAAGTCACTATAAGATAAGTCTCATAACTCCGCCGCCATCTTGGTAACTCCACCGGGCAGTTATTTCCAGCCATACAAGACCAGACTACTATATCTTTGAATGGAGAGTGACCTATACATACGATACTGAAAGAGAAATTTACATTTAAAATGCATATTTAGAATCGCTGGTATAATATGACAAACACGATATAACTTACTTGCATTGGTGGGGTCAAATAACACAGAAAAATATGATTTTACAAAGGTTATACTGGCTACTGCGCATCCCGCCACTACAAAGGGGCCAAGTTTGCCCCCCCCTCCACTAATATGCCGACTGGTTCTTACTAACGATGGGGCGGAGCTTCTGTACTACAGTCCCATTCATATTTCAACCAGTGATTAGTCTCCTCCTTGTATAATGTCTCTGATAACAGACAGGGGCTGTACATCATTAAAGTGCCACCTGCTGACGGTCTGAAACATTGCGGTTTAGCGAGGTAGAATTTCATTGCTGGCAAGACATTTGTCACATTATAAGCTTTGCGAGGTTGGCAGCTTTTGAAGTAAAGTTCATGGAAGGAAATCCATCCTGCCATCATAGGTGGTGAGATAACGAGGTTAGACTGTACTTCTGTTGCAAAACTTCTGTTTGTTTGGAGGATCAAAAATTTTTTTCAGCTGCATTCCATTTGGCACCAACAGGACTCAAAGGGCTGGAAAGGTTAAAAACAGATTTGAGTACGGAGCTTTCTGGACAATTTATGCTTATCTGTACTGTCTCAAGTATGTTCTTAAAATAGCTGTAATAAATAGATAATATTTTTATACCTCTGGAGCCACAAAGTTGGCGGTATAGCAAGGTGTCATGAGAAGGCCATTTTCAGCTCGGAGCTGTTTGGCAAAGCCAAAGTCGCAGATTCTGATTGACTCTGGGTCTCCGGTTTCATCCACGTACAGAATATTACTGGGCTTTAGGTCTCTGTGTACGACCTTGATGGGAACACAGACCACAAACATAGCAACAAATATGAAACCTTGTGTTGATGAAAAGTAACTTAATGTACAATACTGTGCAAAAGTATTAGGCATTCTGTAGTTTTCAGTTTACATTCTGCTTCTTCTTTATTTAAGATTAGGTGGTCACTGAACTACACTGCTGTGTCTGATCCACTCATACCAGCACAACACACACTAGCACAACAGCAGCATGTCAGTGTCACTGCAGTGCTGAGAATGATCCACCACCCAAATAGTACCTTATCTGTGGGAAGGGGGGTAAAAATGCCCCCCACCAATAATTCCTGCTCACAGCATGCTTGTGATTTTGTTTAATAGTGTGATATGTTTTGTCCTGGCTGTTAGGTTTTGGTTCCCGAAACTTTTTGAAACGTTTTGTATATCCTGTCCTGTGTGATCCACTCTTAAGTGGGTGAAAACTTTCTACCCTCCGATTAAAATTGGCCACCCTCCCAGCTAACATTTTTTGGTTTCCAGAACATTCTGGGAATGGTAGTTTTTGGTTCCCAAAACATCGTGTGAATGATTCTGTTCTGGGAATTTCATTCCCATATATAATAATAACAACAAAACGTTATGGGAACGGTAGGTTTTGTGGGTGATAATACGTTCTACCCTCCATTTAAAATTTGCCACCTTCCCAGCTAACAATTTTTGGTTTCCAGAATGTTCTGGGAACGGTACTTTTTGGTTCCAGAAAGAGACTGGGAATTTTAGTTTTGGGTTCCCGAAAAGTTCTGGGAGCGTTAGTTCCTGAAACATTTTTTTATCATATATTGTTGAATCCTACATGACCTATTCTTAAGTGGGTGATAATACTTTCTACCCTCCGCTTAAAATTCACTACCCTCCCAGCTAACAATGTTTGATTCCTAGGATATTCTGGAACATTAGTCTTTGATTCCAGAAGTGTTTTTGGTTTCCGCAACGTTCTGTTAAAGTGTCTTACAGATAAAAAGGTAGTGTCTAGATGGGATTAGTGCACTGTATAAATAAAGCACCTTGGTTTGACACTGAGCTTTTTTTTCCCGGCATGTCTTTAAGTCATCACGCATGTCCGACGTATGGGGAATGCAGTCCGTTATCATTTAGCATACTATCTCCACTTTTCAAACATTTAAATGCAAAATAAATGAACAAGGAGCCAATTACAAAGGTAAAGTGTTTGCCGTATTAAATGCCGCCTTCTTGCATTCATTGTGCAGCGTATCCTAAGTTTTATTTAACAGGTTAGATGTGTTGGTGTCAGCAACGTGTACCCCCAAAGCTGAAATGAAACCTACTCCACTGCTACAGGGAAATATCTCAGAACCATTATCCATGGTAATTACCCATTTGCTACCGAGGAGGAGGATAGAGATTCGGTTAAAACAGTATGGCGCATTCCTTTAATAAGCCACTAACTCTGCACACCAGCAAACATGTGGTTAATATGCGCATCACAAGAGCTACAGCATGGTATAACATGCACATCAACTCAGTGTGACTTTCAAATCACACCTAATTACACAAACACCCAGTGTGCATGTGTGTGCATAAACACATATGAGAATGTAGGAGTAAAAAGGAAACAGACCCCTTGCGAGTGCAGATACTCCACCGTCTTGGTGAGGGTGCAGAGTACAGCTGAGGCTTCTCTCTCTGAGAAGCCTTTGTGGCGCAGGATGCGGTCCAGCAGCTCACCTCCCCGCATCAGTTCCATAACCAGATACACAAACTTCCCATCATCATAGACCTGCAAACGATGACGCAACTTTTAATGGAACCCTAGCTCGCAGTTTTCAACTTGGCAATACCTGGCTCAAGGTGTGAAGGTATATTAAAGATGGATCACTTTGATCTTATTTTTGGAGTACAAGAGCATCTACATCTACACAGTTGTCCAGAGCGACTAACATCTGATACAAACTTAACAATGACATCTATTACAATCCAAGCAATTGTGGGTTAAGGGCCTTGCTCAAGGACCCAACAGTGGCAGCTTGGCAGAAGTGGGATTTGAACCCTGGCCCTTCTGGTCCATAGTCCAGTATCTTAACCGCTAGGCTACCCTCAGAGTTATCAATAATAAAATCACTTCCACAAACATGTGTTGTGAAGAGCAGGCTGTGATAGATCCCTGTTCTTTAAATAAAACAGGGTGCCCACTCACCCCTGATTGTCTCTCATTGATTGAAACACCTGACACTAATTTCACCTTCAAATTAACTGTTATTCCTAGAGGTTCACATACTTTTGCCACTCACTAATAAGTAATATTGGATCATTTTCCTCAATAAATGAATGACTAAGTATAATATTTTTGTCTCATTTGTTTAACTGGGTTCTCTTTATCTACTTTTAGGACTTGTGTGAAAATCTGATGAAGTTTTAGGTCATATTTATGCAGAATTATAAAAAATTCTAAAAGGTTCACAAACTTTCAAGCACCGCTGTAAATGATGTGATAGTCACTTACGAATTTATTTTGCCTTAATTAAAGATGTGTCATGATAAAGGCTGGCTACATGAATTATGGAAATCAAGAAAAGCAAAAAAAGAATGACTCACATCTTTTAGAGTGATGATATTTGGGTGCTGTCCATATCGCAGGAGGATCTCGATCTCCTCAGATGGGTCCTTTTTAGCTCTGTCAATGATCTGCAATGAAAGTGGCTTGTGACTGCACTGCCTGATTAAAGCTTGAGAAATACAGAATAAATACAATTATATAAATTATATAAAAAAATAAAATAAAATAAAAATTGAGTTCATCAATAGAGTAAGTGTTTTGCTTTTACCTTTCACTTTCAATCCATTACTCACTAAAGTACATGAGATTTTACTATAAGCTTCATTATAAAACAAACTTTGTGTTAATGATTTTGGCCAACTGTAGGTTAATGTAAGTGTTTTAAACATTAAACTTCTCAGTTTATGATACATTTTAGCATATGATGGATTTGTCGGAACACATCCCCATTGTAAATCAGGCAACACCTGTGCAATACAACTCCATTATGTCCCTTCTATGTCCCAACATAAGCTGCCATCCACACCAAGCATTTTTCAGGGAAGGCCCTGATTATTTCAGCAAGACAATGCCAAATCACATTCTGCACGCATTATAACAGCATGGCTCCCCAGTAAAAGAGTCCAGGTGCTAAACTGGCCTGTCTGCAGTCCAGACCTGTCATCTATTGAAAACATTTGGCGCATCATGAATGAAAAATATGACAAAAGCAAACCCAAACCGTAGAGCAGTTGAAATAAAACCTATATAAAGCAAAAATGCAAAAACAATTCACTTCCAAAACTACAGCAATTGGTCTCCTCAGTTCCCAAATGCTTAAAGTCTGGTTTAAAGAAAAAAAAGAGGTGATGCAACACAGTGGTAAACATGCCCCATCCTAATTTTTTTAAGCATGTTGCTGGAATCAAATTCAAATAACAATATTAGAGCAAAAGGAAAAGTGTACTGGGAAAAAACTACAGCTGAAAGGAGGCTCCAGTACCCTGTTGGGCCACCTCTAGCCAGGATACAAGATGAGATACAGTTGGGTATTGGAAGCATTAAGTTTGTTGCAGCTGGGCCTGTAGATCCTGCACACATGTAGGTTGCTATTGCAGCTGGTCCCATTGGCGATAAATCTGGTGGCTAGGCAGGACAAGGAAGTGTTGCAATCTGGGAGAAACATTCCTGGGAAACCCCTGTGTGTGAGCGAGCGTTATCCAGCTGAAAAATGCCAGTTGGAAGCCCTGCCATGACAGGCAACACGTTTAGCAGCAGGATGTCCTGGACATATCACTGAGCTGTTAGTTTCCCTCATATCCCTACTAGGGGTGATCGACTGTCATATGCGAATGCTCCACAGACCATCACAGAACCCCCCACGGAACCCCTAATCCCAACACCTCCTAACAGCTAGGTCAGAACATCCTAGATCCTTTTTATAGAGTAATGGGGGAAGCACCGTTACGCCCTCTAGTGCCAATCCCCAATGTATAATCAGACCACACCCATGCCGAATTTTGCAGCAATGAGACATTTCTATCTGGGAGTTATTACAAAGCTGTTCAAATACTTCTCGTCGTCACAGCATATTCAAGTTTTTCTACTGGAAATTCAAACAGATCAACTAAAGAGATACCTTAACAGCATATTCCACACTGGTGATTCTGTGGACACAGCGTTTGCAGACTGAATATGAGCCGGTGCCGATATCCTCCTTTATTTCATACCCGTCAGAGAAATGGATGTTGTTGCCATGAAGTTGCTGGTGGAAAAAAATGGTAAAACATTAAAAACCAATGATGCATGTACTCAGTGTCTGTACTTTTCAAAGAAATGTGCAAGCCACCAAGATTTCACTCAAATAAAGCCAGTGTTCACAGCAAAAGTAGTCGATCCTAACATATAGTCCAGCAAGACTAAACTCCAGTATCCATTCTCAAGGACAGGTTACAACTGCCAGTCATTACGCAAAAGTATATGGTCAATACATGTGAGAGCTGATCTCAGCATGACGTCAAATCAAATGCAGTGAGCAATGCATCAGCTCCAGCAACTGACCCAGTCAATCATCTTGACACGTGTTCTCCCATGTCAGCAACGTCCACTTCACCTAGGCACTTCAGTGAGATCAGTTTTCTCAGGTACACTCCATCTGGCAGAATCAGATCAGCTTATACAATGGGAAGCTCATTTCTTACTCTTTTTTTCTTCTTACTTTGCTTTGTCATGCACAAGCACCCTCTGTGGAATATGTTTGTCTGGAATACCAGACCAAGGTACACACGAAAATAGGCCTGTATCTTAAAGCCACAGTATCAGACATCATCCTATATATTCATCATGTGCTCTAATGATGGTGTCATCAACCTCAGTTTTGCAGCTCATGCATTTTTATTTGCTAAAAGCTAACAGTGAATGCCACCTCAGAAATTTCCCTTAAGACGCAGATTGAAAATGGTCCACCAGCCATAAATGTGCAGCCACCATCATCCTGTAAGCAGCGTCCTGTGAGAACTGATGAAGGATTAGAGGATGACTAAACACAAACTGTGCAACAACAGACAAGCTACTGTTTCTGATTTTACATCAACAAGGTGGAGCAATATGCTAGATGTCTCTAACAAAGAGGACATTGAGTGAACAGTGGTTTAAAACACCAGCAGTACTGCTGTGTTTGATCCAATCATACCAGCTCAACACACACTAACACATCAGTGTCACTGCAGTGCTGAGAATGATCCACCACCTAAGTAGTACCTGATCTGTGTTTTCCTACAGAAAATCAGATTTTGTCAGTAATAAGATCAAGGATTATACATGCACTTGAGTAATCAGATAATGGGAAACCTCAGGGTTTACACGACTTCGGCAATGAATGGATTTCTACTTTACGACCAGCCAATAATCTCACAGAAAGATGTGACGTAAACTTCAATTTTTAATATTAAATAATCAAATTCTTAATTTTCTTGAATATATTGCGTTTCAGAGTGTCCACAAAGTGTTCGATAGCTGTTTAGCGGATGGTGCATTTAATTCCAGGGTTGCCGGATCCCACAAGAGAACCCCCCCTCCTGGACTATGTAAATAAACCCAACAGAAGACAAATCTTTAAGAATAAGCGAACCTGGTAACCAGGCTTGTTCCCGCTAGCCCCTCTGCACACTTGCGCAAACTGCCGAATTCGAGTAGCTGGTATACATGCTATGAGAAATCAGATTACAGAAACTAAATGCAGCTCTCTTTATCAGATTACTTAATCTGATTTCTAGATCAGAATATGCTGATATTCCAAAAAATATTCCAATTTTTTGTTACACTTAAGTGTTTCGAAACATCAAACCAATTTAAATATTAGTCAAAGACAACACAAGTAAACACAAAATGCAGTTTTTAAATGAAGGTGTTTATTATTAAGGGAGAAAAAAATCCAAACCTACATGGCCCTGTGTGAAAAAGTGATTGCCCCCCCCTTGTTAAATCATAACTTCACTATGGTTTATCACACCTGAGTTCACTGTCTCTAGCCACACCCAGGTCTGATTATTGCCACACCTGTTCTCAATCAGGTCATCATTAAATAGGACCTGCCTGACAAAGTGAAGTACATCAAAAGATCCTTAAAAGCTACACATCATGCTGAGATCCAAAGAAATTCAGGAACAATTGCGAAAGAAAGTAATTGAGATCCATCAGTCTGGAAAGGGCTATAAAGCCATTTCTAAAGCTTTGGGTGAGAGCCATTATCCACTAATGCTGAAGACATGGAACAGTGGAACCTTCCCGGGAGTGGCCGGCCGACCAATGTTACCCCAAGAGCACAGCGACGACTCACCCAAGAGGTCACAAAAGACCCCACAACAACATCCAAAGAACTGCAGGCCTCACTTGCTTCAGTTAAGGTCAGTGTTCATGCCTCCACCACAAGAAAGGGACTGGGCAAAAATGGCTTGCATGGCAGAGTTCCAAGATGAAAACCACTGCTGAGCAAAAAGAACATTAAAGCTCGTCTCAATTTTTCCAGAACACATCTTGATGATCCCCAAGACTTTTGGGAAAACATTCTGTACTGACGAGACAAAAGTTAAACTCTTTAGAAGGTATTTACTTGTGTTGTCTTTGACTAATATTTATTGGTTTGATTTTCCCGAAACACTTAAGTGTGACAAACATGCAAAAAAATAGGAACTCAGGAACGGGCAAACACTTTTTCACACTACTGTACATGACCACTTCAATAATCAGATAACTGCAGAAATGCATCTATGATTGGATGTGCATGGAAACGCACTCAATGGTCTTGGATGCATTTACAGATGCAATTTTGAGTGTCTTGGCTCTATCCAGATACAATCCTGATACTAGGTAATAATCTGATGGGTACTACAAATGCACAAGCCCATTTAAATGAATCATTTAGTCAACAAAGGGCACAAAAAATGGTCAGAAATTCGATTTTTTACAAACAGCTCTGCATAGCTGGTCATGAGTGGCTGGTGCAGGTGAAGCTTTCTCCAAGCTGATAGGGTTACACTCACCAGTACTATGGGGTTAACTGAGTTAGGCCTCGTCTCTGCTATAGACTGCTCCTGTCCCAGGTTAGTGGCCACAAAGCTGAAGCCTCGGAAAAGCTGATGGGCATTAGCGCTGGGAGGAACACCGGGTGAGTCTGTGGGCAGACATGCATGGAGAAAGAAAAACAAAAACTAGGACACCATGGAAAAGAACAATTGATCTTATGCAAGTGCAGTGAATTGACTTAGCAAAAGGTCATTGAAACTGTACATACATGCCTATAGGCTGGATTTCAAATTAAATGCAAGGCTGCAGTTTGTCTGATCACAGCTTCACGTTCACTGCCAGCAGACTGTTACATCACGCTAAATTCCAATAAAACAACTAGTCTATTGGAAGCACCACTGAAAAGTTGGATGCATAGTGCAAGGCTGCTGCCCTCCACAACTGAAACTATGCATTACTCAAGTTTCTGAACAATCTACCATATTTGTCAAGCATATCAGGACCCTCACTGGAATGGTATCAATGGCATTTTATTCTGAGCCAATATGTTGCTGTGTTCTCGCCTCATGCACATTTTGACTTTTTCAGAATTTGTCAAGCTACACCCAATTTGGTAGTGTTGTAGTACTCGAGTCAGGCTTGGTCTCAACTCATTTGGACTTAGACTTGTCTCGTTCTCAGGGTAAGATGGACTCGGAAATTGTTGTCGAGACCAGCCAAGTCCATTGCATCTGTCAGAGGTAAAGTTAATTATAAACTGAACTTTTTTCTAGCGTTATTGAATATCAACAATCTCTTCCAATGGAATAAATCAGTCCTTTCTCTACATGCCTAAATAAAATCTGCTCTTAGGTTGGCTAACAAAGAAAAAAGTTAATGCTCAGCAATGTTCTTTTATAGAGAGCAGTGGCTCTCTCCTTGCAACCCTGCCATGCACACCATTGTTGTTCAGTGTTCTTCTGATGGTGGACTCATGAACATTAACATTAGCCAATGTGAGAGAGGCCTTCAGTTGCTTAGAAGTTACCCTAGGGTCCTTTGTGACCTGGTCAACTATGACACGCCTTGCTCTTGGAGTGATCTTTGTTGGTTGACCACTCCTGGGGAGGGTAACAATGGTCTTGAATTCCCTCCATTTGTACACAGTCTGTCTGACTGTGGATTGGTGGAGTCAAAACTCTTTAGAGATGGTTTTATAACCTTTTCCAGCCTGATGAGCATCAACAACTCTTTTTCTGAGGTCCTCAGGAATCTCCTTTGTTCGTGCCATGATACACTTCCACAAACATGTGTTGTGAAGAGCAGACTTTGCTAGATCCCTGTTCTTTAAATAAAACAGGGTGCCCACTCACACCTGATTGTCATCCCATTGATTGAAAACACCTGACTCTAATTTTACCTTCAAATTAACTGCTAATCCTAGAGGTTCACATACTTTTGCCACTCACTAATATGTAATATTGAATCATTTTCCACAATAATTAAATGACCAAGTATAATATGTTTGTCTCATTTGTTTAACTGGGTTCTCTTTGTCTACTTTTAGGACTTTTGTGAAAATCTGATGATGTTTTAGGTCATATTTATGCAGAAATCTAGAAAATTCTAAAGGGTTCACAAACGTTCAAGCACCACTGTATGTGTCTTGGTCTTGACTCAGACTCGGCTCTAGTGGTCTACAATATGGTAATGAACTGGATTAATTTTACCTGTCGGAGTGCGGGAGGTGAATTCAGGATCAAAATGGAAGGTGTCTTCTGGTCTGCCGACTGCTGGTTTAAATGGAGGTTTGAGCTCCTTTCTGTATAATTTCTGTTGTTTCACAAGACAAGACATAACATAATAATATTACAAATAACAAAAATGTCTTTGTTGCTTCAAGATCATACTTTAACTAAAATGCTTTAGTCCATGTAAATCAGTCCTGTAATTAATTATCAAAAAGATATGTACAGTTGGGATCAAAAATCTGAGACCACTACTGAAAATGTTTTTCATTTTCTCAAAGGTAATATTTTAATGAAATGTGTTTCATTACTAATCGTACACTGCCAGGCCAAAAAAGGTCACCACCTGGATTTAACTAAGGAAATAGTTAAATAGTTAAAAAAGATTCTCCTATCAGATAATTACTGCATTGGTGATTATGTTTCAGCTGGCAAGTTCTTTAACCCTAACTGATGCAGTGAGTAGCTTCTCATTTGTTAAACAACCATGTTGAAAGACATCCTGTGGTCGTGGAAAAGATGTTCATCTGTTTCAGAAGGATCAAATTGTGAAAGAGTGGTTCAGGGACCATGAGACATCATTTCCACACATGGATTGGCCACCACAGAGTCCAGACCTGAACCTCATTGAGAATCTTTGGGATGTGCTGGAGAAGACTTTAAGGTCCAAATCTCCCATCAACAATACAAGATCTTGGGGAAAAATTAATGCAACTCTGAACAGAAATAAATGTGACATTACAGAATCTTGTGGAGACGATGCCATGGCGAATGCGTGCCATGATCAAAGCTAAAGGCGATCCAACTATGGCCAGGCAGTGTATAACCAGCATTAAAAAAATGAGTGAAAAAACAATTTCAGAATTGATTAAAGCCAGTCAAGCATTTATGGAGGCACTTGAAATCAGAGCAAGCCAAGCATTCAGTAACATCACAAGATCTTTGTAATATTGTACAATCATGCTGTGATAAAATGGATCACCAGATATGGCACAAACATGGCAGCTTGAGTGCATGCGCCATTGTTACAGCAAAAGGGGGAACGTGGGAATGTATTTTTTTCCACTCAAATTGTATGCTGATTACAGGATTTGTACTGAAAAACATATGGCAACACATGCAAAACAGAAATAATTTCACAAGTGGCCTTAGACTTTTGGCCTCCGCTGTACGTGCTATTGTCTGCACCCTGTTCCCTACTCTGACTGCCTTCTTCATGTTGTCTAACAGGATGGCACTCCCTGGTTCAGTGGACAACATTTGCTGACAATTCACTGCTTTTGTTGCATTATTTCAGACCCATCAAGCCTTTCATATTTAATATCACCTGTCACAACAGATTTTTACACAGCAGCTCTTTCAAGAGTACAGCTACCAAGTGTCAGAATTAAACTGATTTTTGGACTGTGTGACAGCTCAGCCATGAATCTGCAATGCAAGGAATCATAAATCAATAAGCCTTGCACTTCAGTCAGAGTGAATGCATGTACAAAATCGAGGTTTATTCAGGTTCCAGATTTGATTCTATCCATAATAAAACACAATATTGAGGTTCATGTTCAATCCAACTTGAATTGCTTCAGAAAATTGGCACATCACACCAACAGTAACTTACTGCAATATAAGGATGGATAGAGAAAAGTGGCTTCTGACAGAAAAAAAAACCCACTCTCAATCCAAGCCCTCGATTCCACCTTTAAGTGCGAGCCATTTTCTAAGAGTCTTACATAAGACACGTGTGCGTTTCTCAAACCACGAGACACCTCCTGTTTCATACTTGTAACAACCTTCAGCTTGTCCCTGAAAGGAAAGCAAAAAATCCTGCTGGATCTCCACAGCAAGTTGCAAGAAAGCGCACTCACGTTCCAATCTATGGGGGCGAAGAAGTGGTGCCTTTTGATTTCTTCTACTCCATCAGGTCCGGCTCCTACAGAGCAAACAGAACGGTAAAGATGAAACTCTAATTACACCAGTAATTCCATTGATATCTATGATAAATAATGACTCACAGATCTAGATCTCTCCCAACATAAAACATTTTCCTGTGTGCCTGGTAGCAATAAAATGCAAGTATGGTTTATGAAGAACCATACACTACCCTGCATTAATTGGATTCAAATTTATGGAAGGGGCTCTCTAGCTTTAAAAAACAGAAAAATACAGGTATAAGCCATATGATGTTTGGTTTAATGTCTGGCAGAAACAAGAGTCAATGTCTTGAAGGTTGAAAACACCATAGTACCGTTCTTTCGTTTTCATTATCGATAAGTCAAAGACAAAGACAAATTTATTTCTATAGTGCATTTTACGATGGAGCATTGTCTCAAAGCAGCTTTACACTTATCTAGGCCCAAAGCCCAAATTGAGCAAGCCTACGGCGACTGTGTCATGGAAAAACTCCATACGCTCCATACCTAGGGAGGACCAAGACTCAAAAAGAGACCCAACCACCTTGGGCAGCCTAGGTGACCACAGTGAGTTAAACGTTTCCACCTCACCCTGTCCTCCACGTCCTCTACTCTCACCCCAACTCCCTGCATATCTTCATTCACCACAACCAAATAACTCCTCTTTGGTCTTCCTCTCCGTCTCTTGCCTGGCAGCTCCATCTCCAACATCCTCCTACCAATATATCCACTATCCCTCCTCTGCACATGTCCAAACCATCTCAGTCTTCCCTCTCGAATTTTTGTCCTCCCATTTTCCAACCTGTGCTGTCCCTCTGATGATCTCATTCCTAATCCTGTCCACCCTAGACACTCCTAAAGAGAACCTCAACATCTTAAGTTCTGCCACCTCCAGCTCTGCTTCCTGTCTCTTTGTCAGTGCCACTGTCTCTAACCCATACAACAAGGCTGGTCTCACTACTCTCTTATAAATCTTTCCTTTCACTTTTGCTGTGACCCTTTTGTCACACAGCACTCCTGACACTCTTCTCCACCCACTACATATACAACAATTAAACCAAGTTGCCAATTAGTAAGTCAACTGTAAGCATTTTGTTATGTTTTGCCACTCAATAATATGTAATATTGGAACATTTTCCTCAATAAATAAATGATCATTTTTGTCTCATTTGTTTAGCTGGGTTCTCTTGATCTACTTTTAGGACTTGTGTGAAAATCTGATGATGTTTTAGCTCATATTTATGCAGAAATATAGAAAATTCTAAAGGGTTCACAAACTGTACTATTTAACGTTACAGCAGATAAGCCCATGACCATCATGGTATTGACTGCTCTTTGAAAACAAAAAAAGCTACTATGCTATATCAAACGAATTTGTTTTGGATACTCAGTTGTTTTATTTGATCTTCAACAGCTCTTATACCTGACTTTTTATTCATATGAACATCACGTTTCTGCATTCCTCTCACTCTTCTCAGGTTAACCTACGACAGCCTCCATAATGATCCTCATTTCCTGTTAAGCTCAGCATGCGTCTGTTTGTATGTTTTCTCCATCACCACAGTATTCATGGTGCGTTGTTTACTAGATTCAGGGTGTAGTTTGTTCTTGAGTGGTAGCTAATGCTGGGCTTATGCATATCCAGCTGTGCTCTGCATGACGCCATTGCCGTGCCGTCTCTGCACTTCATGAATTATGGAGAATGCGAATCAAGCAGTCAAATTCAATCACAGCTCAGATTAATGGCCTGGGTCCGAGCTTGTGTGACTGGCTGCAGTGATCCACCTGCACATACACCTTATGCTTAAATAAAACGTTTCTGCCAGGTTTCTGGAAATAAGATGGAAGGAACTAAGTTTTCCAGGGAAACTGACTAAACAAATAGCACCATCACATTCAAACTGATGGAAATGAAGTTTGTCCTCCTTTTGCTGCAGTAACAGCCTCCATACTTCTGGGAAGGATTTCCACTAGACTTCGGAACATGACTGTGGGGATTCGCTTCTACGTAGAATTTGTGAGATTAAAGTGGTCATATTAACAGCATACCCTGATTTCCTAGACCAAATTGAGATCTGGATTTAATCTCAGTAATCAGAATTCTCAGCGCATATACACCCTTACTCTAACTTCACTCAGTTTAAGTTGGTTTTGTTCAACCTTTAAAGTTAAAAAATAAAATAAAAAATTAGTATTATTATTTAAACTGATCAAGTGGTCACTCTCACTTTGTAGTAAGTCACACATTTTCTTTTTGTTTTTGGCCAACTCGCTTCTTTTTGGGCTTGTTTCCACAGACCTCGTAGCTTGTTTCTCTCTCTTGGGATTTGGCAACCCTGGAATTAAATGCAGCACCTAAATGGGAAATGGCTACCTAACACTTTTGGGGATACTCTGAAATGCAGTATATGCTTTAGAAAAGAATACTAAACTTACTAAATTACACTATCTTCTAGATGAAGGAACATTTTAAGGAACTCTGTGATCAATGTAGATTATGTCACATCCTTCTGTGAGATTATTGGCTGATTGCAAAGTAGAAATCTGATTATTGCCTGAGTCCTGTAAACCTGGAGCCTTCCCATTATCTGATTACCCATTTGCATGTAGACTCGTTGATCAGATTACTGTTAGTAAGTTATCAGATTATAAGTTCATCTACTCACTCCATGCGCTCTCTGACTGATGTTTGGTGATCAGGTCACAGCTGGAATGTCACTAATATAAAGATGTCCCATCAGTGTTAAAGTCAAACTTCTCAACCAAAGCCCCAATCATTCACAGACCATTATTTCATTACAGCTGACACCACCAAACCCAGACTGACAGATGGTGGCATTTGATTCACCACTTCTGGGAATGCTTTTCCATTCATTCAAATACAACTTCACACCACTCCAACCACCTGGCATGTCCGCTTCTGCTCATGAATAACTAACACTTCACAGTAACAGCACTTAAACAGAGACTAAAGCAGGACAGAGATCTGATCAACAGATGTTGACATGGCTGCCATCTTTTGACAATCCTAATGAAACGTTACTGGGCTCTTCAGTACAATCCATTCTACTGATAATATTTGTGCGTTATGTTTGGAGAAAGGAAAACACTGCATTCCAGCATAAGAACCTTATCCCATCTGTGAAACATGGTGGTGGTAGTATCATGGTTTGGACCTGTTTTGCTGCATCTGGGCCAGGACGGATTGCCATCATTGATGGAAGAATGAGTTCTGAATGATATCAGAGAATTCTAAAGGAAAATGTCAGGACATCTGTCCATGAACTGAATCTCAAGAGAAGGTGGGTCATGTAGCAAGACAACGATCCTAAGCACACAAGTCGTTCTACCAAAGAATGGTTACAGAAGAATAAAGTTCATGTTTTGGAATGGCCAAGTCAAAGTCCTGACCTTAATCCAACGGAAATGTTGTGGAAGGACCTGAAGTGAGCAGCTAATGTGAGGAAACCCACCAACATCCCAGAGCTGAAGCTGTTCTGTACGGAGGAATGGGCTACAATTCCTCCAAGCTGGTGTGCAGGACTGATCAACAGTTACAGGAAACGTTTAGCTGCAGTTATTGCTGCACAGGGGGGTCACACCAGATACTGAAAGCAAAGGTTCATATACTTTTGCGACTCACTAATATGTAATATTGGATCATATTCCTCAATAAATAAATGACCAAGTTTAATATTTTTGTCTCATTTGTTTAACTGGGTTCTCTTTATCTACTTTTAGGACTTTTAGGTGAAAATCTGATGATGTTTTAGGTCATATTTATGCAGAAATATAGAAAATTTTAAAGGGTTCACAAACTTTCAAGCACCAGTGTATCGAAACAGATTGATGGTTGACATTAAAGCAAAAGGTGGTTCTACAAACTACTAAATCAGGGGGCTGGACACTTTTCCAAACCTGTTTTCCGTTTTTTTTTTAAAGTAATTGTGTGAACAGTTTCCTTTTTTCTCATTACATGAATGTTGTACGGCTCAATGTGTAAATAAAGACACATTAAGTTCTGATTTCAGGCTATAAGACAAAACAGTGACTATTTCAAAGGGATATGACAATTTTCTATAGTAAAAAACTGTTAATGTTCTGCAAAATCTTGATTATGGCCATGACATCAACAAGTGTATGATGAAACTTGTGTTGCAGATACTGTACCTAATCTGTTGGATGGATTCCGTTTAAACAGTGCCCGCAGCAGGCTTTGCACCTCTAGGCTTAAAAACTGTGGCATGCCAAGCTTTGCCCTAAGGGGAAAGAAAATAAACCTCAAAACTCTGCAGACAAAGGGGTCGCATTTCTTACACACCTACAGTTCTCCTTTATAACTTTCAGACTGCAAGCGAATAAAAATATGGACGGACAGTATCAGATCTTACTTGAGAATAAGAGCCATGGTCTCCTTGCGATCTTTTCCTTGAAAAGGCAGAGATCCGGTCAGCATTTCAAACTGGAATGTAGTGACAGGGCATAGTCAGTTTTGGGTAGTTACTGACATGACATCAAGACCACATACTTAGGACAATTTTACAGCTACAATGCATTTAGAAAGTCTTCAGCCCATCAATCTGGGATTTATTGCAGCGTGGCTTCTCCTCAGTAAAAGACACATGAAAGCCCATCTGGAGTTTGTAAAAAAAACACCAGGTGAGCCTTCCTGTGTCTTTTACTGAGGGGATGCTTCTGTCTGGCAACTCTGCAACAAAGCCCAGACTGGTGGAGTGCTGCAGTGATGGTCGACCAGATTACTTAGTTTGGTGAGGCGGCCAGCACTATTAAGAATCGCGGTTGTTCCAGACTTCCTCCATTTAAGAATTATGGAGGCCACTGTGCTCTTAGGAACTTTCAGTGTAGCAAAACATTTTGTACTTTTCTCCAGATCTGTGCCTCCACACAATCCTGTCTCTGAGCTCATTCACTAGATGAGGAACCACATAAACCAAAATCCATATTTGGATAAGATTTAAAAATATACCACCTAATCTACAGAATAGTCAGAGTTAGCACTCAGTTCTAACTCAGTGCTGTTTACGTCGTCCGGTTTTGAGACGCCGAAGAGTACCTGATACTGATGGTACCGCCAAGCCTTAATGTTTTAACCTTTAACATGTCATTTTTTAAAAGCTGCAGCCACTGCAAATGAGAGTTAACAGCCCTGCACTTTTTGGCTGACTGAACACTACCCTCAAATGTCCTTTTTTTACCCCCTATCAGTGAGTCATCAAGATGTGTAACCTTGGGTAAACCGAGAATACTCCAAGGACAATTGCTCATCAAGTAGAATCATATTGAGGCACACTGGCACAAAAAAGCAACTGTCTGCATTTGCAGAGTCACAATGGTGTGTCTGTCTGTTAAAAATAAAATGCTGAGTTGTTTCTGTCTCTGTTTCATAAAGTTTACGCTGCAGTTTTCCATTATCAAACCAACATTAATAATCTCTGTTGGAAGGCTGGAACCATGTATAACACTAAAGGACGAGCCAAGAAGGATCACACAAAAAAGTGAATTGGCAAAGGAATACATGTTTTCTGACTTTTTTCTGACTGCAGTAGAACAACTAATGATCTACAGTGGTGCTTGAAAGTTTGGGAGCCCTTTAGAATTTTCTATATTTCTGCATCAATATGACCTAAAACATCATGAGATTTTCACACAAGTCCTAAAAGTAGATAAAAAGAACCCAGTTAAACAAATGAGACAAAAATATTATACTTGGTCATTTATTTATTGAGGAATATGATCCAATATTACATATTAGTGAGTGGCAAAAGTATGTGAGCCTTTGCTTTCAGTATCTGGTGTGACCCCCCTGTGCAGCAATAACTGCAACTAAACGTTTCCTGTAACTGTTGATCAGTCCTGCACACCGGCTTGGAGGAATTTTAGCCCATTCCTCCATACAGAACAGCTTCAGCTCTGGGATGTTGGTGGGTTTCCTCACATTAACTGCTCGCTTCAGGTCCTTCCACAACATTTCCATTGGATTAAGGTCAGAACTTTGACTTGGCCATTCCAAAACATGAACTTTATTCTTCTTTATCCATTCTTTGGTAGAACGACTTGTGTGCTTAGGGGCGTTGTTTTGCTGCATGACCCACCTTCTCTTGAGATTCAGTTCATGGACAGATGTCCTGACATTTTCCTTTAAAATTACCTGATATAATTAAGAATTCATTGTTCCATCAATTATGGCAAGCTGTCCTGGCCCAGATGTAGCAAAACAGGCCCAAATCATGATACTACCACCACCATGTTTCACACATAAGATAAGGTTCTTATGCTGGAATGCAGTGTTTTCCTTTCTCCAAACATAACACTTTTCTTTTAAACAAAAATGTTCTATTTTGGTCTCATCTATCCACAAAACGTTATTCCAATAGCCTCCTGGCTTGTCCCCGTGATCTTTAGCGAGACGAGCAGCAATGTTCTTTTTGGAGAGCAGTGGCTTTCTCCTTGCAGCCCGGCCATGCACACCATTGTTGTTCAGTGTTCTTCTGATGGTGGACTCATGAACATTAACATTAGCCAATGTGAGAAAGGCCTTCAGTTGCTTAGAAGTTACCCTGGGGTTCTTTTTGACTTCGCCAACTATTACACACCTTGCTCTTGAAGTGATCTGTGTTGGGCGACCACTCCTGGCGAGGGTAACAATGGTCTTGAATTTCTTCCATTTGTACAGGATCTGTCTGACTGGATTGGTGGAGTCCAAACTCTTTAGAGATGGTTTTGTAACCTTTTCCAGCCTGATCAACAACTCTTTCTCCGAGGTCTGAGGTTCATGCCATGATACACTTCCACAAACGTGCTGTGAAGAGCAGACTTTGATAGATCCCTGTTCTTTAAATGAAACAGGGTGCCCACTCACACCTGATTGTCTCTCATTGATTGAAAACACCTGACTCTAATTTCACCTTCAAATTAACTGCTAAACCTAGAGGCTCACAAAGGTTTGCTACTCACTAATATGTAATATTGGATAGTTTTTCCCAATAAATACAGTGGGGCAAAAAAAGTATTTAGTCAGCCACTGATTATGCAAGTTCTCCTACTTGGAAAGATGAGAGAGGTCTGTAATTTTCATCATAGGTACACTTCAACTATGAGAGACAAAATGAGAAATCACATTGTAGGATTTTTAAAGAATTTAATTGTAAATCAAGGTGGAAAATAAGTATTTGGTCAATAACAAAAGTTCAACTCAATACTTCGTAACATAACCTTTGTTGGCAATGACAGAGGCAAACTTCAGATGGGGCTGGACATGTACTGACTTAAGCAGGGGAACATGCCTGACACTGCAGGATCTGAGTCCCTTTCGGCGTAGTGTGTTACTGACGGTAGCCTTTGTTACTTTGGTCCCAGCTCTCTGCAGGACATTCATCAGGTCCCTCTGTGTAGTTCTGTGATTTTTGCTCACCGTTCTCATGATTATTTTGACCCAACAGGATGAGATCTTATGTAGGGCCCCAGATCGAGGGAGATTATCAATGGTCTTGTATGTCTTCCATTTTCTTACAATTGCTCCCACAGTTGATTTATTCACACCAACCTGCTTGCCTATTGTAGATTCACTCTTCCCAGCCTGGTGCAGGTCTACAATTTTCTTCCTGGTGTCCTTCAACAGCTCTTTGGTCTTGGCCATGGTTGAGTTTGGAGTCTGACTGTTTGAGGCTGTGGACAGGTGTCTTTTGTACAGATAACGAGGTCAAACAGGTGCCATTAATACAGGTAACGAGTGGAGGACAGAAGAGCTTCTTAAAGAAGTTGTTACAGGTCTGTGAGAGTCAGAAATCCTGTTCATTTGTGGGTGACCAAATACTTATTTTCCACCATGATTTACAATTAAATTCTTTAAAAATCCTACAATGTGATTTCCTGAATTTTTTTTCTCATAGTTAAGTGTACCTATGATGAAAATTACAGACCTCTCTCAAGTAGGAGAACTTGCGCAATCAATGGCTGACCAAGTATAATATTTTTGTCTCATTTGTTTAACTGGGTTCTCCATCTACTTTTAGGACATGTGTGAAAAGCTGTTTATGTTTTAGGTCATATTTATGCAGAAATACAGAAAACTCTAAAGGGTTCACAAACTTTCAAGCACCACTGTACAGCTCTACCACATAGGCATATACAGGTATGCACTGTTTAACAACCATCAATCAATGACGCTTCGCTTTAATTGACTGGGGTCTGAAAAATTATAAATTACAATACAAAATAAAATCTCTCTTTTAATTAAACCGCCAATCCAGATGATCATGTCAACAGTCATTCGTGAGTCATGAGTCATTCGTGTGTAACTACCTTACCGGTTATGTACTCGCTTGCTTGTTGGCTCACATTTCAACTAGAGACTGTTCTAACTCGGTTGATGTGTTTAGAGACTTTTTGTGCAAGTTACACGTGCTTGTGTGTATGGCTTTCCACTACTTATTTGTAACAAGAAGTAAATGGTGTTCGTAAGTGTATGTGAATGCTTTGTTTATCCCTCACTTCCTGTATAGTCACTCTAACTTGCAACTATATAAACTGGTTTATATTCACTCAATGACTCTGTGTTTCATCTGGCTGATCTTCCGTGTTGTTTGTAATACTGTCTATCCAATGCATTTTTGGCTTCTGTTAAACAAAAGTTAAACCACAAAAACACTCTGTGACTATGGATAATGTCCGGATAACATCCACTTCGGTCAATGACATGATTCAAAGAACGTAATTAGATGGGAGCACTGCCCTTCCACAAAGTTGCTTACCATTAAGACACCAAAAGACCACCAGTCTGCACTCTGTGTGTGCCCTCTCCTGTTTACCACCTCTGGAGCCATGTATTCAATGGTTCCACAAAACGAATATGCACGTTTGTCGTGATCTATTGCTTCTTTACTCAGGCCAAAATCTGAAAGAACAAGAGAAACATTAACAAGATCTTACCTTACATCATCAGCCATGTAACCAGACTCGTGTCCTATGGTGCACTATAGTGCCCCATTGCATTCAAAAACTACATTAGGCATCTTTAAAAGTCACCACCAAGCATCACCAGTCTTGCCATACAGTACTGTGCAAAAGTTTTTGGCCACCATTAGATTAGCTATACCAACAATGGTTTTAAAAATGGTATAATGACCATATATAATTATTTCTCTCTCTTTATTAGAATACAACCAAAAAATACAGGACATTTCTATGCAGTATTAAAAATCTGAAAAAAACCCAGCTCCTACATACTACAGGGGCAAGTATTTAGTGTGACCTCCCCTTACACTTCAGCAATAGCAGCATCTGGAAGCTTCATTTCTCTACATACTTTGTTTGTCCCATTTACTCTCTTCTCTGATGGTCAGGACCCCCACAGGTCCACCACAGATCAGGTATTATTTGGGTGGTGGATCATTCTCAGAACTGCAGTGACACTGATGTGGTGGTGGTGCGTTAGTGTGTGCTGTGCTGGTATGAGTGGATCAGTCACAACAGTGCTGCTGGAGTTCTAAACCACCTCAGGTATTACTGCTGGACTGAAAATAGTCCACCAACCAAAAATGTACAGCCACCAGTATCCTGTCAGCACGAGGACTAGAATGATCCACCACCCAAAAAGTACCTTAGGTACCTCAGCTTGATAAATCCCCCCCTTTTTTTCAAGTGGTGAACACGAAGGATAACGTTACTTACCGGTGATCTTTATATGTCCATCCTCATCAAGAAGAATGCTGTAAAAATATGTTAAATACATTTACTCGCAGTGCTTTCAAATGCTAATAATATTAATTTATTCCGTTTGGGCTAATCAACATTGTTTCTGCTGATGTGTGTGCAGGACATGATTGAAGATGTGTTTGTCCTTATCACTGAGTCTGTGCAATGTCCAGCAGGGTACATTTTTCTAGACTCCATTAATCAAACCAGATATAAGAACAGTGCTTATGTGCAGTTCTCCACTGAGCATCAGTACTAAGACCATCATGCACTTGTCCCATGAGGGAAAATGAATATGGGAAGGACAGTGTTTACACAACATACTCATTCATTATCTCTCTGTTCTATCTCAAGTGCTAATTCCAAACACAAACTGATCCATGCAGAAAAGTCATACTTACACACAGCATATGCAATTTCCATATACAGGTACGCTACGTGTTACGTTGGCCCGACCTTCTGATATTACGACATTACAATGTGAATCCAATAATACACATACAGTGGTGCTTGAACGTTTGTGAACCCTTTAGAATTGTCTATATTTCTGCATAAATATGACCTAAAACATCATCAGATTTTCACACATGTCCTAATAGTAGATAAAGAGAACCCAGTTAATCAAATGAGACAAAAATATTATACTTGGTCATTTATTTATTGAGGAAAATGATCCAATATTACATATTAGTGAGTGGCAAAAGTATGTGAACCTCTACGATTATCAGTTAATTTGAAGGTGAAATTAGAGTCAGGTGTTTCAATCAATGAGAGACAATCAGGTGTGAGTGGGCACCCTGTTTTATTTAAAGAACAGGGATCTATCAAAGTCTGCTCTTCACAACACACGTTTGTGGAAGTGTATCATGGCACGAACAAAGGAGATTTCTGAGGACCTAAGAAAAAGAGTTGTTGATGCTCATCAGGCTGGAAAAGGTTCTCTAAAAACCAAAACCATCTCTAAAGAGTTTGGACTCCACCAATCCACAGTCAGACAGATTGTGTACAAATGGAGGAAATTCAAGACCATTGTTACCCTCCCCAGGAGTGGTCGTCCAACAAAGATCACTCCAAGAGCAAGGCGTGTAATAGTTGGTGAGGTCACAAAGGACCCCAGGGTAACTTCTAAGCAACTAAAGGCCTCTCTCACATTAGCTGATGTTAATGTTCTTGAGTCCACCATCAGAAGAACACTGAACAACAATGGTGTGCATGGCAGGGCCTGCAAGGAGAAAGCCACTGCTCTCCAAAAGAAACATTGCTGCTCGTCTGCAGTTTGCTAAAGATCACGTGGACAAGCCAGAAGGCTACTAGAAGAATGTTTTGTGGACGGATGAGACCAAAATAGAACTTTTTGGTTTAAAAGAAAAGCATTATGTTTGGAGAAAGGAAAACACTGGATTCCAGCATAAGAACCTTATCCCATCTGTGAAACATGGTGGTGGTAGTATCATGGTTTGGGCCTGTTTTGCTGCATCTGGGCCAGGACGGCTTGCCGTCATTGATGGAACAATGAATTTTGAATTATATCAGAAAATTTTAAAGGAAAATGTCAGGACATCTGTCCATGAACTGAATCTCAAGAGAAGGTGGGTCATGCAGCAAGACATCGACTCTAAGCACACAAGTCGTTCTACCAATGAATGGTTAAAGGAGAATAAAGGTAATATTTTGGAATGGCCAAGTCAAAGTCCTGAACTTAATCCAATCGAAATGTTGTGGAAGAACTCAGTTTATCCACTTTTAGAATTTGTGTGAAAATTTGATGTTGTTTTAGGTCATATTTATGCAGCAATATAGAAAATCCGAAAATCAAGCAACACTGTAAACACTGTAAAGTTTGATCTTAATGATTTTGCCCAACTGTAGTTTACTGCAAGTGTTTTAAGCATGTTTAAGGTAGTCTACACTACAGTAGATCTTAAACTTTAGACCACCTCAGAACTCGGAATTCGGTTCTCTACGCATTTTGACTAGAAAAATTTGTCTCAGTTCTCATCGTCTAATCTGTACTCAGTGCACTTGCTTAAACTTGTACAAGTTGAGCTTTATGAGCCTAGTTTCAGCTGAAACATGATTATGATTCACGATTCAGTATACAGTGATTCAGAGTCACAATTTTTTTCACCTAGATTTTCTTTATTTTTACATCTACAGTACTTTATTCTTAGTGCAAATAAGTCTCAATGGGTTCTAAAAGGGTTAGTTCATAAGAGCCAACTGAAAGGGAAATCTTGTCCTGAATTCTCCAGAACACAGGCTGCCGTTAGCATTAGCATCTATGCTAGCTCCCAGAGTTCACCAATAGAGTTAAGTATTTTGCTTTCACTTTTCACTTTAAATCACATGAGATTTTTCAACCCTTTATTATAAAATAAGCTGTGTTAATGATTTTGGGCAACTGTACATAATTGTGTTCTAAACATTAATCATTACTTATCATAGGCTCAGTATACTATGACAGTATATCTACCAAACGCTCATTAAACTCATCAGTTCATGATACATTTAACTAACGATGGATTTGTTGGAACGTATCTCCATCATAAATCAGGGAGTACCTGTACAATACAACTCCATTCATACATATGATGCCTTATACCGAGTGGATTCTCTGTGGGTCTGGAATGGATTCATCCAATTTACATTATTCCTTATGGGAAAAAACTGCTCTGTACTCATCGTACAGTACATCTGTCAAATATTCATGGAAATATTTTATACATGCTTTTCCGGACTTGGGAAACAGGACCTACAAATAATGCATGGGTGGAAGAAACTATGTTAAATAAATAGATCATCAATAGATTTCTGTCCAATGTAAAAAGAAAAAGTGTTCTTAAGCCCTATTGTGTGCAGGAGCACAATAATGATGAGGGTTTCAGTTGTCTGTGAGGCATAAAGGCTTTGATGGTGGCACAGCTGCTGTGTTAGTCACACCTGAGAACCGGAATGGATTTTTTTTTGGTTTAAAGCAAGTGGATCTATCAATCCCACTCAACTGAAGTTCTGTGACTGGGCTCATGCTGAAGTTTGTGCTCGAGCACCATTAATCTGCTAGCTGTGGCTCAAAGCCTGATGAGACTGCTGTAGTGAGTGCTCTGAAAGAAGAGTTCCACAATCTGCAGATAAATGGCTCAGGGAGAAAAGCTGAACTGGCTGCAGTTTTCTAGCTCAGATTTCTTGGTCACACTTACTTCTCTGGTTTGAGGTCACGGTAGATAATACCCAGGCTGTGAAGATGGTCCAGAGCTAAAGCCAGCTCAGCCAGGTAGAACTTTACATCCTCTTCAGTGAACATGACCTGTTGGGGACACCAGAAGCAGAGTGAACAACTAATGCAATACACAGTATCAGCTTTGTATACAGAGGAATAAGTGTCACAAAGCATTGCAGCTATTCCACATGTAACGTGATGCGATGCTGAGCAAAGCAATAAACCAGGAAATGACAGATTACAATCTTGCTCGGCAGTTCAGTGTCACTCTGCTTGAAGGGCTACATACTGCCTGAATGTGTTTCGAATTATTATTGTTATTGATTTGTCTCATCAGTTCTCTATGGCTGGACTGACTTTACTCAGCTAGGCATTCTCCTGCAGAAGTTCTGATCAACTAAGATGTTCTGCTGATTTTCTAAAAGTAGAAGTATTTAACAACACACAATGGGTCACTTCAGTTTTGAGATGTTACAAAAACACTAGTAGATCTGGAAAGGTGCCTAAATATGTGCACATGCCACAGTTTGTATTTACAACCCCAATTCCAATGAAGTTGGAAAACATAAATAAAACAGAATATGATGATTTGCAAATCCTTTTCAACCCAAATTCAATTGAATACACTACAAAGACAAGATATTTAATGTTTAAACGGATAAACTTTATTGTTTTTTGCAAATATTCACCCATTTTGAATTTGATGCCTGTAAAACGTTCCAAAACAGTTGGGACAGGGACAACAAAAAACCGGGAAAGTTGAGTAATGCCCAAAAAACCCCCACCTGTTTGGAACATTCCACAGGTGAACAGGTTCATTGGAAACAGATGAGTGTCATGATTGGGTATAAAGGGAGCATCCCGAAAAGCTCAGTCGTTCACAAGCAAGGATGGGGCGAGGTTCTCCACAAATAGTCCCACAGTTTAAAAACAACGTTTCTCAACATGCAATTGCAAATAATTTAGGGACTTCATCATCTACAGTCCATAATATCATCAAAAGATTCAGAGAATCTGGAGAAATCTCTGCAAGTAAGCGGCAAGGCTGAAAACCAAGACTGAATGCCCGTGACCTTCGATCCCTCAGGTGGCACTGCATTAAAAACCGACATCATTCTGTAACGGATATTAGCACATGGACTCAGGAACACTTCAGAAAACCACTGTCAGTGAACACAGTTCGTCGCTCCATCTACAAGTGCAAGTTAAAACTCTACCATGCAAAGTGAAAGCCATATATCAACAACACCCAGAAACCCCGCCGGCTTCTCTGGGCCCGAGCTCATCTGAGATGGACTGACGCAAAATGGAAAAGTGTCCTGTGGTCTGACGAGTCCACATTTCAAATTGTTTTTTGGAAATCATGGCCGTCGTGTCCTCCGGGCCAAAGAGGAAAAGGACTGTCCAGATTGTTATCAGTGCTAAGTTCAAAAGCCAGCATCTCTGAGGGTACGGGGGTGTGTTAGTGCCCATGGCATGGGTAACTTGCACATCTGTGAAGGCCCCATTAATGCTGAAAGGTACATACAGGTTTTGGAGCAACATATGCTGCCATCCAAGCAACGTCTTTTTCAGGGACGTCCCTGCTTATTTCAGCAAGACAAAGCCAAGCCACATTCTGCACGTGTTACAGCAGCGTGGCTTCGTAGTAAAAGAGTGCGGGTACTAGACTGGCCTGCCTGCAGTCCAGACCTGTCTCCCATTGGAAGATGTGTGGCGCATTATGAAGCGCAAGATGCGACAACGGAGACCCCGGACTGTTGAGCAACTGAAGTTGTACATCAAGCAAGAATAGGAAAAAATTCCACCTACAAAGCTTCAATAATTAGTGTCCTCAGTTCCCAAACACTTACTGAGTGTTGTTTAAAGGAAAGGTGATGTAACACAGTGGTAAAGTACAATACTGTACAAAAGTCTTAGGCCACCATCACATTTGTTGTTTTAGCAAATGGTATAATGACCATATATAACATATTCACAATGACTGGACCCAAAAACTTGATTTTGTCACTCCATAATACTCTTTTTCCCCTCCAATCTTCGTGAGCTTTAGGATATCTTGGCCTTTTCACCCTGTTCCCCTTTCGAAAAAATGGTTTCTTGTTGGTACCGTTCCAAAAAGACCATTCTTGATCAAGCTTCTTTGGACTATAGAAGAGTCAACTTGGCATCCCGATGAAGCTGTCAGAGGGTGCCATTACTTGTAGCTGTAGCCTTCAGTTTTTAATACTGCATATACATTTGCTGTATTTTCTGGTTGTATTCTATTAAGGAGACTGAGAAATAATGATATATGGTCATTATACCATTGCTGAGCTAATGGTGGCCTAAGACTTTCGCACAGAAATGTTGGTCTACATTTCCCTTGCTCACAAGTAGAAAAATAAAATAAACATGCAAAGCACAAGCTACTATCCAAAAGGCTATTGCTGTGTTACTACAGACCCCTTATGTAAGCCCAATAATCGTCCACTTTTTTTGCTATGCTCACCTTGGCTAATTTTAACCGCTGGGAAATTTTCAGCCTCTGCACACGATGCTCCAGAAATTAGACAGTGGCATACCGAGAAGACAAACTGGCTAGCTCACAAGTCCAAGACTGGAGTGTGGCAGCTGCTCCTGACAGCTGAGTGATTCCAGTACCGGTGATAATTAATTCCCATTTCCTTTCCTGGAGCTTACCTTTGCTCAGAGGATCATGATTAAATCAAGCTTCACGCATGGCATCACAAGAAGTGTCGCCTGTCACTGTTCCAAAAGGGATTGAATTACACGCAGTCTAAACTGGAGACCTGGAGGTTATTCTTATTTACTGCTTAGTGGGAGTGCATAATGGATTATTTATGTAGTGTGATGCTTTCTAGACCTCTCCTGCTGGTCTCTAGTATAAACTCACTCTAGGGCTGCAAAACTTTATTGGCAAATGGCAAAGGGCAATGATGACTCCAGCTGTTTAATTACCTATGGTTTTGTTATCTGACTTTATATAATGACTGTGTTGGATAATTCATTCTGATTAGTCAGAGGATGTTAATGAATTTTCTATATCTGAACAGCACTGACGTTGTGTCATCTTGTCCAAGAGGTCCATAATGAGGAAGTGCTGTATTTTATGTACAGTATTGCACAAAAGTTTTCGGCATTCAATATTTTTCAGTTTATAATCTGCTTATTCGTTATTTACATTACATTCATGTCATTCAGCAGACGCCCTTATCCAGAGAATATATAATCCAAGCAATTGTGGGTTAAGGGCTTTGCTCAAGGACCCAACACAAGTCACTGCACTTTGTAGTTCTACAATTACAGACTGTAGTCCATCGGCTTCTCAACATACTTTGTCAGTCCCCTTTACCCTAATGGTCAGGACTCGGGTATTATTTACATTGTTTAGCAGATGCTCTTATCCAGAGAGACTTGCAGTTGATATGGTCTTGCAATCCAAGTAATTGTGGGTTAAGGGCCTTGCTCAAGAACCCAACATTGGCAGCTTGGCAGAGGTGGGATTTGAACCCTGGACGTTCTGGTCCAGCACCTTAACCGTTAGGCCACCACAGTCCATGATTTGGTCAATAGTGGATCATTCTCAGCACTGCAGTGACACTGGTACGCACACAGGCACGTTTTAAAACAGTTCACTCACTGTCCACTTTATTAGAGACATTCACCTTATTTCAATTTGTAGATGTGAACTCAGAGACGGCAGCTTGTCTGTTGTTGCACATTTATTGTTAGTCATCCTCTAATCAGTCATCAGGTCTCACAGGATGCTGCCTACAGGATGCTGGTGTCTGAACATTTTTGGCTAGTGAACTATTTTCAGGACTGTATTATTTTGAGGTGGTTTAAAACTCCAGCAGCGCTGCTGTGTCTGATCCACTCGTATCAGAGCAACACACACTAACACACCACCAGTACGTCAATGATCCACCACCCAAACTGTACCTGATTTGTGTTACTCCTGACCATTAGAGAACAAAATAAAGGGGACTAAAAGTATGTAGAGAAACAGATGGACTACAGCCAACCCAGCGTAGATCTTATTCCTGTTGAACACTGAAATAACTGCACTGGCCACCAAGTACGTATTCATTTGTATAGATGACGTTCCATATATCTCATGGAAAATTATTAACTCCAGCATCACATCACCCAGGCGCTGATTAAGTTCCTGGAACTGCACACCCCATTGTGCTTTATTTCCTAAAAAGAGCTGAGTTTATGTAGTTTAGTTAAGAAGCTGCCTCGCCTCATCAGTGCACTGTGATGCTGGCAAAATGAGGAAGAGCTGACAGCTGAACACAGGCAGTGCAGGCTGAGTAGGAGTTTCCCTAAAGAATTCTTGAAAATCGAGCTCTGTGATGCACAAATAATAACGCCAGAATCATTATTCCAACTGTGTGGGACACCTCAGATGTACAAAGACAGAGCCAAGTTACTGATACTTCAATACAAATCAATGCAATTTCACCACAAGACCATCAGCAGATTTTTTTTTCTATGACCTCGTACATTTCGAATTAGTCAGGTAAAATGAAAGTCCAAGATGAAGCGGATAAGAAGTGAATAGATAAACAGAACAGATGGCAAGATTTCAAAGCAGATACGGACAGTTGCGAAGAGTTGGCTCTACATGCTTCTGTTGTGTAGTGTTTTGTGGAGACTGACACAATCTCTTAATGAGAATACACATCTGGATAATCTTGAGGGAACTGGTCTTAAAAGTGGGTGGTCATAAAGAGGGTATAAGAAGAAACTGTTTCAAAAGAACAGACCAATCCAATACCTCATGAAGGCAGCATCCAAGTACACTGGATCACCACCCTTTTCATTACATTAACATTTCATTAACAGCATTTAGCAGACACCCTTATCCAGAGCGACTTACAACTTATACAGTCTTACAATCCAAGCAATTGTGGGTTAAGGGTCTTGCTCAAGAACCCAACAGCGGCAGCTTGGCAGAGGTGGGATTGGAACCCTGGACCTTTTGGTCCAGAGTCCAGTACCTTAACCACTGGGCTACCACAGTCCAAGTCATGCATGGTGACTGAAACTGTATCCTAATCTACATGCTACTTTACTAAATATCATTTGTTTATTTAACATCGTTTTTAACACGCAAACTGCACCCAGGTCACTCCACCTGGGATCAAACCAAGGACCTTCTTGACGTGACGCGACAGTGCTACCCACCGAGCCATCGTGCCACCCACTAAATATGTTAAATTAGCACATTAAAAGTAGTGGGAGTAGATATGTCCATTGTTTTGTTTAGAGACACCTATGCAGCATGCGAGTACATGGGCGGTAGATTTGAGATGAACTGCACCCTGGAAGGGATGTCAGTTCATCACAGGTCTGGGTAGGGGTCACTGCTGCAGTGCTGGGGGATAACGTTCTCGCCCTCAAAAACAAATATTTGTGTCTGTGTGACACCCAGGCCGACTGGAAGGCACTAATGGAGCTCTCTGGATAGACACTAAAACTAAATTACATGTTATTGACCAAGGTACCACATCGCACACATCTCAGGGAGAAGAACAGACTCAAACTTCGGGCCATTTCTTAAACATATAATTTGGAGACCTCACTGGTTCAGAAGTTATTTTGCCAGTATTACTGACTACACATTTCTTTATCCATGAAATTCAATTAGACAGACCTAATAGCACTGTTTATACTAAATTCGAAACTGTTTTTAGAACTTAACAGACATGGCTCTTAAGCAAACAGCAATTCATTCTTACAACCAGTGTATATTACTTATCCATAAAAAATCATTGTCCTGCTGCAGAACCCAAGTTCGTTTCAGCTTGAGGTCACGAACAGATGGCCGGACTTCAATCTTTTTTGGTCGACAGCAGAATTCATAGTTCCATTTATCACAGGAAGTCTTCCTGGTCCTGAAGCAGCAAAACAGCCCCAGACCATCACACTACCACCACCATATTTTACTGTTGCTATAATGTTCTGTTTCTGAAATGCTGTGTTACTTTTACACCAGATGTAATGGGACACACCTTCCAAAGAGTTAAACTTTTGTCTCCTCAGTCCATAGAATGTTTTCCCAAAAGTCTTGGGGATCATCAAGATTTGTTCTGGAAAAATTGAGACGAGCTTTAATGTTCTATTTGCTCAGCAGTGGTTTTCGTCTTAGAACTCTGCCATGCAGGCCATTTTTGCCCAGTCTCTTTCTTATAGTGGAGGCATGAACACTGACCTTAACTGAGGCAAGTCTGCAGTTCTTTGGATGTTGTTGTGGGGTCTTTTGTGACCTCCTGGATGACTCGTTGCAGCAATCACTTTTTCACACAGGTTTGGACTTTTTTCTCCCTTAATAATAAACACCTTCATTTAAAAACTGTACTCTGTGTTTACTTGTGTTGTCTTTGACTAATTTTTAAATTGGTTTGATGTTCCAAAACACTTAAGTGTGACAAACATGCAAAAAAAAATAGGAAATCAGGAAGGGGGTATAATTCTAAAAACATACTTTGATTCAGCAGGAAAAATTAAATGAATGAACAGGCAATTTTTACAATATTCAAAAAATTTGTTAGCCAGTGTCTGAGGTCTCAGAAGGTTAAAAGTATAAATATTGTCCATGTACTGGACAAAATAATGCTGATATATATATTCTCTATATTATTTTATATTCTCTATTTTATTATGCTTGTTTAATATTACATTATCTCTAATTCAATACATTGTATTAAATGATTATATTTTTTAAATATAACATTTCTCCTTCTATTTAGTCAAAATAAGACTACAGATTTATTATTTACCCAATTTAGTTTAATTCTTGCAAAACCTAGGTCGCCAAAGGTGGTCGGGTCCCATTTTGAGTCTTGGTCCTCCCAAGTTTTAATTAAGGGGACCATCAGTAAAGGGACCGTTTCCCTTGCCACTGTCACCCTAAGCTTGTTCAATTTGGGCTTTGGGCTTAGATAATAGAAAATTGTATAGCTGCTTTGTGACAATGCTCCATTGTGAAAAGTGCTATACAAATAAATCTGACATTGGTTTTAAAGGGAAAGCATGGGGCATTAACCTTTCACCGGTTCTCAAATTCAACAACGCTACATCCTTAATTGGTTCCTTAGTTAGTAATTTCACAAGATCACCTAAAAAGACTCTGAAAAACTTTGTGCGAGTAAACAAAGTTTATGCCACAAATTACAGTGAATTAAATGAAAATTTCAAATCACTTCAATGCCAATTCTGAATTTTATGCAGGAACTTTTGTTCAAATATGATTCTGTAGCACTGTGCAGAGTGTCATTTCAAAGCCCTTGAGAAATGAATGAGGGATTTTAAAAAAATGCAAGGTCATGTAAACATGCTCTTAAACAAGGCCCCATTCCAAAAAAGACTAGGACGATAATTGTGTTTTGTAGTGGGGATACATACCTCTCCACAATTATTGGAAACCCTGGTAAATTTGAGTTTAAATGGATATAAGACACTCACTTTACTCTAAATTGGTTTCATTTCACAAAGAAAAGTTGGGAAAATTCAAGTTTTAATTGAAGTAAATTTAGTCTGGGGGGAAAAAAGCCGTTCCCGGACTTATTACTTGTGAAGTTCAACACTTTTCTTATTTCAATTTTGTTCTCTGGTCTTATCCATAGTGAAGAAAGACTTGGCTCATATATATATATATAGCCCCAGTGAAACAGGAATTTAGGAATTACTGCATGAAAATTCCTAGACACTTATCAACTTCAAAAAATATAAATATATGAAAAAAATGTGTATATGTATGAAAAGAAATGCTTAGTTATTTTTGTTCCTAAGAATTTATGGTGGTGCCAATATTTGTGACGCATGTGGTTTTTAAAAAATAAAAAAAAGTTTTAAAAAGTAATTATTTCCTTATGAGGGATTTTTTTCTCAAACTCATTTGAGAGAAATATATGAGAGATTTCCTCATTTTTTTCAAAAAATGTTCTATAACTCTTTTCATTCATCCTGCCAATAATTGTGTAGGAGACTATAACAGCTCCTTGAATTGCTCTTTCTTATCATGCATGGCTTTTCAGTGGCTTTTCATCGGAGCAAAATTGAGATAAATATTGTATTCCTCTCAAATGTCTCCAGTGAACTTTTGGGAAAGACTGCGCTCATCCTAGAATAGTGTTTTTATTGAATCCAGCAAATAGAAGAGATAATTGATGTGAATTAAGGAGTCCATTAGAGAGAATTATAGCTAAGCACCACTGTGCTAATTACACCATGGCAGGTAAATTCATCCGAGAATAGCTGCCAGAAATGTCTTTAATTACCAAGCACTGACTGTATAATCTCCATTAGGGAAATCTCTTCATATCGTTATGGTGCTGTTGAAGCACAACAAAGATGCAGACCCTATGAAACAGCTACAAAACGCATTAAACAGCCACTACACACACATACAACTGATAGCAAAACTGGAAAACATTATGCTTGTAGCCAGTTTGGGTGGGGGGAAAATCGATTCATAGATGCAGCCCAATGCCCAAAGGCATCAACTCACAAAAGTCAAAAATCGATTATTTAAATGTTAATTGATAACGTAATGATGACAAACGAACGCAAAGCCAGTTTTTAGCCACAGACTATGAATTTGTGAAGGCTGGAGATCTTGGTCACTATTGGCAAGATTCCTGCTAGATTCCTTATGAGATTATTTCAAAACTTTTGAAAACTCACACCTAAAATAAAAATAATAAAAATAATCACTAGTAAGCATAGGTCAAATAGGAAATGTATGTCTTACACAGACTGACCTCTTTGGAGAGGCGGGTGAAAAGATCACCTCCTCTTAAGAAGTCCAGGATGAGATAAAGTTTTCCTTCTGTCTGAAAGGCTGCGGGAGAAAACAATCAACTGTCATAATGCAGAATATTTCACGGCTACATACTTCTTGTAACCCTAAACATTACCGCCTGATGCATATGACTGAACCTCTATACAGCTTCCCTTGAGCATACCATGAACAATCAATGAGTAATAACTGAACTGCTTGGAAATCTATAGTGTACACTAGGCAATCTGGTTTAAATTGCTTTGAATAATACATACGTTCAGTGGAAATATTAAAATGATGGTTTTTCCTTCAATAAAATTTCTACACAAGGAAGATGAACGCTCACCATAATGAAGTTTGACAATGAAGGGATGGTTCACTTCAGCCAGGATGTCCCTCTCCATTTTGGATCGCACCCTGTCCCGCACTTGGGGAAATAAATAAAAATAATAAAAAAACAAAGACACAAAATACAGGATATAACACAAGGAGTAAAACATGAGCAGTGAATAATTCTACTAACCCATTCCTGTTTTAGAAGAAAGGAAGGGGAATTCCCTCAGAATCGAGAAAAGTCAGCCAACCTAGTTTTAACCTACTATTCCTTCATATTTTAGTCATAGAAAGTTGTCACAAATGATCTCCAGGATCACATGACAGTTACCAACTTGGAAGGGTCAGGTCAAAATATTTCCTCCGAGTCTTGTGAGGATGCCACCACATCTTTTTGCTCATGAGGTTCAACATGTTTTGGAGAAAATGCTAACAACCTTCTTCCACCTGTGACACCTGTGGTTGACTAGTTCACCCAGCCATGGCAGGAATGCCAAAATTTTCACCCAATAAGCAAAGCCAATTATGTACTCCGGGACAAGAATGGCTATAGCATCACCAGGATTAGAACTTGCGATCTTTGAATGGTTAGGTCACCTGAAAATGTCTAAAAACCATATGCTAAGCGTACAGTGTACAAGTGTAAAGAAAGTAATAAATGTAACTGAAATTAGCACCCATCGGAGCCATAAACAACGTTGGTGGTTCCGCTTAATTCAATAAACGTGTATAAAAAGCTAACATGGATAAAAAATTTGGAAAGATTAAGACAAATTAAGGCCTTTATTTAAATAGACAAACAAACTTAACTTTTTATCAATGCATTTTTGGCTTCCGTCAAACAAAAGTATCAGATCCATATATCCTCTTAGGTGTTACAGCTTTCCCCTACACAGTTTTGTAACAGTATACTACAGTATTTTTTATAATTACTGTGAATTTCCATAAATTACAACAAGTTTTGCATGTTTTATAACAGTTTTGGCCAATCGTGTTTTTAGTGGTATCTCTGACGCATTTATTTATCGTTTGCACTCAGTTCTCTTGTGAAAATACCTTTATACAGTGGGGCCAAAAAGTATTTAGTCAGCCATTGATTGTGCAAGTTCTCCTACTTAGAAAGATGAGAGAGGTCTGTAATTTTCATCATAGGTACACTTCAACTATGAGAGACAAAATCCAGGAAATCACATTGTAGGATTTGACAAGAATTTTATTGTAAATTATGGTGGAAAATAAGTATTTGGTCAATAACAAAAGTTCAACTCAATACTTTGTAACATAACCTTTTGTTGGCAATGACAGAGGTCAAACGTTTCCTGTAAGTCTTCACCAGGTTTGTACACACTGTAGCTGGTATTTTGGCCCATTCCTCCATGCAGATCTCCTCTAGAGCAGTGATGACTTTCAACTCCCTCCACAAATTTTCTATGGGGCTGAGGTCTGGAGACTGGCTAGGCCACTCCAGGACCTTGAAATGCTTTTTACGGAGCCACTCCTTCGTTGCCCGAGGGTGGTGTTTGGGATCATTGTCATGCTGGAAGACCCAGCCACGTTCCATCTTCAATGCTCTCACTGATGGAAGGAGGTTTTTGGCTTAAAATCTCACGAGACATGGCCCCGTTCATTCTTCCCTTAACACGGATCAGTCGTCCTGTCCCCTCTGCAGAAAAAAACAGCCCCAAAGCGTGATGTTTCCACCCTCATGCTTCACAGTAGATATGGTGTTCTTGGGATGCAACTCAGCATTCTTTCTTCCTCCCAAACACGACAAGTCGAGTTTTTTACCAAAAAGATTTCATCTGACCACATGATATTCTCCCAATCCTCTTCTGGATCATCCATATGCTCTCTGGCAAACTTCAGACGGGACCTGGACATGTACTGGCTTAAGCAGGGGGACACGCCTGACACTGCAGGATCTGAGTCCCTCACGGCGTAGTGTGTAACTGATGGTAGCCTTTGTTACTTTGGTCCCAGCTCTCTGCAGGTCATTCATCAGGTCCCTCTGTGTAGTTCTGGGATTTTTGCTCACCGTTCTCATGATCATTTTGACCCCACGGAATGAGATCTTGCGTGGAGCCCCAGATCGAGGGAGATTATCAGTGGTCTTGTATGTCTTCCATGTTCTTACAATTGCTCCCACAGTTGATTTATTCACACCAACCTGCTTGCCTATTGTAGATTCACTCTTCCCAGCCTGGTGCAGGTCTACAATTTTCTTCCTGGTGTCCTTCGACAGCTCTTTGGTCTTGGCCATGGTTGAGTTTGGAGTGTGACTGTTTGAGGCTGTGGACAGGTGTCTTTTATACAGATAACGAGATCAAACAGATGTCATTAATACAGGTAATGAGTGGAGGACAGAAGAGCTTCTTAAAGAAGAAGTTACAGGTCTGTGAGAGCCAGAAATCTTGCTTGTATGTGGGTGACCAAAAACTTATTTTCCAGCATAATTTACAATTAAATTCTTTAAAAATCCTACAATGTGATTTCCTGGATTTTTTTTCTCATTTTGTCTCTCATAGTTGAGGTGTACCTGTGATGAAAATTACAGACCTCTCTCATCTTTCTAAGTAGGAGAACTTACACAATCAGTGGCTGACTAAATACTGTTTTGCCCCACTGTATATGCAGAACAGTAGCATAAAAAGACTTTGTGACTATGGTACTGTCCATTCAACATACATTTCGGTCAACAACCTGTGTCACAGAAGAAAATGCGGTCATTAAACATACCTATACTTTAACAAGTCCTTTAAAGTAGCATTGTTTTTTTTGGCTTTTAGTAACAAATATAACCATTGTCTCTAATAATAGAAGTGCATGCTGCATAGCTGGGTGTTGCTGGGTTACGCAACTAAATGAGCGCAGATCTTTACCATCTGAGGTGTCAGCAGTGGTGTTGTCACTCGCAAGTACATGAATAACTTGCATCAAGAACTCTCAACAACAGCCGAGACAAAAGTTCTATGACAAAGAAGACTTCACGAAGTAACCATGGTTACACCGAGCTACGCACGTCGTGCACAGGTCGCTTAACAGGCTCATCTTGGAACAGACATCAAGAATTACCATAATGACTTTGGTCTAGGACAAACTGATTGTCGTAATTCTAGCATTACTCAAAAAGGAAGAATACAAATGAAAGTGCAGCATTTTGAAGAACTCTCATTGTGTATTCAGTTCGTGGTCTGACAAAGCGATGCATGTTTACCAAAAACTAGGACACGTGGGTAAATAATAGTACTGACTGGACAAAATTGAGGGTTTAAGTGGGTCCATGCACTGTTTCGTTAGACGAGTGCCTTATGACCTGTGGAAAGCTGGTTATAAACAAGACACTGCTACTTTGCATCCTTTAAAAACAAACCCATATAATTTACATTGGTAATTGTGAAACAGCATCTCTCCCCTTCTCATTGTCCCACTAAAACACGGCCAGGCTGCACAACCACCAGGAGCATGGCCTCTCTGGTCAATCAAAATGCTCTTTCATAACCTGCTGAAGTGCTATTCAGCTCCTTCCCTGCCTTGCAATCACGAGGCACACAAACACACACAGCGCAAAAAATGCAAGCACAGATTTTATAAGTACAGTGAAGATAAAGGACAATCCATCCAAATCAAACCACAAACGAAATGTTGTATTTTTTTATGATCAAAACTGTGCATGATGATGTTACCTTTAAGTGTTGCCTTTTTTAAAACCTTCATGGCGTAGAGTTGGCCCGTATCTGACCCCTTAATTTTTCTCACCAGAAATACCTGTTGAAACAAAAACTTGCACTTCAGCAAGTAGGTCACCATTTTTAAAATGCAGAATACTCTATTCAAAAGGCTGACATAAATCATAGTACTGTGCAATAGTCTTAAGCCACCATTAGATTAGCTATACCATTGTTTTAGCAATGGTATAATGGCCATATATAATTAAAAATATTATACTTGGTCATTTATTTATTAAGGGAAATTATCCAACATTACATATTAGTGAGTGGCAAAAGTATGTGAACCTTTGCTTTCAGTATCTGCTGTGACCCCCTGTGCAGCAATAACTGCAGCTAAACGTTTTCTGTAACTGTTGATCAGTCCTGCACACCGGCTTGGAGGAATTTTAGCCCAATTCCTCTGTACAGAACAGCTTCAGCTCTGGGATGTTGGTGGGTCACATTACCCTTATAACGTTCTAGGAGTTTTTCCTTGCCACTGTCCGCCCTAGGTTTGGCTTTTAGCTTTAGATAATAACCATCAGAACATGTGAAAGATGCTTTGACACAATGGTCCTTCCACAACATTTCCAGTAGATTAAGGTCATAACTTTGACTTGGCCATTCCAAAAAACATGAACTTTTATTCTTCTGTAACCATTCTTTGGGGTAGAACAGGCTGTGGTGCTTACGGTCGTTGTCTTGCTGCAGACCCACCTTCTCTTGAGATTCAGTTCATGGACAGATGTCCTGACATTTTCCTTTAGAATTCTTAGAGTCATTCAGAATTCATTGTTCCATCAATGGATGGCATGCAAGCCGTCCTCTGGCCCAGATGCAGCAAAACAGGCCCAAACCATAATCTACCACCACCATGTTTCACAGGTGGGATAAGGTTTCTTATGCTGGAATGCAGTGTTTTCCCTTCGTCCAAACATAAGCTTTTCTTTTTAAACCAAAAAGTTCTATTTTGGGTCTCATCCATCCACAAAACATTCTTCCAATAGCCTTCTGGCTCGTGTTCCACGTGATCTTTAGCAAAACTGCAGACGAGCAATCAAGTTTCTTTTTTGGAGAGCAGTGGCTTTCTCTTTTGCAACCCTGCCCATGCACACCATTGTTGTTCAGTGATCTTCTGATGGTGGACTCATGAACATTAACATTAGCCAATGAGAGAGAGGCCTTCAGTTGCTTAGAAGTTACCTGGGTCCTTTGGTGACCTCGCCAACTATTACACGCCTTGCTCTTGGAGTGATCTTTGGTTTGGTCGACCATTCCTGGGGAGGGTAACAATGGTCTTGAATTTCCTCCATTTGTACACAATCTGTCTGACTGTGGATTGGTGGAGTCCAAACTCTTTAGAGATGGTTTTGTAAACTTTTCCAGTCTGATGAGCATCAACAACTCTTTTGAGGTCCTCAGAAATCTCCTTTTGTTCATGCCATGATACACTTCCACACAGTATCGGTAATAGAAAGCACCGATAAAAGGAAGAGGGTACTGACACACGTCCCATTCCACGTGGAATTATATGGTTCTATCTGACATTTTTTTTCAAAATTTAGTTACTCATTTATACTTATTCCATGACAAATCTTCAACGTTATATGTGAGGTGTTTTACATTTTATGCATTTTGGACTCCTTATATGCAGTTCAACCTGCGGAGTCACTTATCTGTTAGAGCCAATCAGCGCTTCCAATGCACAAGCGGACCAATCAGATTCCTTCTTTGCCATGTCACTCATGAGTTAGGGTAATAGAGTGGAGAAGAAAACCTTGGTGAAGTCCGTTGTTTTTAGATGATTAGATAATATTAATAAAAAAAATAGGTAGTAAAAAATGTGTACTTTTATTGTTTTAAATAATAATTAAGATTATTATAAAAACTCAGAGCACGGGTTCTACTGAATGTGTATTTATGTTTACTATCAGATTCACACCAAAATCTGCGTAAAACGACAAATCTAATGGTGACCTAAGACTTTTGCACACTACTGTACGCATAGCCTAATATATGAAGTTGCCAACCATCAGATCAGGTGTTCATTTGCAAGGTGAGCACTAGCTCCATGGCTGTTTGTATCTTTTTTCAGACTCACCTTTCCATAGGAGCCCTGTCCCAACACTTTTAGCAGCTCAAACTGTGAAGGGTCCGCCTTCTCAAAGCCTTCTTTCACATGGTTGCTTATATCAATCTCTTTTAGAATGCCATCATCCTGCAACGACAGCAGATGGCACAGAGAGAGGTCATGTGACTGCAGGAAAACAAACACTAACCTGCATGAGTACATGAGAGAGATTCTGCCAGCTTTCACTGTGACTGATGGAGGTTGGTGTAAACATGCCCTGTGTGAATCACAACTACAAACAGATCCAATACTAAAACGGAATAATTAGGATGAGGCACTGCAATTTTTGAAAAGTATAATCCAGTAACAGTACTGATGTCTGTCCAGCTGTAGGAAGCAGATAAAAACATTTTCTCTACAAATATAAACTACAATTTTAATCATGATGTAACCATGTATACTGTAGAGCTGCTGAGTATCTACAGGTCAGAAGCACAGGCTACAGAATAGGTTATTTAAATTCTTAGCAGTCAATAGTTGATACAAGTCAGTTTATAACATATTAGCAACTGCTAAAGCTGCCTAAGGCATTTCCATTTGGGAGGCAGCTATCAAAGCAGACAGCAATTCTGGTTAATATTTATGCTCCTCTGATAAAGCAGAATAAGACAGTTGTCTGCTAATTTAATATCTTTTGACAGGACTTAAGACACCCAAGGATAATGGGTCCCTTTTTGAGTCTTGGTCCTCCCAAGCTTTCTTCCTTATAACGTTTAGGGAGTTTTTCCTTGCCACTGTCGCCCTAGGTTTGGGCTTTTAGCTTAGATAATAGACAATAACAGAACATTGTGAAGATGCTTTGAAACAATGCTCCATTGTAAAAAGCGCCAGGACTTTGAGGTCAGGACTTTGACTTGGCCATTCCAAAACATTAACTTTATTCTTCTTTAACCATTCTTTGGTAGAACGGCTTGTGTGCTTAGGGTCGTTGTCTTGCTGCATGACCCACCTTCTCTTGAGATTCAGTTCATGGACAGATGTCCTGACATTTTCCTTTTGAATTCTCTGATATAATTCAGAATTCATTGTTCCATCAATGATGGCAAGCCATCCTGGCCCAGATGCAGCAAAACAGGCCCAAACCATGATACTACCACCACCATGTTTCACAGATGGGACAAGGTTCTTATGCTGGAAGGTAGGGTTTTCCTTTCTCCAAATATAAGCTTTTCTTTTAAACCAAAAAGTTCTATTTTGGCCTCACCCATCCACAAAACATTCTTACAATAGCCTTCTGGCTTGTCCACGTGATCTTTAGCAAACTGCAGACGAGCAGCAATGTTCTTTTTGGAGAGCAGTGGCTTTCTCCTTATAACCCTGCCATGCACACCATTGTTGTTCAGTGTCCTTCTGATGGTGGACTCATGAACATTAACGTTAGCCAATGTGAGAGAGGCCTTCAGTTGCTTAGAAGTTACCCTGGAGTCCTTTGTGATCTCGCCAACTACTACACGCCTTGTTCTTGGAGTGATCTTTGTTGGACGACCACTCCTGGGAAGGGCAACAATGGTCCTGAATTTCCTCCATTTGTACACAATCTGTCTGACTGTGGATTGTTGGAGTCCAAACTCTTTAGAGATGAACATGAACATCAAAAACTCTTTTTCTGAGGTCCTCAGAAATCTCTTTTGTTTGTGCCATGATACACTTCCACAAACGTGTTTCTTTAAATAAAACAGGGTGTTTAAAATGTTTATGACATTTTATTTAATGGTTTAATTAACTTTCAGTGTTATGTTATTAGTAGCAATGAATGCTGTCAAATGATTACATCATTTAACCATGTTAACCAATTTTGTTCTAGGAAATAGCATGTGCAAGCTGTTATCTCCTGTATCAGGCACCTTGCAATCGCACAGGTACATTGGACTCTTGTGTATTTAGTGCTATATACATTCACCAGTCACTTTATTAGGTACACCTTGTTAGTACTGGGTTGGGCCCACTTTTGCCTTCAAAACTGCCCTAAATCTAGATTCCTCACATGCAATCTTCCCACATGACATCAGCTTTAGCAGCTTTGACTTCTGCAGAATAAAACCAGCTGATCCTCAAAGACTGCACTACTAGCCCTTTGTAAAGGTTTCTGGGATAAATGCTGAGCAAATGCATAAGTTAGGGAAAAGATACAAATATAATTCAGCATCTGAATGTATCGCCTTGTGACCCATTCAGAACATTTCTAAGAAGAGGAAAATGTAGGACATCTTTTCTAAAGTGGCTAACCAGGGAAACTACCTACTGAAAGGGTGTTGGTAACTTTAAAGAACCTACAAATCTTCATTGCTCAGTCTGTGCATGTAACGAAAATCTTACAACTTACACACAAAACTGGCCTAACTGGCAGCATGGCAAGAAAGAAGTCAACTTCATCTCTATAGCACTGTTTTACAAATGGTGCATCATCTCAAAGCAGCTTTACAATTATAAATCATCTTATAAATTATTAGACCAATCCCAATTTGAGTAAGCCTAGGGAGAAAAGGTCAACATTTTGGACACTAAAAAAAATGTATTACCTACTCTGAAGCATGTTGTGGGTGTGTTTTTTCTGCAGGGACTGGTTGGTAAGGGTTGAAAGGAGAATGGAAGTGTGTCAAGTATACCCAAATTCTTAAGCTGAAAATGCACAGGTGATACACCTTCCAACATGACAATGACCCTAACTCTAAACATACTGCCAAATAAAGAGAAGAGAGCAGTCCATTGCTATGTACAGTCGGGCAAAAAAGTATTTAGTCAGCCACTGATTGTGAAAGTTCTCCTACTTAGAACGATGAGAAAGGTCTGTAATTTTCATCAGAGACAAAATGAGAAAAAAAATCCAGAAAATCACACTAAGATTTTTAAAGAATTTAATTATAAATCATGGTGGAACATAAGCAAGATTTCTGGCTCTCACAGACCTGTAACTTCTTTAAGAAGCTCTTCTGTCCGCCACTCATTACCTGTATTAATGGCACCTGTTTGACCTCGTTATCTGTATAAGAGACACCTGTCCACAGCCTCAAACAGTCAGACTCCAAACTCAGCCATGGCCAAGACCAAAGAGCTGTTGAAGGACACCAGGAAGAAAATTGTAGACCTGCACCAGGTTGGGAAGAGTGAATCTACAATAGGCAAGCAGGTTGATGTAAATAAATCAACTGTGGGAGCAATTGTAACACATACAAGACCATTGATAATCTCCCTCGATCTGGTGCCCCACGCAAGATCTCATCCCGTGAAATCAAATGATCATGAGAACGGTGAGCATAAATCCCAGAACTACACGGAGGGACCTGATGAATGACCTGCAGAGAGCTTGGACCAAAGTAACAAAGGTTACCATCAGTAACACACTACACCAAGAGGGACTCAGATCCTGCAGTGCCAGGCGTGTCCCCCTGCTTAAGGCAGTACATGTCCAAGCCCGTCTGAAGTTTGCCAGAGAGCATATGGATGATCCAGAAGAGGATTGTGAGAATATCATGTGGTCAGATGAAACCAAAATAGAACTTTTTGGTAAAAACTCAACTGGAGAAAGAAGAATGCTGAGTTGCATCCCAAGAACACCATACCTACTGTGAAGCATGGGGGTGGAAACATCATGCTTTGGGGCTGTTTTTCTGCAGAGGGCACAGGACGACTGATCCCTGTTAAGGGAAGAATGAACGGGACCATGTATCGTGAGATTTTAAGCCAAAACCTCCTTCAACCAGTGAGAGCATTGAAGATGGAACATGGCTGGGTCTTCCAGCATGACAATGATCCCAAACACACCGCTCGGGCAACGAAGGAGTCGCTCCGTAAAAAGCATTTCAGGATCCTGGAGTGGCCTAACCAGTCTCCAGACCTCAGCCCCATAGAAAATGTGTGGAGGGAGTTGAAAGTCCGTGTTGCCCCAAAACATCACTGCTCTAGAGGAGAGCTGCATGGAGGAATGGGCAAAATACCAGCTACAGTGTGTGCAAACCTGGTGAAGGCTTACAGGAAACGTTTGACCTCTGTCATTGCCAACAAAGGTTATGTTACAATGTATTGAGTTGAAATTTTATTATTGACCAAATACTTATTTTCCACCATAATTTACAATTAAATTCTTACATCCTACAATGTGATTTCCTGGATTTTTTTTTTCCTCATTTTGTGTCTCATAATTGAAGCGTACCTATGATGAAACTTGCACAATCAGTGGTTAACTAAATACTTCTTTGCCCCACTGTATCATGAAATTTGACTCAACCTGAATAACTCTTCAAGGAAGGATGAACACATACCCAATCTAGGTGTGCAAAGCTGGTACAGGCTTATCCAAACAGACAGACGGCTGTAATTTAAGCAAAGGCTGGCTGTAAGGTACAACGTGTAGCTTGTTGATAAATCCCTAGATGCCTCTGGTGTAATTCAGGCTCCAGGATCAAAACATGCTTTGTGGAAATATTAAGATGAAGGTTGTATAACTGGCAGCATGGCAGCTGTTCGTCCACACATCACGTTTGAGAGACAGCGCACAAATAATCTTCCCCCTTCTATTCTGCATTCCTTATTGCTGACATAATGCTTATGGTATTTTTGTTACTGTCCACAAAATTTTATATTACTACCATTAGCCTATAGTTTGACTAGACTAATAGTAAAATCACCCAACAAGAACTCAATAATAATAAGCATTATATAATGAGCTCAATAATAAGCAATATTAAGTGTCAAGTCAAGCCATATGAAATTATGATGCTCTAACTCCAGTTTCTACATTTAAATCAGTCAAAAGACAGCGGCCATAAAGAGTTGAATTTTATTTTCAACATTAGCTAATAGTATTGATTCTTAGACTTAACTCTCCTTTCGAAGTCATCATGCCAAATAGTCATGTGCAAAAAAATTAGGACACCCAATGAAAATCTTTGCTTTTGGTAACATATTTATACATTTTGACTCATGTTTAATTTCCAATTTTCAAGTCGTGAACACCAAACGAAAGTCATGTCACGTCTTTCATCAATATTAGTCCTTAAAGTTGCGACTTGAGTGTGATTCAATCCCCCAACACTAGCGAGCTGACATCATTTAGTATATCACGATCAAAAACACGCCTTAAAAGGTCACATATTCACTGCGCCATGTAGCCAGGTAGGGCCGACTACTGAGCATGTGCACTGAGCGCATGCAGTATGCACAAACCAGGCTAGCGTTCTACCTAAAAGCGCATGACTGAAGTTTAAAACGAGTGAACAAACTGTACAAGGAGAAAAAATATTGACACCACCAGCCTCACAGATGTTTCTCAAAGACGACAGTCTGCAAACCACATCGGAAATCGGTTGCCATTAAAGACAGCTCGACAACTAACTTATTTCCCCATCTGAAATCTAACCACCATGCAGTATATGACAAACTTTGTGAGTCAGCTGTCCACAATAGGCTTAAACCAGCCAAGGTACCAGCACAAAAATACACTCAGCAAACCTAAGTGGAATCATTCTGCAAAAAATGGCTTACGACAAAACAGATGGCATTAAGAAAGAAAGGGTGCCAATTGAGTTATTTGACAGAGATGGGGTCAAACAACGTTTTAATACTTTAGACCCAAGATACAGGCGGCTAAAGTATCATCTAATTCGTTATCGACACCACTGCACACGCCTATATCAGGGATTAGAATATATTTACATGTTATCATATGATTCACAGAATCTAGCTACTGCTAACAGCTACAGTAGATTCACAGCCACCTTTAAGTGTTAACACTCAAATGGGGCTGCAAGGATTAGGCAATGTAATCAGTAGATCCATGAACATCTCAACCAAAAACCATGATGTCCAATGTTGCTCCGAGTGGTCATGATTTTGCCAGTTCTTCGTGTTTTAATCAGCTACTCTTAGTATCATAACGTTTGTTAGTGTACCTGTTGGAAAACAAGATCCCATGGATGGCGCAGTAGCGAGTAATGTTAGCCTAACGTTAGCCTGTCTCGTCTTCCCTAATTTTTTGCTTTATTAATAAACCTTCCACACTTAACCGAAGCTAATTAGTCTCTGTTGGAACACATCAGTAATTGTAAGATATTTAACCTGTTATGGTTTCTTCAGAGCCCGAAAGTCCTCCACAGGTCTGTTTACTATGGGTGCTCCAGTTTCCTACCACATTCCAAAGACGTCTTTGGTTAAGTGATGTCTGTTAAGTGCTGTTAATGTGAGTGAGAGAGAGAGAGAAAGTGCATGTGCCCAAAGATGGACTGTCTAGGCTTTGGGATTCATTTACTTAGATTAATTTTGGGAATTTGCAAACCAAACTATTGCAAACCATAACACTTGGAATGATCTGACAGTTTCTGTTAGACCAGTAATTGAAAGATGAAATGACTCAGTTGGGCGTGAGTTAGAGTGAATATCTAAAAAGGTTCCAGTTTTCATACGTGGTCCCTTTTTGGGGTGTTGTTTGGGGTGCTGAAGTATCATGCTTGGGACCAGAAGGTTATTTGATTTCCAGTAACTGCAGATTTAACAAGCCTGAGCCTGCAGCCATAGAAGTACCTGTGCTACTGTCTGGTCAAATAACAGATTTTATGTTAAGCAAAAAGCTGTCAACCTTAATTGCTCCGAAAGTACCCAGGAGGATTACCATACTCTCTGACACCATACCACCTGTTCTGACAAGTAAAAAAGGAAAGAAAATCTCAGCTCCAGTTTAAAAATATAAATAATTGACTTTATTCTCTTGTACAAGTAGACAATATCACAGGATTTGATGGGCTGGAACATCCGCTGGCTGAAGTAGTGCAAATACCTAATCATTTAAAAAGGACTACTGAACTAAGTACAGTGGGGCAAAAAAGTATTTAGTCAGCCACTGATTGTGCAGGTTCTCCGACTTAGAAAGATGAGAGAGGTTTGTCATTTTCATCATAGGTACACTTCAACTATGAGAGATTAAATGAGAAATAAAATCCAGGAAATCACATTGTAGGATTTTTTATTAATTTAATTGTTAATCATGGTGGAAAATAAGTATTTGGTCACCCACAAACAAGCAAGATTTTTGGCTCTCACAGACCTGTAACTTCTTCTTTAAGAAGCTCTTCTGTCCTCCACTCATTACCAGTATTAATGGCACCTGTTTGACCTCGTTATCTGTATAAAAGACACCTGTCCACAACCTCAGTCAGACTCCAAACTCAACCATGGCCAAGACCAAAGAGCTGTCGAAGGACACCAGGAAGAAAATTGTAGACCTGCACCAGGCTGGGAAGAGTGAAGAGTGAATCTACAATAAGCAAGCAGGTTGGTGTGAATAAATCAACTGTGGGAGCAATTGTAAGACATACAAGACCATTGATAATCTCCCTCGATCTGGGGCCCCACGCAAGATCTCAACCCGTGGGGTCAAAATGATCATGAGAATGGTGAGCAGAAATAGCAGAACTACACGGAGAGACCTGATGAATGACCTGCAGAGAGCTGGGACCAAAGTAACAAAGGCTACCATCAGTAACACACTACGCCGAGAGAGACTGAGATCCTGCAGTGCCAGGCGTGCCCTCCTGCTTAAGCCAGTACATGTCCAGGCCCGTCTGAAGTTTGCCAGAGAGCATATGTATGATCCAGAAGAGGATTGGGAGAATACCATGTGGTCAGATGAAACCAAAATAGAACTTTTTGGTAAAAACTCAACTCGTCGTGTTTGGAGGAAGAAGAATTCTGACGGAGAACTTGCACAATCAGTGACTGACTAAATACTTTTTTGCCCCACTGTATTACAAAAACAAAACATTAAAAACAATTCTGTGATTGTTTGATAGTGAATATTACCAATGCAAAACCTTAACACAGTGTAGTCCCTGTCAGGACTGTCTATGCCTATGTCACTCTAATGGAGCAATGCAGAAAAGGATCAGGTGAAATCAAGGTCAGGTAAACAGATAGAAGATCAACACACAGCTCAGATAGACTGACAGTGCAGGCAGGTAATCAAAAACCGAGGTGAGACGTCAAAACCCGAAAAACTAGGGAACCAGGCATGAGAAATACAGTTCAGAAACTCATAAGAAAGAAGGAGAGAAACCAACTACGAAACTAAGAAACATAAATGATGTGCGAAGAATGTAGAATGCAGGTCAAGAGGCTAGGCATGACGGGAACTGAAGTGCAGGTGACAGAGCTTGGGGCATGACAATCATATCAGTATGTTAATTAACACTAAAACAATTGATCAGTTTCAGATTGAATTTGACATCTTGTACACAATTACTGCTCGATTTATTTACATGTTCTGTACAAGGAACCTCACGGACTTGTCTGGTCTCATCCAGCGCAAAAGCATTCTTTATTTGAGTCTGGTTCTTCGCAAGATTTCCTCCTTATGCAGCTCAGACTTCTTCCTTGGCAATGGACCAAGAACCCAATGGTCATTCTGGCTGAGCTCCAAAGATCCTGTGTGCAGATGGGAGAAACTTCCAGAAGGTCAACCATCACTGCAGCACTCCACCAATCTGGGATTTTTTGGCAGAGTGCAAAGACAGAAGACACATGAAAGCAATCATGGTGATTGCAAAAAAGCAACTAAAGGACTGTGAAAAAACAAGTCTCTGATGTGATGATACCAAGATTGAACTTTTTGGCCTAATTCTAACCGTCATACCTGAAGGAAACCAGACACTGCTCATCACCTGCCCAATACAGTCCCTACAATGAAGCATGGTGGTGGCAGCATCATGCTATGGGGGTGACATGTTTTTCAGCGGCTCGGACAAGGAGACTGGCCAGCGTTGACGGAAAGATGAATGGAACAAAGTACAGAGATATTCTTATGCAGGAGGAAACCCTGGTGACGTCAGTTCCTGTCGGAACGCGCGTTGTTTGTTTGCAGTTGTTTGTTAGCAGCAACTAGCAGCCGGTTAAAGCAATTCTTCGCATTTTTTCTTTACTAAATTTAAACTTAAAACCAAATTGAATCTAATTGTTAGTTTCACCTGCCCTTGCACGCCCACCACCGAGTGGCTCACAGCACGGTGTGTGTCTTGTACTGAATTTTTTGGTTTGCTGACGACTACAACGTCGCAACAACAAGTTTAACCTAAAATTATATCAAAATCTCCGTCCTTCCACTCTAATTTCCTCTAACCCTCTTTTTTGTTTTTACTAGAGCTAATATGTCTACACAATCTTCTCCAACTGGCTGCCTCACTGTTCGCGGTCTCTATGAAAAAATTGCGGAGCTTGGGTCAAGGATACTTTTTGTCACACCAGATGAAGCAGGATGAGGACATAATTTGACTCCGTATTAGCTACGGTCAACGAAGCAAGTTGTACCCCTTGGCACCACCACTGCTCCGCGACCCAGACACTGTGCAGGCCGCTAAACCATGGTCACAACTGGGTGCGCGGCCGAAACTAGTAAGCTGTTCCACACCGTTGTGAACCAGACCCTGGAACCACCCGCGGGGGGAAGCGATCGGCAGGCCGCTCCGACCGCCATCCTCAGCTCCCGACCCAACATTACGGCATTGCTTTGGGAAACAGGTTTTCGGTTTTAGAAGAATGTGATGTCCCTCGGCAGTCTTCAGATTTAGTCAACGCACCCACGATACCTGTCCAGTCACCACGGCAGATGAGGGACATCAAAAGCAGCAGGCCGTACGCTCGTAGCCAGCGCCGCTTCCAGGAATCCTCAACCCGGCGTTTTAATTCTGCTGGTCGCACCGGAGCCTCATCTCGGCCTCCTCCACCAGCAACACTGATTGTGGGAGACTCCATAGTGAGGAATATTAGGAGAACTTCTGCTGTGGTCCACTCGTTTTCGGAAGCCAAAGTTGCGGACATTCTTCTACAGCTCCCCTTTCTGCTGGAGAAATACACCTCAGTCCAGAATGTGATTATCCACGCTGGATGTAATAATATTCGTGATCAGAGGTTGGAGGTCCTGAAGTGGGATTTCAATGACTTGTTTAGATTTCTTGAATCATGCGGAAAACCTATCTTCATCTCCGGACCCATCTCGAGTCTGGGAAGAGGAATTGGACGCTTCAGTCGCACTTTGAGTCTGCACAGCTGGCTACAGGAGACCTGTACTTCACGTAAGCTTGTTTTTATTGATAATTTTAATCTCTTTTGGAATCGTCCTTCCTTCTTTAAGTATGATGGAATTCACCCCAGTAACCTAGGTACACAGGTTCTAGCAGACAACATGTTCTACACGATGCATAATAACCATAAGAAATGACTCGGGGCTCAAATTGAAACCGTGTCTGCTCCTCGTGCCATCTATAAACTCAAACACTCTCGTAAAGTTTGTTTAAACAACCTTTTATTATTAAGTTATTATTAGTTCAAATGATCCTGATAAAAACAGTAATAAAGTCAGAGTAAAGTTAGGACTACTAAACATTAGATCACTGGCGTCTAAAGCCTTACTTGTGAATGAAATGATCACAGATAATGGTCTTAGTGTACTTTGTCTTACTGAAACCTGGATGAGACCTAATGAGTTCGTAGGTTTAAATGAAGAAGTTCCTCCTGGATATAGTTATATACATAAACCACATTCTAATGGCCGTGGAGGAGGTGTAGCTACAATATATGACAAATGTATAGACCTTAATATAAAAACGACTTGCATGCCTAACTCCTTTGAATTACTTGTAGCTGATGTAGTTAATCAAACATCATCGAATAAAAAACCTACCTTGTTTATGCTCTTTACAATTTATCGGCCCCCTGGTCCTTACTCTGAGTTTCTACAAGAGTTTGCAGACTTTATTTCTAAATTACTACTAACAACTGATAAGGCTTTAATTGTTGGAGACTTTAATATTCATTATGAAAACGAGCATGATCCTCTTAAAATTGCATTTGACTCCATTATAAAATCTATGGGTATCACCCAGAATGTACTAGGTCCTACCCACCGCTGTATCATACCTTAGATTTAATACTAACACTTGGTATTGATATTGATAAGTTTGCTGTTATACCACAAAGTGATTTAATCTCAGATCACTCTCTCCTACTATGTGATCTGTGTCTAACCAGTAAGATTTGTTCAGTGCGTTGTCCTAAATCTAAACGTACTATTACGTCTGCTACTGCAGCTGCTTTCACTAATAACCTCCCAGAACTGATGTTCTTGTCACCAGTAGAGCCTGAACAACTTGAACAGGCATCCCAATGGTTAGATTCTGTGCTACGCACAACCTTAGACACTGTAGCACCAGTTAAAACCAAAATGATCAGGGATAAAAGGCTGTCCCCTTGGTATAACGATCGTATACGTGCTATAAAACAAACTGCAAGAAAATTAAAGCGCAAATGGCAACACACTACACTGGAAGTGTATAAGTTGGCATGGAAACATGCCCTACTGAATACAAACATGCCCTTAAAAAATCTAAATCAGAATATTTCTCATTTTTGATAGACAGTAACAAGAATAATCCAAGATTCCTCTTTGACACTGTATCAAAACTCACTGGGAATGCACCTGTTTTGGAACCTATTGTACCGCCGGTGTATACCAGTAATGATTTCCTAATATTCTTTAATGATAAGATAGAAAAAATACGACGTGAAAGTCAGAATGTACATCCCAGTAGCAAGCAGCAACTCTCCCTGAGGAACATGAGTGCTGAAGGCCTATCTAACAATGTTTTACAACTACATTCCTTTAGTCCGATCTCCCAAATTGAACTAACTAACTTAATTAGTTGTTCAAAATCCTCATCATGTCTACTGGACCCTATACCAACACGTTTACTTAAAGATCTAATCCCTGCCATTATAGAACCCCTACTTACCATAATAAATTCATCCCTTAACCTTGGATACATACCAAAGTCTTTTAAATGTGCAGTTATCAGGCCCCTGATTAAAAAACCTAATCTTGATCCACTTGTGCTATCTAACTATAGGCCAATATCTAACCTTCCTTTTATCTCTAAGGTTCTAGAAAAAGTCGTCTCCCAACAATTATGCTCTTATTTACACAGAAATAATATTCATGAAACATTTCAGTCAGGATTCAGATCTAACCACAGTACAGAAACCGCATTAGTTAGGGTAGTTAATGATCTGTTAATGTCCTCTGATAATGGATGTGTCTCTTTCCTTGTTCTTTTAGACCTTAGTGCAGCATTTGATACTGTAGATCATAATATTTTATTGAAAAGGCTAGAAAACACAGTAGGTATTAAAGGACTCGCACTCTCCTGGTTTGAATCCTATCTGAGTGATCGCTCACAATTTGTCCTTGTAAATAATTCATGCTCGGATAGTCCAAAAGTAAAGTATGGCATTCCCCAGGGGTCAGTGTTGGGACCTCTATTATTTACTCTTTACATTCTACCCTTAGGGAATATTATTGATAAACATAGAATTAACTTCCACTGTTATGCAGACGACACACAGTTGTATATATCAGCCAAACCAAACAAAATCCACAGACTCAGTAAGATTGAGGATTGTATTAACGACATAAAAGACTGGATGTCGTGTAACTTTCTTCTACTGAATTCAGATAAAACTGAAGTATTACTTGCAAGGGAGAAGCTGACTAATCTAGTGTTAAATATTAACGCTTTCTCTGTCACCCCCAGCTCAGTAGTAAAAAACTTGGGTGTCACAATGGACTCAGACCTCTCTTTTGATGCACATATTAGTGACATCACCAGAGTTGCTTTTTTTCAACTGCGTAATATCACAAAAATAATAAATATACTTTCCGTTAATGATGCTGAAAAACTGATCCATGCATTTATAACTTCAAGCTTAGATTACTGTAAGGCCCTTTTTGCTGTTGCTCTGGTAGATCCCTTTAACAAGCTCCAGTGGTACAAATGCAGCACACGATTGCTTACGAGAACTAGGAAGTTTGACCATATTAGTCCTGTTCTATCATCGTTGCACTGGCTGCCTATTAAATTTCGTACTGATTATAAAATTTTATTGCTAACCTATAAAGTGATACATGGCCTGGCACCGCAGTATTTAAGTGAACTAATTCAGCACTATAACCCATCACGCTTACTTCGTTCACAAGGTGCAGGGTTACTTGTAGTCCCTAGGATTAAGAAAGCCACTGCAGGGGGAAGAGTGTTCTCATACATAGCCCCTCACCTTTGGAATAGCCTCCCTGTCACTGTTCGTGATTCAAACTCGCTCTTGATCCAGATTAAAAACACACTTATTTACTCAAGCCTTTGAGGGGCCAAACAATATTTGACGTTTTACAATGAATGTTTACTTAATATCATGTTTTTAACACATTTTTGTGTTTCCCTATTTCCGAGATGGCGCGGACACAAAACCCTGGTCTGGGTTTTGTGTCCTGAGGATGTAGCTCACGGTTTCATTGCTGCAAGGACAACACCGCCTCTCCTCACTGCCCCCAGCGACTTAAGGATGAAGTCCTTAGATCCATTGATACAGCTGACAACACTGCCTTTTCTACTCATCTGCTGAACGTACTGTAATCCTGTGGTGACTCTCTCTGTTCCAGTCCTCAAACCATTACTCAGTACCCATCAGAGGGTAATAACCTCCAGGACACACAAAACTACAGTAACTCTTCCACTTGGACTACCTGTTCATTCAAACTCATTCAGTCATAACTTTATATGCTATAGATCTTATTCTCTATTTTTATTAGTTCAAATCATCTTAGTCTATATAATTATTCTATTCTAAATTTAAATGGGGTATTATCTTTACATATACTCTTCAATTATTGTATTTAACATCTAGGCTGCCCAAGGAGGATGGGTCCCTATTTGAGTCTTGGGTCCTCCCAAGGTTTCTTCCTATAAGGTTTGGGGAGTTTTTCCTTGCCACTGTCGCCTCAGGCTTGCTCAACTAGGGCTTTGATCTAATATATTTGTAAAGCTGCTTTGAGACATGCTGTGTTGTAAAAAGCGTATATAAATAAATTTGACTTTTGACTTTGACTTTATTGAAAAACCTTATCAGAGCGCTCGGGACCTCACCTGAGCCCAATTCACCTTCCAAATACCCTAAGCCACAGTCGGACAACACAGGAATGGCTAGGGAAACTCCGTGAAAGTAGTTTGGTTTGCCGATTTCGTTCTCGACCAACCGAGCCAAACTTTTATTATGATTCAGTACAAAGTAATTCAGATTCACACATACTGGCCCCCCCAGCATGGAATAAACTTTCCCACTTTAGTTTGAGACGCAACACTCTACAAATTTTTAAGTCTCAGGCTTAAAGACATCCTATTTAAACACACAGGCTTTTTGACTAGATTTAGACCAGGATGCATGGCTTGGGTCCTGGCCCGAGTCCCTGGAGTCAGTCTTGTCCTCATGCCTTTCCGCTAGCTGCGGAGTGTGCGAGTTGGGCGTTCTGGCCTGAAACCTGGGCTTCTGTCCCTCTGATCTTGACTCGTGCATCCTTGCCTTAGAATAAGGGCAATAGCTGGGGGTTTCATATCAAAGAGTCTTATGGTGATCAGTACGTTGGGTGTGCTGTCCCTTCTGCCTCCCAAGGGGTTTGCCAATGTCTCATTTGATCCCTCGTGGCTGTTTTCCTATCCCCATTCTCCTCTTTCCCAGCTATGCTGGCTATACTAATGCTGCCGGGTTCTCATTCTACACTTGGCATCAGTGACTGACCTGGCATCAGTGATTGTTTTAATAGACACTGTGCTCTTAATCAATAACTAATTACATGTTTTCTGTTTTCTCTCCGAGCTGTGTTCCGCAAGTTCCTCCCCACACATGATTTTCATCCGCTGTAATCTCCCACCCAAGCTTCGCTTCGTCATCAGCTCCAGCCTCCACCATACCCAGGCCACTTAATGTTGATGTGCTCATACTTCACTTTTGTTTATTCGAACTTTGACTCCATGACTTTGTAGTTTCGCTCTTTAGATTCATCATCTACGCCGCCCAAGGAGGTTGGGTCCCTTTTTGAGTCTTGGTCCTCCCAAGGTTTCTTCCTAGAACTAGGGAGTTTTTCCTTGCCACTGTCGCCCTAGGCTTGCTCAATTTGGGATTGGACGTAGTTATTAGGAGATAATCTAAACTTGTAAAGTTGCTTTGAGACAATGCTCCATTGTAAAAAGCGCTATATAAAAAGATCTGACTTGACTTGACAATATCCATTGCCGAGTGAAAATCCGCGCTATTCTCATCGTGTTTTTCTTTATTTCTACATCTACAGTGCTGTATTCTTAGTGCAAATAAGTCTCCATGGGTCCTAAAAAGGGTTGTATTGACTGCCAGCCGAAAGGGAAACAGGAACTTAATGCTCCAGAACACAGGCTGCAGTTAGCATTAGAATTTTGAACTTTGGATGTAATATTTACCACGGGTGAATGTACTGAACTACAGTAAGAGTCAGTTCCGACATTTAAACATATTATCCTATGAATTATAAGTGCCTATGGAACAGTGGTGCCCAACCAGTCGAATGATGTTGATTGGTCGATTGCTTGCCACAATCTTGGTCCTCAAGCACCCAAGAGAGAAACAAGTTCTCTCTACTATTAGTTTTGACACTCATTAACGGTGTTCATTAAGAAACGTTTACTGAAGCTCCAGAGTGTCTGCTTGGATAATTAAATAATAAGGATGAGATCAGGACTGCTCTAAAGGATATTCAGTGATCAAGAAATACAGTTCCAAGACATTGTGAAGCAATAGCAAAACATCTTGAGGATCCATTTCAAAAAGCCATAGTAGCATGGTTTTTAGTTCTGCAGTTTATAAAAAAATTTGTGCATTTTTATGATGTCCAGCAACATGAGCAGGAAAGGGGAGCTGTTAACAGTGTTACCTCTGAAACAGCACATTCGTGTTAAGGATATTCTCATGCTTTCTGAACAAAACTGAGCTGCCTAGTTTTAAGCTTGCACAGATGGAGCACCTGCTAGGGTTGGCCGCACAAAGGGATTCATTGCATCGTGCAAACAAAGTGAATGTTTTGCGGATTATCGCTGCATAATTCATCAGCAGGCTTTGTTCAGAATGAATCTGAACATGAAGGATGTAATAAACACAGCAATGGAGTCTGTGTGCTCAGTGCTTGCAGCGCAGGCTCACAGCCGGAGGAAGCTGACGCGGAACGCACTGACGGCTCAGCGGAGGTACGGTACTGGCAAGATTCAGAGAGCTGTTGCCTGGGATCAAAAGACTTTCTCAAGTCTTCTAAACATGTTAAATAGGCTCACAGAGATAATGACCATTCTCGATCTGGCATTCCTCACATTATCACTACACTCCTAAATGAGCCAAACGTTGAGGTGCAGGGATAAAACAAACATGTAATAGACATCATATATACACAGGTCAAAAAAATAAAGGGAACACTCAAATAACACATCCTAGATCTGAATGAATGAAATATTCTCGTTGAATACTTTGTTCTGTACAAAGTTGAATGTGCTGACAACAAAATCACACAAAAATCATCAATGGATATCAAATGTATTAACCAATGGAGGCCTGGATTTGGAATCACACACAAAATTAAAGTGGAAAAATACACTACAGGCTGATCCAACTTTGATGTAATGTCCTTAAAACAAGTCAAAATGAGGCTCAGTATTGTGTGTGGCCTCCACGTGCCTGTATGACCTCTCTACAACGCATGGGCATGCTCCTGATGAGGATGGTCTCCTGAGGAATCTCCTCCCAGACCTGGACTAAAGCATCCGCCAACTCCTGGACAGTCTGTGGTGCAACGTGACGATGGTGGATGGAGCGAGACATGATGTTCCAGATCTGCTCAATCGGATTCAGGTCTGGGGAACGGGCGGGCCAGTCCATAGCTTCAATGCCTTCATCTTGCAGGAACTGCTGACACACTCCAGCCACATGAGGTCTAGCATTGTCCTGCATTAGGAGGAACCCAGGGCCAACCGCACCAGCATATAGTTTCACAAGGGGTCTGAGAATCTCATCTCGGTACCTAATGGCAGTCGGGCTACCTCTGGCGAGCACATGGAGGACTGTGCGGCCCTCCAAAGAAATGCCACCCCACACCATTGCTGACCCACTGCCAAACCGGTAATGCTGAGGGATGTTGCAGGCAGCAGATCGCTCTCCACGCCGTCTCCAGACTCTGTCACGACTGTCACATGTGCTCAGTGTGAACCTGCTTTCATCTGTGAAGAGCACAGGGCGCACAGTGGCGAATTTGCCAATCCTGGTGTTCTCTGGCAAATGCCAAGCGTCCTGCACGGTGTTGGGCTGTGAGCACAACCCCCATCTGTGGATGTCGGGCCCTCATACCATCCTCATGGAGTCGGTTTCTAACCGTTTGTGCAGACACATGCACATTTGTGGCCTGCTGGAGGTCATTTTACAGGGCTCTGGCAGTGCTCCTCCTGTTCCTCCTTGCACAAAGGCGGAGGTAGCGGTCCTGCTGCTGGGTTGTTGCCCTCCTACGGCCTCCTCCACCACGTCTCCTGGTGTACTGGCCTGTCTCCTGGTAGTGCCTCCAGCCTCTTTACACTACACTGACAGACACAGCAAAACCTTCTAGCCACAGCTCGCATTGATGTGCCCATCATGGATGAGCTGCACTACCTGAGCCACTTGTGTGGGTTGTAGAGTCCGTCTCATACCACGAGTGTGAAAGCACCACCAACATTCAAAAGTGACCAAAACATCAGCCAGAAAGCATAGGTACTGAGAAGTGGTCTGTGGTCCCACCTGCAGAACCACTCCTTTATTGAGTGTGTCTTGCTAATTGCCAATAATTTCCACCTGTTGTCTATTCCATTTGCACAACAGCATGTGAAATTGATTGTCAATCAGTGTTGCTTCCTAAGTGGACATTTTGATTTCATAGAAGTTTGATTTACTTGGAGTTATATTGTGGAGTTATAGTGTTTTGAGCAGTGTACTTGACATAATACATCATGTCTATTATATCCTCGTAAGACCTGATAATTCATTTTTGTCCTCTCTGGGGGACATGAGTTCACAAAGAATATTTCAATAACCATATAATCTACAGAGCTAAAAGCTGATTCACCATTTATGGGACATCCTGGCCTTTACACTGATATATCATTTATGGGGGTGTGTCATTTGCAGTACGAGATCTGCTTTTTCAAAATGGATGCAATCTCAGCAACCACGTTTTACGAAGAAAGTAAAATTGTTGAATAATATGTATTAATAATTTTTCTAAAGCCTATAATTTACATGTTTTACATAGAAAACAGTTTTAGCTCATTTTCAAAGCAGTTTTTTACTAATTTGCACTTACGTTTAACCACTTAAAAGTGTACTTTTTAATGTCCTCTACTGGACATTGGGACTCACTTTTTGATCTGATGCAGATCGAAAACACAAAATACATAAAGAAAATTACTATACCATGTCCCATTGTCCCTTATAAAGAACAATAGTAGTCCCTTATAAAGGACATTCGATAAAAACAAAGTGTTTTTGGGAAAAAAAAAATTCGTGTGACATTTTTTTCCATCTCATAGATTTATTTTATTTCAAAATTACTGACATTATCAAACGATAGTTTTCCTGGGTCTCAGGAGGGTATACTTGATAATCTATATTCAATCAGAGCAGAGCCGACCTTATTGTTTAAAACACTTACATTAACCCACAGTTGGCCAAAATTATTAGCGCAAAGCTTGTTTTATAATAAAGTGTTGAAAATCTCAGGGCAATAGCTGCTAATGCTAACTGCTCAGCCTCTTAGTGATCCGGAGGACTTGGTCCTTCATTTCCTTTTGGTTGGGTGTATTCATCAACCATTTTAAAGACCCATGAGGACTTCTTTGCACTAAGAATACAGTACTGTAGATAAAATAAAGAAAAACACAACAAAAATAGCAGAGATCGAGTTCGAGTTTCGATTGAAATGAGTCGCTCCTACAATTTTAAGCCAGTGTGCCGAGTATCAAGCAAACGACGAAAATCATGAATCAAGTTTCAGGTGGAACGAGTCATACAAGTACCGAGCAAATGCCAAGAACCGAGACATATTTTTCTAGTCAAAATGCGTCGAGAACTGAATTCGACCAGGTCCGAGGTGGTCGAGAAAAAGGGCGACAGTGCAGAAAAAGTTTGAGAACCACTGCTCTAGTCCATCATCAGTGGTCACGGGACACTGTTGGCTGGATATTTCTGGTTAATGGAATATTCTCAGTCCAGCAGTGACGATGAGGTGTTAAAATCCCCGGCAGCACTGCTGCATCTGATCCACTCGTACCAGCACAACACACATTAACACACCACCACCACGTCAGTGTCCCTGCAGTGCTGGGAATGATCCACCACCCAAATAATACCTGATCTATGGTGGCATCCTGATCATTGAAGAACATATTGAAAGGAGGCTAACAAAGTATGCAAAAACACAGATGGACTACAGTCTGTAATTATAGAACTACAAAATGCTCCTATATAGTAAAGACAGCCAGTAAAATGGAAAGTGAGTGCAGAACCAAAGGGCGGTCACTTTCAATTTCACTAGTGCCACTCTTCTCCATACACCTTACTTAAAATAGAATATAATAGAGCTTTATTGACCACCAAATGATAGAAAATCATCTTTGGCTTCATAGCTAAAAAGTGAAAACAACTGGACAGCACATCACGAAATACACAACATGCAGAGAGAAGTTCAGAGCATGCATTTAAGTGGTATTTGGGAAGTTAAGCAAGTCCAGATTCTACTGCCTAAGGCTCCCCACAATACAAAGAACATCTGACGCTGTAGTAGCCTGTGTGTTTGCACAGCATGGCTGTACAAGATCAGGAAAGGATGCCAAGAGTCCAGGATGAGCAGTGGGGTGAACGCATTCAATCTGAAAACCACAGGGATGGTAAGTGTGAGGGATATGTATACAAACACTTACCGTCGTTAATGCCATAAATGTAAATGTAAATAAATGCAAAGAGGTTAATGATAAAACTAGGGAGAGAGCAGGGTCAGGCACAAGCCAGTAGCCCCTGCTGTCTTTCTTTAGCAACGAAGAAGCTTCCATTAAAGAAACGTTGAACAAAATAAAGTTTCTGTATGCTGTAAGTTGTAATTCTTGGACAGAAACACTATCAGAATTGGCAAATTGTATGCTGGGAAAAAAAAAATTCAACCGGAATCAGAAAAGAACATGGCAATTGGCGCATCTCTAGTCCAGATACTCCTGCAATTTCAATCTGCAGAAAATATTTAGAGCTACTGAAAGTTACAAAAGCTTTGGGCACATCCAAGAGAGTCAGGATATTCTCTACCAGTGTAATACGGCCATTTATTTTTTGTTTTTGGGTTTTGCTTTGGTCTACAGCAAGCTGCTCTGTTGGAGTCATGGCTACTGTAGGAGACCCCCCAGAGTCACTGTCATAGGAGCCTTCTTTTTGGTTATATACTTATATACTATGGTGCTAACACATCCATATTTCTAGAAGTCCATCTCCAACACAAGACCATATTGTTGCACACCAAGTACACCCTTTAATGGCAAAGGTATTCTCTAATGGCAGTAGACTCATTCAGCAGGATAACGCACCTTGCCACATTGCCAAAAAATGGCTGCTAACGTCTTGTTGGCAGATACCACAGCACACCACCTTCAGAGGTTTTGTGAAGTGTTTTTTTTAATGTTATGGCTGTTCGGTGTACATAATACCATGTATTTGCAGGGAACCAATTTTCTGCAGACACAAGGCATTTCTAAAACAAGCCCTTCACTGTTCCGCGGTTGCCAATCCTGAGATTATTATACAGTAACATTTCCAGTGACATTTAACCAAAAGCTCATTCAGCAAAAGTCAGTTATTGTTGAAAAAGAGCTGTACGAAGAAGCTGCCGCATTTAAATAAAGCTTTAACTATGTCAAGATTTAATAAGGCTACACATACAAAAAAGTGCCTTCTGTTATTAAATAAGGTTTGTTTAGCATCCTGCAAGACCAATACGACTGTAAAAAGAAAGAGCAGCTTGGCTCAGCTGGAAAGAATCATATCACAAGCCATTTAAAATACATCTGAATAAAATCATTGCATAGAACCAATCTAATTTAAGATGTGATCCGTAAGTAAACTGATTGGGAACCCACCAGAAATGTACATGTCAGGTTTGAAACTATTCCGAGGCAGCAGGGCTCCGAATTAAGTCCCGAAACTGAAAAATCACCCGTCCCAAAATATTCTTACATTTAAATGACTGTTGCTTTTATATGTGCATTTTTAAACTGCCATAATGGTAAGAGCAACACAATTACACAGATTTTGCAGTATTTTAAATTATAAAATGTATTTATTTTTCACCCAATGGAATTATACTTATAAATACAGAACAAAACACATTCTAAATCCCATTCTTGCACAAATGTTTGTAAAGGCATGCTGAATGGATACATTCTTTTTTTAGACATATGTGACAATGGGACTGTAAGAGTCTCCTTAATTCAGTGATTAAGAGGCCCAATACTTCTGTCCATATAGTGTAGCTGCTCCTTACTCGCTGTGGTGACTTAACGGACACTCGCACTTACTCAGAAGTTAAAGCAAATGCGGCAAGTACCGAGCAAACGACGAGAACTGAGGCAAATTCTCCTAAAACAAGTTCAAAACTGAATGTGATGAGTTCCAAGCCGATCGAGAACCGAGGTACCACTGTATGTGGATTCTCTAGTAAAAATAAGAATACCCTAATCTGCATGAGACCAGTTCCACATAATGACAGTTTGGCAGTACTGAAGCCAGCACTGACACGGAGCCTAGAGGAGACTGCTGAGATGCCACAAGCATTCCTGCATGACACAGCAAATCAGAAATTATCTTTGTGTTTACAGTGGTGCCTGAAAGTTTGTGAATTTTCTCTATTTCTGCATCAATATGACCTAAAACATCAACAGATTTTCACACAACTTCTAAAAGTACATAAAGAGAACCCAGTTAAACAAATGTGACAAACATATTATACTTGGTCATTTATTTATTGAGAAAAATGATCCAATATTACATATTAGTGAGTGGCAAAGGTATGTGAATCTCTAGGATTAGCTGTTAACTTGAAGGTGAAATTAGAGTCAGGTGTTTTCAATCAATGGGATGACAATCAGGTGTGAGTGGGCACCGTGTTTTATTTTAAAGAACAGGGATCTATCAAAGTCTGCTCTTCACAACATGTTTGTGGAAGTGTATCATGGCACGAACAAAGGAGATTTCTGCGGACCTCAGAAAAAGGGTTGTTGATGCTCATCAGGCTGGAAAAGGTTACAAAACCATCTCTAAAAAGTTTGGACTCCACCAATCCACAGTCAGACAGATTGTGTACAAATGGAGGAAATTCAAGACCATTGTTACCCTCCCCAGGAGTGGTCGACCAACAAAGATCACTCCAAGAGCAAAGCGTGTAATAGTTGGTGAGGTCACAAAGGACCCCAGGGTAGCTTCTAAGCAACTGAAGGCCTCTCTCACATTGGCTAATGTTATTGTTCATGAGTCCACACCCTCTGGAAGAACACTGAACAAACAATGGTGTGCATGGCAAGGTTGCAAGGAGAAAGCCACTGCTCCCCAAAAAGAACATTGCTGCTCATCTGCAGTTTGCTAAAGATTACGTGGACAAGCCAGAAGGACAATGGAACAATGAATTCTGTATTATATCAGAGAATTCTAAAGGAAAAATGTCAGGACATCTGTCCATGAACTGAATCTCAAGAGAAGGTGGGTCATGCAGCAAGACAACGACCTAAGCACACAAGTCGTTCTACCAAAGAATGGTTAAGGAAGAATAAAGTTCATGCTTTGGAATGGCCAAGTCAAAGTCCTGACCTTAATCCAATTGAAATGTTGTGGAAGGTCCTGAAGTGAGCAGTTATTATGAGGAAACCCACCAACATCCCAGAGCTGAAGCTGTTCTGTACGGAGGAATGGGCTAAAATGCCTCCAAGCCGGTGTGCAGGACTGATCAACAGTTACAGGAAACGTTTACTTGCAGTTATTGCTGCACAGGGGGGTCACACCAGATACTGAAAGCAAAGGTTCACATACTTTTGCCACTCACTAATATGTAATATTGGATCATTTCCTCAATAAATAAATGACCAAGTATAATATTTTTGTCTCATTTGTTTAACTGGGTTCTCTTTATCTACTTTTAGGACTTGTGTAAAAACCTGATGATGTTTTAGGTCATATTTATGCAGAAATGTAGAAAACTCTAAAGGGTTCACAAACTTTCAAGCACTTGTAGTTTGACATTGTGTACCTTTTTCGGGAAGCAAACAATGTCCAGCGTTATAGTTACTGAAAGAGTCACAAATGTTCACATTAATTTGATCCTTTTTACCAGCAAGAATGTGTCAGTTTGCTTACAGGTGGTATTTCTTTCCTGGTCTTTTTCTCTTTCCTTTCTCTGCAGCATATCTGGCACTGACCTTTGGTCTCAACAGGAAAGGAGTGGGAAGAAACCTACGTTAGTATAACTGCACGATTCAATCAGGTGTTGAGCTGACTGCAATGCACACATCACAAACAGACTATGTGAGAACAGGGATCATACATTTGTAGTGCATAGCACATTACATTCTAATTCAAGTTATTACAAGTGACATGGATTATGTATCTTAAATTTTTACTGTCTAACAGCATTCATTTGCCTTGCTGCAAACCCCTCGCAATATCATCCCCTATTGAGCCTGACCCTCACTCTGAGAACCACTGGATTAGATTACTGGCTAAACATAAGGCAAAACATGTAGACTTGGTGCTACAAAGTATCTGAAAAGCTTCAGGAGTCAGTTGTCCACGATAGACCTAAACAAGCCAAACCAGCACAAAAACGCACTCAGCAAACATTAGAGGAATCATTCTGCAAAAAAGTGGCTTGTGACAAGAAAAGTAACAGTCGCAAGACATAAACACTGTCATCCATTACATCTAAAAAGACATGGTGCCAATTGAAGTGGCTGAGAGAGATTAAACTTCCGAATATTTTAGACCCTAGACAGACATTGCCTGGCTTTTAACAAAAGTGTGCTACTATAACCTATTATAATACTACAACCTATTATAATACCTACTATACAACCGACTATAATACTATACATTTACATTTACAGCATTTAGCAGACGCCCTTATCCAGAGCGACTTACATTTGGTACAGTCTTACAATCCAAGCAATTGTGGGTTAAGAGTCTTGCTCAAGGACCCAGCTGTGGCAACTTGGCAGAGGTGGGATTTGAACCCTGGACCTTCTGGTCCATAGTCCAGTATCTTAACCACTAGGCTACCACAGTCCAACGCACGGTTTAACGTTCATCCGATTTTAATGTCCATTTGCTTTAATGGCCAAAGTTTATAATAGGAAATACAAATTTGTCTTCCAACTCTCACTACCTTACCGGTACCTTACCTTCTGCTCGTTGGCTCACTATTGGACTAGAGACTGTTCTAACTCGGTTGATGTGTTTAGAGGCTTTTTTGTGCAAGTTAAAAAAGCTTGTTACTTATTTGTAACAAACTGTAAATGGCGTTCGTAAGTGTGGTAGCCTAGCGGTTAAGGTACTGGACTCTGGACCAGAAGGTCTAGGGTTCAAATCCCATCTCTGCCAAGCTGCCACTGTTGGGTCCTTGAGCAAGGTCCTTAACCCACAATTGCTTGGATTGTAAGACTGTACCAATTGTAAGTCGCTCTGGATAAGGGTGTCTGCTAAATGCTGTGAATGTAAATGTTTGTGCCTTTCCTGTTGTAATTAGTACTCCACTGCCTGTATATTCTCTCTAACCTATAACTATATGAACCGGTTCACATTCACTCGTTGAGTTTCTGTTTCATCTGGCTGATCTTCCTTGTTGTTCGTAGTACTGTCTATTAATGCATTTACAGAGTCCTTCAAACCAAAGTATCAGGTCCAACATACCATCCTCTTAAGTGTTATGACTTTCCCCTAGATGGAGTCGTTACAGTACGACTTGGGTAAAAAGCACTTTCGGCCAGTGGTCCTCTACCACACCCTATCTTGCCCTCCCAACAATTCTGTTCCCCAGACAATTTGTACATGGCCCACTTTCACAAACTGTCCATTTCATAGCCAATATCTTCTTTACAAGTCTTTTGTTGTAAATGTTCTTAAGTCAACAGTGTAGAAGTTTATTGTAATTTACTCAGCTTCAGAACTGTCACCATTAGTAAACATGAATAACAATAGTAATAGAACCATACCTTCGCAATGAAAATAAAACAAATCTAGCCTTTAATTATAGTAAATTAATTCAAACGTTGCCAACACAACAGCACCCTCTATAATCACAGGGCCTTTGTCAGAAAATCAGCACCAAATGGTTCTCTTCCATAATTTCAACAGTTTGTTGGCAAGGAAGAGGTATCTAATTAATAGCTGGTCATAAAATGCTGCCAAATTCTAAATGATCCTTGCAGTCATTTTGGGCTTCCTATTACCTTCCCTATTGTGTGCTGGGTCAAAATATTCTTTTGGTGCTTAGCAGTTTATAAACAACAAGTTGAATCTAAAAGAGTTAAATGTATAAGGAAACATCCTTCTGTTCTGGAACCAAACCTCCACACACACAAGCTTTGTTATTACATTTACATTTACAGCATTTAGCAGACGCCCTTATCCAGAGCGACTTACAATTGATATACTCTTACAATCCAACCAATTGTGGGTTAAGGGCCTTGCTCAAGGACCCAACAGTGGCAGCTTGGCAGAGGTGGGATTTGAACCCTGGACCTTGTGGTCCAGAGTCCAGTACCTTAACCTAGGCTACCACAGTCCTCAAGCCAAGTCAAGTCAGATTTATTTATATAGCGCTTTTTACAATGGAGCATTGTCTCAAAGCAACTTTACAAGTTTAGATTATCTCCTAATAATTACGTCCAATCCCAAATTGAGCAAGCCTAGGGCGACAGTGGCAAGGAAAAACTCCCTAGTTCTAGGAAGAAACCTTGGGAGGACCATGACTCAAAAAGGGACCCAACCTCCTTGGGCGGGTTACTATAACATCAAACATCAATTATTATATTCGGTCATTTATTTAATGAGATTAGCAGTTTATTTGAAGGTGAAATTAGGGTTTTCCTGTTATGAATCATTAGGGTGAATATCAGGTGTGAATAGGTATTGAAAAAACACGGATCTATTAAAGTCTGTTCTTCACAGCACCTGTTTGTGGAACTGTATCAAGTCACAAATTCCTTAAGACCTCAGAAAGAGGTTCTGATGTCATCATGGTGGAGAAGGTTACAAAATCATATCTAAACAGTTTGGACTCCAACAATACGTGGTCAGACAGTGTGTACAATTTGAGAAAATTCAACACCATTGTTAACCTACCCAGGAGTGGTCGACCAACAAAGATCAATTTAAGAGTAAGACAAATTACAACAGTCCGCAAAGCCGCAAGGGAAATCAGGGTAACTACTAAGCAACACAGAAACACAGATTTGCAATGTGAAAGCATCTGCTCTCCAAAAAGAACATTACTGATTGTCACATGGGCATGGGCAAGCCAGAAGGCCATCAGAAAGATGTTTTATGAATGGAGGAGAAGCGTTATGTCTGGAGAAAGAAAAACACTGCATTCTAGCAAAAGAACCTTATCCCATCAGTGAAACATGCTGGTGGTAGTATCATGGTTTGGGCCTGTTTTGACGCATCTAATCCAGAATGACTTAGGATCATTGATCGAGCAATGAAATATAAATTATACCAGACCACTGTAAAGGAAAAAGTCAAGACATCTGAACATGATCTGAATCTGAAGAGAATGTGAGTCATGCAGGAAGACAGTCGTTCTAAACATTGAAGTCATTCTATCAAAAATGGTTAAAGAAGAATAAAGCAAATGTTATGGAATCTCCAAGTCAAATCCCTGACGTTGATCTAAAAGAGATGATGTGGATTTCTCCAAGCTGCTTTGCAGAATGGTCAACAGTTACTTGAAACGTTTTGTAGAAGTTATTACTGCACAATGCGGTCACACCAGATACTGAAAGCAAAAGTTCCCATACTTCTGCCACTCACAGATATGTAACATTAGACCATTTTCCTCCATAAATAAATGGCAAAGTATAACATTTTGGTTTCTCCTTTTCTACTTTTGATAACTTAAATCTGATGGTCATATTTATTTAGACATATCGAAAATTGTAAACGGTTCACAATCTTAGTTTCAAGCACCACTGTAACTAGGGTTTGTTTGGAGGTAATGTCAAGTAATTGTACTGCCTAGTGAACGGGTCCCAAATTGTCATTTTGCCATAGGAAATGTGATAACATCTTTTACACAGAACTATCTATGTTGATCCTGCACACACCTTGGAGTCTGGTGCAAAGCCCATTCACAGTTATAAAGAGATGTGGAAAACTGGCTGCTTGTTTCATCTTCGAATTGGGGATTCTGCTTATAAGAAAACCATCACTCCATTTGCTCAAATATCCTGGAAGCAACATTGGAAGCAACATGGAGAAGAGCTCAAACATCAAGCAGCTCATATCAAAATGTAGTATGGACACATTTTGGCTTGAGACGGCACCAAATAAAAAAGTAGTCAGATGTAAACACTGCGGAAAAAGTTTCAGACCAGTGGTAATGATGCTGATCTCTTAACACTTAGAGGACAATCACGATAATTTTACCGAATTTGAACAGTGCATTGCTCAAAAAGAGAGAGACTGACAGTGCCCCCACACATCAGCAATCAAGAACACACACTTACAAATGCTACACAATATGAAAAGGATTCAAGAAGACAACAGATGCCATATCCTACTGCAATGTGAAGGATATAATTATTAAATAAGTAACCCTAAATAGTTCATTGGCGTGTTTCCTTCTCCTGTGTAGTGTTGTCAAAAATATTCATAAATATCAATACTAAATATCCTGAAAAAGGTACAATACTGGTTTTCCAAAGTATCGATTTGATTCACGCTTTCGTTTGACCCACCCAGGCTTCTGTAGCGCACAGAACGGTTTGTTGTGCTGAAATGGCGGCTGAAGCAAAATCAGAGTGTTTGCAGCCCATCTCGGTTAGTACAGAAAGCAGCAGGAGTGCTGTGTGGAAATACTTCGGCTTCAAAGCGGATAAGGACTGAAAGCCAAAGGACACGAACAATGCATATGCTTTGGCCCGCCGCTGCGGTACATAAAGGAGTCAGACATATTGGTTCAGGCAAGAACGATAATAAATGGGGGAAATCTGTGTTTTTCGCAGGTAAAAAGCACAATATTCTACGTTTCTCAACCGATTTTACTGGGTCATTTATATATTGAAGGGTTTTTTAAATCTATGTGTAGTACAGTAAAGTTTAACCCCCAGTACTCTGAATCTTGAGAGAAGTGTGTATTAGCATTAAGCAAGCCATAGCTAACAGGGTGGAAAATAACTCACTGTCATAAGAAACTGTAAGAAGTCATTTGTCAAGCATGGATTTGAATTATTTTCCTTGGTTAATAACATGCAGAAATGTCCCTTCATTTTTTAAACTACATGAAAAGTGTAGAAGCTTTTATGTTGTGGAAATGGCTTTTTCTGTCTACGTCCTCACTATATTAGCTTTTCTTTTGCTCCAGGTCAGAATTCGGCTCATTCACTTTGAAATACTGAAATAGCGAAATATGAAATATGGAAAATGGTGGATCTTTAAATTCTTATAATTGACAGTCATTGGAAAAATGTAACAAAATCAGTAAATAAAAATCAAATAGTGAGACGCTGGCAATCAGTCTGCTTTCTATGTGAAAGGATACAGATCTACTCAAAGGCAATATACAGAAAAGAAGTAAAGTTTATTATTAGAATACAATGTAGTCTAAAATAATTAATGAAATACTGTATTAGACTAACAATAGTAAACAGTGTATTATTAATATAGTATATTTGGATACATTTATATTAAAGAAGGAGATTCAAAAGTGAAATAAGCACAGTATCCGTCTTTGGTATCAAAAATGGTATCGAATTTCAATATTTATCAAAGTATCGTGTTGAAGTTGATTCTAAGTATCGTGACAACACTACTTCTGTGATTTTTAAAATCACAACAGTTGCACTTTTATTAAAAAACAATACCCCATCTTTAATAGTCAAACATACAGCATTTACAGTAGAAATCATGTCAGTGAAGTCAAGTCAGATTTATTTATATAGCGCTTTTTACAATGGAGCATTGTCTCAAAGCAACTTTACAATTTTAGATTATCTCCTAATATCTACGTCCAATCCCAAATTGAGCAAGCCTAGGACGACAAGGAAAAACTCCCTAAGTGTTATGAGGAAGAAACCTTGGGAGGACCAACCTCCTTGGGCGGTGTAGATGATAAATCTAAGAATGACACTAATTTATCTAAACTAATAAGTCATGGAATCAAAGTTCAAATAAAATGGAAAATATGCCCATCAGAATTAAGTAGTCCGATACACAGAGTCACTCTAGTATCCTGAGTGAACTCTTTCAATACTCAATCAAGGTACAATGTTCAATTAATCATGACATTGATTTGAGATCATATCGCCCAGCACTAATATATGCTGTATATCTACTAGCAAACATCCAGAATTTGTGGGTGAACTGAGCAGGAGGCTCAATACAGGCCTACCAACTTTCTGTACACGAGTACTAGCTGTAACAATACAATGAAAAATGGGTATGTATCCAAGGCAGGTGCTGTCCATGTTCTGCTTTAGTCCATCTGGACACCAGTAAAAACAAGACTGTAATGCAAACGTCACATTTAGTTTCACATTGCACCAGCTGAACAGGTGCATCAGCAATTTGGTGGCCTAAATTTTAATTCTGAGAGGCAGCCAGAACTATCATAGGCCCATGAACATACAGTACAGGAGGAGGGGAGACTCAAGGAAAAAAAAACACCACTGATCCCAACCAACACAAGCCACCATTGCATCACTCCCATTTAGGGTTGAGCAGTATTTTCATACTGTCAGATAATAGCGCTGTATATGGTATTACTGCTGGGGGGATTGCTGCTGATGACAACAAACCTTACACTATAAAAATGACAGTATTCATGTTTTATTACAAAAAAGCATGTCAAACATAGCTCACTGTACACTTTCCACACAAAACAGGCAAAAATAGCAGTCCGCACCAAGGAAAAAAAAGTATTTAGTCAGCCACAGATTTTGCAAGTTCTCCTACTTAGAAAGATGAGAGAGGTCTGTCATTTTCAGGCCCGTCTGAAGTTTGCCAGAGAGCATATGGATGATCCAGAAGAGGATTATGATGTCATAGAATATCATGTGGTCAGATGAAACCAAAATAGAACTTTTTGGTAAAAACTCGTCGTGTTTGGATGATGAAGAATTCTGAGTTGCATCCCAAGAACACCATACCTACTGTGAAGCATGGGGGTGGAAACATCATGCTTTGAGGCTGTTTGTCTGCAAAGGGGACAGGACGACTGATCCGTGTTAAGGGAAGAATGAACGGGGCCATGTATCGTGAGATTTTAAGCCAAAACCTCCTCCTCCATCAAGTGAGAGCAATTGAAGATGGAACATGGCTGGGTCTTCCAGCATGACAATGATCCCAACACACCGCTCGGTCAACTAGGAGTGGGTTCCGTAAACACCATTTCAAGGTCCTGGAGTGGCCTAGCCAGTCTCCAGACCTCAGCCCCATAGAAAATTTGTGGAGGGAGTTTGAAAGTCCATGTTGTCCAGCAAGCAGCCCCAAAACATCACTGCTCTAGAGGAGATCTGCATGGAGGAATGAGCCAAAATACCAGCTACAGTGTGTGCCAACCTGGTGAAGACTTGCAGGAAACGTTTGACCTCTGTCATTGCCAACAAAGGTTATGTTACAAAGTACTGAGTTGAACTTTTGTTATTGACCAAATACTTATTTTCCACCAAAAAAAAATCCTACAATGTGATTTCCTGGATTTTTTTTCTAATTTTGTCTCTCATAGTTGAAGTGTAGCTATGATGGAAATTACAGACCTCTCTCATCTTTCTAAGTAGGAGAACTTGTACAATCAGTCGCTGACTAAATACTTTTTTGCCCCACTGTACTATTCGTGGTGTGATTTATGATTTACAGTGGTGCTTGAAAGTTTGTGAACCCTTTAGAATGTTCTATATTTCTGCATAAATATGATCTAAAACATCATCAGATTTTCAGTCCTAAAAGTCCTAATTTCCTCTGCTTGTTGAAGAAATCTACCAACTGTGGAAAATTATTCTAGAACAGAATTGCAATCAGTTTAAGTGACAGTGATTATCTTAAATAACTGCGATCCCTACTTCTATCCTGACGGCTTTGACATGTTATTTGGTCTACCTCTGTGTTTTACTTTTAATACCTTAACAACACTTGCACTTTAAACAGCAGCTGACTGGGACCAACCAACATCATCCACGTTCCATTTTGGATTTGCTTCTGGAGGGAGGTTTATAATCCCGTACATTGTTTCAATTGACAATTCTAATATTGGGGCCATGTTTTCTTCCTTTCTTTCTTATCCAAGTCCAACAGCTTGTTGAGGTCCATAAGCAAACCTCTTTAACTACAGACTTATTTGCCTTTTTAGACTTGCGTTAGGTGAGATTCTAAAAATGTGTATAATATATATATCTGGCACCCGAATAATTGGCACCCTAATGCACATGGTCAGCAAGACAACATTTCTCACACCATTACATCATGTGGACCAGCTTGACAGAAGGCACGTTGAGTCTATGGATTCTAACCCTACAATCCGTCTGCTTCAGCAGAAATCAAGATTAATCGGAACAGGTTACATCTTTCATGTCTTCAAATGTGGCGGTGACAGAAACAGAATGTGGTGTGTGTGTCTGTGTGTGTATTTGTTTATTTATTAAAGATTCACCGAATGCTCCGTTATAAAAGATAGCAAGGGCTGCTGGCTTGTGTCTGACTGTGCTGTTGTTAGCTTAGGGAGACTATCTAGTTGACTAGTTAAGTAGCACTCAAAACACAGTCGAAACCTATAACTTTTCCTCATCATGTCAGTAAACAAACCCTTAAACATGTCTCTTAAACAAACCATTAAGTTCCTGAAACTTTGAATCATAAACTGACCCGAACTGAATTATGAAATAAAGTTAGTAAAAGCACTGTGTTGTTCATGTATGGTTGACTGGCACGGAATTGGTTAAATGAGACCGCCTGAAGCCGATCACTCTAAAACCGGCCGAATGCTTTTTATATATGTACCCATGTTATGGATATAATGAAGGCAAAAGAGAGCTGTGTTTCTGCTATGCACTGGTATGGAGGTATAGGGAAAAAGGATACTGTACGGGAAATGAACAGCTATATATAAATACACACACACAAATATATATATATATATATATATACACACACACACACACACACACACACAGTGGTGTGAAAAAGTGTTTTCCCCCTTTATTTTTGTTTGTCACACTTAAGTGTTTCAGAACATCAAACCAATTTAGATATTAGTCAAAGACAACACAAGTAAACACAAAATGCAGTTTTAAAGTGAATGTGTTTATTATTAAGGGAGAAACAATCCAAACCTACATGGCCCTGTAAAAAAAAAGTGAAAAATGATTGCCCCCCCCCCCTTGTTAAAACATAACTTACCTATGGTTTATCACACCTGAGTTTACTGTCTCTAGCCACACCCAGGCCTGATTATTGCCACACCTGTTCTCAATCAGGACATCACTTAAATAGGACCTGCCTGACAAAGTGAAGTACAGCAAAAGATTATGCCGAGATCCAAAGAAATTCAAGAACAATTGAGAAAGAAAGCAATTGAGATCCATCAGTTTGGAAAGGGTTATAAAGCCATTTCTAAAGCTTTGGGACTCCAGCGAACCCCAGTAAGAGCCATTATCACCAAATGGTGAAGACATAGAACAGTGGTGAACCTTCCCAGGAGTGGCCGGCTGACCAATGATCCAAAACACACACCAGCAAGTCTCTGAATGGCTGAATAAAACCAAAATGAAGATTTGAGGGGCCTAGTCAAAGTCCTGACCTGAATCCTATTGAGATGCTGTGGCATTACCTTAAAAAGGCCGTTCATGCTCGAATACCCTCCAATGTGGCTGAATTACAACAATTCTGCAAAGATGAGTGGCCAAAATTCCTCTACAATGCTGTAAAAGACTCATTGCAAGTTATCACAAACGCTTGGTTGCAGTTGTTGCTGCTAAGGGTGGCCCAACCAGTTATTAGGTTTAGGGGGCAATCACTTTTTCACACAGGGTCATGTAGGTTTAGATTTTTCTCCCTTAATAATAAACACCTTCATTTAAAAACTGCATTTTGTGTTTACTTGTGTTGTCTTTGACTAATATTTAAATTGGTTTGATGTTCCGAACCACTTACGTGTGACAAACATGCAAAAAAATAGGAAATCAGGAAGGGGGCAAACACTTTTTCACACCACTGTGTGGAAATGCTCTTACTTTCACTATTAAACATATCCCTAAGTTCTACTGTTGTTTTTCTACGATTTGATTTCACCAAACGTTTAAGTGATTGCTGATCACGATCATTCAGGATTTTTTTCCAACCATATTTCTTCCTTGAAGATGATGTTTCCCTACTGTCCTTCCACTTTTTGATAACGCGTTGGACAGTTCTTAACCCAATATTAGTAGTTTCAGCATTGTCCTTAGATGTTTTCTCTGCTTGATGCATGCCAATAATTTGACCCTTCTGAATATTCCACGACCACAGGATATCGTTTTGACATGGTTGTTTAACAAATGAGAAGCTACTCAATTAGGGTTAAAAAACTTGTTGCCAGCTGAAACACAATGAACAATGCAGTAATTATCCGATGGGAGGCTCTTACCTATTTCCTTAGTTAAATCCAGGTGGTGACCTTTATTTTGGCCAGGCAGTGTATGTACACTGTATATACTCATTCCTGCAAATATCAAATCAGCAAATGGACTTCATATGGCAACAGTGCAATACATAAAATCATGCACATATGGGACAGCAGCTTTAGGTAAAGCTCACATCAGCACTCAGAATGTGGAGAAAATGTGAGCTCAATGAATCTGACCTTGGCATGACCGCTGGTGCCAGATGGGTTGGTACAAATATTTGTACAACTGTAGATCTCCTGGTACTTGCATGCACAACAGTCTCTAGATTTTACTCGGCATGGTAGACTAAAGAAAAACATCAGTGTGCGGCAGTTTGGCGAATTGAAACAGTTTATGCAGTAGAGAGATCAATGAAGAACAGCCAGACTGGATCGAGCTGACGAAGGCTAAAGGTGACTCAGTTAAACACTCTGTATATCTCAACGCACAACATGTCAAACCTTGAGGCGGACAGGCTACAGTGGACAAAAGATCACATCTTGTTCCAGTTCTGTCAGCCAAGCACAGAGGCTGCAGTGGCAGCCTTAGTATTGTTGCTTACCTTGAGTACCCCTTCATGGCCACAATTTACCCATCATATAATGGTTTCTTCCAATTCAATGTCAAAAAAGCAAAAGTCATGCCAAACTGGTTTCAGGAACATGACAATGGGTTTGGTGTTCAATGGACTTCCCACTGAATCCAACAGAACACCTCTGGGATGTAGGAGAGTCGCAGCATGAAAGTGTACCTGCATGAACTGCATGATGCAACCATGTCAACATGGAGCTGAATCTCAAAGGAATGTTTCCAACATGTTGTGGAATCCATGCCATGATGAACGGAGGCCTTTTGAGAGCAAACACCTGCCCAGTATTAATTAAATCCAAATTATGTGCCCGGTGAGTGTGTCTTTCATCAAGTTTTCTACCACAGGATTCTGTTGATTTAATAAGGTATCCTGTAAGTAACTCCCCTTGGCCCCACGTTTACTCAAGACCATTTGCATTAGACTCACCTTTTGCTCTTTCACAGCATCTGTCTGATCAGTGAGCGTTGCTCTAGACAGATGTGCTGACCAAGTTGCGCGTGAGCTAAGCACGCAATGCGCTTCGGCAAGCCTTACATCAGCTTCTACGACAGACTCCCGAAAAAGATGCACCAAGACAACCTTCACATAGCAACAGAGCGCGCCTGCTTAACGCCACGGTGCAACTTTAAGCCTCTAACGGCTCGTTAGCAGTGATTTAAATCCCACACTTACCTCTAGTTTGCACAGGCTGGAGCTTTTGGAGCGCGACTTCTTGCGCAGGTACACCGAAAACCACCTTCGCACTGTAAATTTGCGTATGTTCGCGTCCATCGTCCCGCTTTGATCCCTGGAGGGCAAATTCGCTTCGTCCTGAGCTCAAATCCGGATCTCAGAGAGGATTTGCGGCGGGGTTTCCAGCCAGGCTGCTGTTAATCCATAACGAGTTATATGTGGGACTTTAAAAACCCTGCGTCCGTGCGGGACGGGAACGGGGACGGCTGGTTCTGTTAGGCTAACGCATGGCGAGGAGACAAGGCTGTGTTTTCACCATCTCTCCCCTACACGATATAAGTGTGACCTGTTCAGAACACCTTTGCTCACTCCCTTCATGCTCCACTCGCTTCACCAGCCAATCAGTGCGCGCTTCCATCTCCCCTAGCGCGCAAAGGATGAGGATGATTGTTTTTCCTAACCGCATTCCGACAAACCACGCCTCCTTGTACACGATTGGGCAGTAGATCATATTCCTAAGCAGACTGCCACTGCCACTGTGGTGTAAGTGCTCGCTATTGTGAGTGTATTTGAGCGTAGGAGGCGGGTTGTTCGGAAAACGGGTGGGGAAACAGGGCTGGGCGGCTTAATGCGCATCAATAGCGTAACTCACCTTGCGCCAGAAATACCGAGCTGCACAGGAATGCAGACAGCGTTCAGTTGTCCAGAATTAATGAATACACACACACACACACACACACACACACACACACACACACACACACAGAGCTAACCTTGTGAGGACTTTCCATTGACGTGAATGACAATGAAGTATCACTGTAGCAAATTAATGCTACACCTACCCCTAACACTAACCTCAGGAACCTAAAGCAAATATTTTGGGTCTTTTAGGTTTTCAAATAAAAGTTGCCATTTTTGTAAAAGAGCAATTAAAGAAGTGAGAACCCGCAAAACAGTCCATGCAAGTATAAATTGGCAGGTTTTCCTAACACCGTACGGACATTTGGTCCTCATAAATATAGCAAACAAGGTACACACACACACGTTTGTCTCACTATCCTGGTGTGGACTTATTATATAATGATTACTACAGCTAATTAATGCTACACCTGCACCTAACCAGTAACCCAGTGAACAGGGACTGTGGTAGCCTAGCAGTTAAGGTACAGGACTATGGACCAGAAGGTCTAGGGTTCAAATCCCACCTCTGTCAAGCTGCCACTGTTGGGTCCTTGAGCAAGACCCTTAACCCACAGTTGCTTGGCTTGCTTTCCCTGCTTTTTTTGTGAGGACTTTTGGTCCCCACAGACTATGGTACCATGAGATGGTAAGTTGTGTTGTTCTACTATATCAGTTTCAGTACTGTTACTAGCAATGGGGTCACCAGACTCACTTGACCAGGGCACGTGCCTCACCAAAATCACAGCAGTATGAAGTAAATTTTATCCTGGATTGCTGAGCAGAACTACAGGACACTGCGTGTGATTCTGGTTGCTGCCTTCTGCACGTTCTGACCCTGGTTATTTGCTTCATCCTCTTGGATTTTGAATGCTAGTTGTGTAGAGTTTATGTCTGTTGTTTGGGGTGGTATGTGGTGATGGACATTGTTGGATATTTTCTCCCGTTCCCTTTACCCTTTTCCTATACTGACATTCCAACTCTAGACTGGAAGGTAACCATGTGAAGAAAAACATAACCTTGTCTGCTTGGGGCACCAACCCTGGCTCTCTGGCGTTTATGCCAGCTCATCGCTTGGCAGGGGTCAATGTTGGAGCACCAGAGGATGATCCTGTCCTGTCTTGACACCCCATAATGGCCAACCGAGAATGTGAAACGCTCCACACAGGCAAAAAATTCACAGCCTAGGTCTCCATGGTGGTCTCCAAATTGTTGCTACTTAATAAAATTGATTACTTAATTTTTTAATTATTTCATTTTATTTTCTCTACAACTGTGAATACTGGTGGTATACACATTTCTCTGTTTTATGCAGATTATTGTTCTTTATTCTCTGAAACTTTATTAAATACCTTATTCAACGACTTAAAACACAATATTCACACTGAACCTGAACACCCCTAAGAACTGAAAGAAGTCTTTGACCATAGAAGCACAACTATTTTCCCTATTGATTACAGCAACCAATTGCAATCAAGTGGGTATCTGTCCATGCCTAAATATAAACTTCTAAAAATAACAATGAGAACACAACAGTAATCTTATGTAACTGAGAGCTCTGGGATTATGCAGTGTCTGCACAATATATTTAGGATGGACATGTGGGAGGTGAGAACATTTCCACCTATTTACATTTAACACTGCTTAAAATTGTTTAAAAGTTAATATTAGGGATTCATTGTTCTTTTAAACAGATAACAAGGTCAAACAGGTGCCATTAATACAGGTAACATTTACATTTTACATTTACATTTACAGCATTTAGCAGACGCCCTTATCCAGAGCGACTTACAACTGATACAGTCTTACAATCCAAGCAATTGTGGGTTAAGGGTCTTGCTCAAGGACCCAACAGTGGCAGCTTGGCAGAGGTGGGATTTGAACCCTGGACCCACTAGGCTACCACAGTCCCAACAAGTAACAAGTAAAGGACAGAAGAGCTCCTTAAAGAAGAAGTTACAGGTCTGTGAGAGCCAGAAATCTTGCTTGTTTGTGGGTGACCAAATACTTATTTTCCACCATGATTTACAATTTACAATCCTACAATGTGATTTCCTGGATTTTCTTTTCTCATTTTGTCTCTCATAGTTGAAGTGTACCTATGATGAAAATTACAGACCTCTCTCATCTTTCTAAGTAGGAGAACTTGCACAATCAGTGGCTGACTAAATACTTTTTCCCCACTGTAAGTAAAAGGCATAAGACAGCCACTTGAGCTGTGTCATATGGCATTTAAGGACTCTGAACGCACAAGGATTAGACAAAAACGTAACTCTTTGGGCAGAGATCTAAGCACTACATCTGGTGAACGCCAGACACTGCTCAGGATCTGACTACTTCCAGTCAGAAAGTGGAGTATGGTGGTGGCAGACACATGCTATGGGGTGCTTCTTAATCACATGAACAGGAAGGCTGATAAGAACTGAGGAAAGAATGAATGCAGCCAAACACAGAGAGGTCTTTGGAAAAAAAAAAAAAACTGCTCCAGAGTACACACGAGCATAGCCTTGGGCAACGATTCACAGTTCAGCATGACAATCATCTGCAGAATACAACTAAGAAGATAAGTAGCTTCAGGAGAAGTGTCTAATTGTTCATGAGTGGCACAGCCAAAGCTCAGCTGTAAGTCCTATAAAGCACTTGTGAAGAGACCTGAAGATGGCAGTTCAGAGACGCTTCTGATCCAGTCCGATAGAGCTTGAGAGGAGCTTAAGAGGATCTACGAGGAAGAAGCCTGCCTAAATCCAGATGTGCAAAACTTACCCAAGAATATTCTACGTTTTAAATGCTTCTACCAAAGGAGCTACTTCAAAGTACTGAATGAAATACATATGGAAATGAGAGATTTTCGTTTTTGAATTTGAATAAATTTGCAAAGAAGTTGAATAATATAAACCTAATTTGTTATGACCATTAATGCTCATACATCAAATACTCAGAAGAGGATCTTAGTGCCGTGCTACCAGTAAAAGAAAATTAATTCTATTCAACATCAGCATTTTACAACAAAATTGTACAACACAATACAATTGTGGTTTCTGACTGAAACCACATTCAGACCTAAAGGGCATTCAATTGTTGTGAGAATGCATGCTCAGAAATATTTGTCTGTCATGTAGTTAGTTCGGCACATTAAATTGGATTTTTTGGTGTGTGCCAGAGAGATCGACACAGACATCGGTACAGACTGAGTTAAAAAAGCCTACAAGACCGATTTGGACTTTTCAAAAGTTACTAGACTTCACTGTATAGGAGGAAAACCTCAAAATGGTCATACAATGCTGCTGAGAGGGATGGAGAATCAAACATATCTGTGGACACAAATGTACCAGGTTGTGATTGCAAAACTTTAATTCAAGTGTATTTTAAAGGCATTTTTGTGGGACTTCCTAAAAGAGAGTGGCATAAAATGACACAGGAGGAGGGCTAGATTATGAAAACAACAACAACAACAACAACAACAAACAGTCCAGTACAGATCTCTAAATATCATAAAACTATAAGTAGAAGCCCTGGGCTGGAAACTAAATTCAGCACTGGACTTTTTTTTTAGACCAGCCCATTACAATCACAGCAACTCCAAAGTAAAACACCCAGCTTACCCACTAGGCTAAATATTAAAAACATGTTTGATGCTAACACATGTAAAGATATTTTTTTTCAATTGATAGTTTCCATCTTACCACTGAAGTTAATCAGAATAACCAGACACCTTATTAAAACAAATTAAATTTTCTGCACTTTCCTTGGGAATCAGTAGAGTTCTCTACTAGGCACAATTACAAACTCTACAATATTCTTAAAAATGGATTTTCTTAAAGGTTCTAGTTGTTTTTTTCCCCATCTTGTCTCAGTAAACTTCTAGGCACTGCTCCACAAACAAGTCTGCTGTCCGTTACTGTGGATGTATATTTCTGAAGTGTTTTATTCACAGCATCACTGCTAATTTAATGTCCTGAGGTAAACTGTGTTGTCAATTCTATTTTACAAACAGTTGTCAAGACACTTTTACTGAGAAACCGGGACTAATGGCACCGTCTCAAATGACATCCTCTGTCCGTGTAGTGCACTATGCTGGACATGAAATTGCAGAACCTAAACCCAGTTATTCATTTATATTCACCCGTTTATTTTCAGGAATACATAGAAAACTCCTTATTTAACATTCAGTGGCTGTTATGTGAAATATGAGTTATCTTTTCAAGTACTTCTAAGTAGGGAATAGGTATGATTTGAGACAAGACCGTTGGTCGCTTCTCAAGCGGCAGACAACGAGCCAACTTGACGAAGCAAAGGCTCAAATTTAAACGTACCTTTTCTGAACTTCGGCCATTATCTTCTGACAGGCAAAGAAGCTGTGTGGTTACATGCATTTGTCCCCTTTTGCGCTATTTTGATGCTTTCCTTTACACTCATTGGCATTAATACAGTAATGTTTTCGTGGTTGTTGTGATTACGGTTTATTTCGATGACTTTCTGTGATTGGCTGATGGCCATTCAATAAGGAGACGTGGGCCAATGCACACTAAATATTAGAGAACTGTACTTAAAGGTTCAAATCAGGTTCTATATTTAGCAATCTTGGCGACCCAGCTGGAATTGTTCTGGTACTCCTGATGGAGTCCATCCATGGTCTTGCCATTAGACATGACATTTCCTGCACACCTATGACACTTTCTCAAGTTGTTCAGTTGTGGAGAGTTTCTTTACTTTTACAAGAATTTTGAAGATAACTAAAGCTTACACATTGTGACAAAGTCATGGCACATGGTGTGATGCTAGGAATTTGCTCATTCAACAGTGTGAAGAACTCCAGAGGAACTGCCCCGGTCAACCATCTGACAGTAGAAGAAGTGTGTTAAAGAAAGGGTGCTGCCAGCACCAGTGACAAAGTGTTATCACACTCACGGTGCAGGATCACGACTTTCTTCGAAATGCTATGCGATTTTCTCTGGCTTTAGGTTTTAATATGAGTTTTCAAATGTCATATTCGAGATGCGTATTTGAGACGTCATATCTGAGACTTGAGACTGTGAGTAGTGATGGTGGTGTGTCATGTCACCTGAATCCTTTCTGTGGCTTATGGTTAAAGACAGTACAGAAAAGAATATAAAACTGAATCCTCACAACCTGACAAACTATTAAAATATTAACCCAACTACTACAATTTCCTTATCAATAAACAAAAAAGCAGGTTTGTCTTCGTAAAATGACAACATTATTACTGTAGCTATATACAAGAAGCCTCTATGAATTCTCAATGGCTACTAAATATACAGCAAAAGCACGAGTGCCTTTGATGTCACCACCATGACCCTCACCAGCAAAAGCAGATGGAAACAAAGCAAGAGATTGTACATATCACATGTTCAGTGAATTGCAATTCACACAGTGGGGCTTGAAAGTTTGAGAACCCTTTCGAATGATCTATACAGAATTTCTGAATTAAATATGACCTAAACCATCATTTCATTTAAGAGTAGATAAAGAGAATTGAACAAATGACAGAACAATAATATATTCCATCATTCATTTATTGATGAAACTGATAAAATATAACATATCTGTGAGTGGCAAAAGTATGTGAACCTCTAGGATCAGCAGTTAGTTTGAAGGTGAAATTAGAATCAGGTGGTTTCGATCAATGGGATCAAACGATGTCTGACCTTCACAACTCATTTGTGGAAGTGTATCTTGGCACGAACAAACATATGTGGACAAGCAAGAAGGTTATTGGACAAATCTTTGTGAACGAACGAAATAAAAAAAAGAACATTTTGGTTTAATAATAAGCATTATGTTTGGAGAAAGGAAAACCATATTGATGTCCATCCGCTGCAGCTTCACTCAAGCTGCTTCCGTCATCAGCTCCAGCCCCATCATACCCAGGCCACTTAATGCCGATGTGCATATTTCACATTTTATTTGAAGTATGACTCCATGACTTTAGTTTCATTCTTAGATTTATCATCTACGCCGCCCAAGGAGGTTGGGTCCCTTTTTGAGTCTTGGTCCTCCCAAGGTTTCTTCCTCATAACACTTAGGGAGTTTTTCCTTGCCACTGTCGCCCTAGGCTTGCTCAATTTGGGATTGGACGTAGTTATGAGGAGATCATCTAAACTTGTAAGGTTGCTTTGAGACAATGCTCCATTGTAAAAGTCCTATATAAATAGATCTGACTTGACAATACAGTACATTCCAGCATAAGAACATTATCTGTGAAACATGGCGGTCAGATTGTTTTGCTGCATCTGGGCCAGGGAAGCTTGCCATCAGTGAACAATAAATTCAGAATTATACCAACAAATTCTGAAGGACAGTGTCAGGACATCTGAAAAAAAAGACTTCTCTTTTAGATCTTGTGTGAAAATGTGATGATGTTTTAGGTAATACTTTTAAAAAATACATTTGAAGAACCTTTAAAGAACCAATGCAAGGCCATTTTGGGACAAATGGAATTCTACAGTACAATTATATGATACAAGACAAACAACTTCAGCTTCTACCTCTTGTATCTACAAAAGAGGCAATGAAACCGGCAAAATGAATGTCTTTAGAAATCCACTGACTTTGCAGCACAATTACACAAGTATACAAAAGCAGTGTAGACCATTCACCTGGACAGTCTCTAATCGTCTTATGTAGAATTAAGTTCCGTGTCTATTTATCCTCAGCTCAAGTTATATAAACACTGCCCTGGTTAGATACATAACACTTCTAATAAATATGCATTTACCTCTAGAGCTATGGCACCTCTGAATTGAACAACCTTCACACTCCAAGTTAAATGAAAGTGCTTTAATCGCCGCTGAGGAGGTTGTATTGAATGCATGTACACTATAATGGGTTGTAAATCTCCATGTGCAGCAAAGACTCCTCCATTTCATTCACCCACAAGCTCAAGGATCATAAAGCATTTTGTGTTAAGTACGCCTGAAGGAGGAATTTGAACAGTCGAAAATAAATGATTAAGATTTTTCACATCCCTTAACATTGTCCAGGAATGCCATTACCACCATGAAGAAGGACGTTGAAAATCCTCCATGTCCTGTAGTCATTTGAAACTCGTTTCGGTCAGCCACAACTTCTGTGTCATTGCCAAAGAGGTGGCAGACGATGGAGCAGTGATATTATACTGGCAGGTTTTTGCCAGTTACACAATGCTAGCCAGTTACACATCTTGCCTGATAACTAGCTTAGATCTTCATTCATTCATTCTTCATTTGTTAATAAACATCCCTTCCTGTATTTCAGGCCTGCAACACATTCCAAAAAAGTTGGGACAGGCACAATTTATGGGTAGTAATGAGGGAAAAAAACTAAATTTATGACACGATTTCAAACAGATGATGTCAACAAGTCATTATAATCATGATTTGGATCAAAAGCAGTGCCCACAAAAGGCTGAATCTTTGAGGAGTGATGATGGGCATATTTCAGTCCTAAGTTTTTCCTGAGTTAGCTTATTTTGCATTGCCTTGTTGAAAAATGCATAGATGTCCTTGGTAAAGATGTCGTTTTGAAAGCAGTTTATGTTGCTCTAAAATACTTTTCTGCATTAATGCTGCCAAGTGTAAATGATCTTTGCCAACAGCACTGACCCAACACCATACCATGACAGAGAGCCTGGCTTTTGGACTTGTTGCTGCAACAGTCTGGAAGGTCCTTTTTATCTTTGATCCGGAGCACATGGCGTCCACTTCTTCCAAAAAAAGGTCTGGAATACTGATTCATCTGACCACAACACACGTTTCCAATGTGTGATGGTTCATCCTAGATACCTCCAAGGCCAGAGAAGTCGACTGTACTTCTGGGCATGGTTAACATAAGGCTTCTTTTTTGCACAGTAATGTTTTAAGTGGTATTTGTGAATGTAACTTTGTATTATAGTGTTTGATAAAGTAATCCCTTGCATATGTGGTTCTATCAGCTATTGATGAAGGACGGTTCTAGTTGCAGTGCCATCTGAGGGATCGGAGATCACGCCTCTTCAGTTTAGGCACTTCATGCACTGAAATTCCTCCAGATTCCTTGAATTGTTTAATGATATTATGCACTGTAGAGGGAGAAATACGTAAATCCTTTCCAATATTTCTTTGAGGTACACTGGGTTAGGTTTTTTGGATACTGCTTTTGCACCAAATCATGATTATAATCACCTGTTGACATGACCTGTTTGAAATCACAACATTTAAATTTTTTTAACCTCATCACCAGCCCTAAATTGTCCCCGTCCCAACTTTTTCTGGAATGTGTATCAGGCCTGAAATGCAGGAATGGATGTTTAACAAATGATATGAAGTTGACCAGAAAAAAAAAACATGAAATATCTTGGGTTCAAAGGAAATGTAAGAAACACTGCTTTTGTTTGACTAAGAATATAATACAACCCCAAATCAGGAAAAGTTGGGATGGTGTGGAAAATGCAAATAAAAAATATATGAAATGTAACTTTTGGAAGCAAATGATAGTGATGAGTCTGTTTCCGTTCTATTGTCTTTTTATTATTAAATGTGAAAACATAATTCAAGCGAGTGGGCGAAAATGCACACTTGAAATCTTAACATCAGACGATTTTAAATAAAACGCATTCATTGATTGGATACTGAATGACAAGAGCAGTCACTTGTTTTTCCCCGTTGGCCAATTTGAGTGCAGATTTTATTTCAGCATGTACAGAAAGGACTGATTTATTCTGTTTTAATGGATTGTTGATATTCAAAAACAAGACAAGATCGAGAATGCTTGTCGGGACTGTGGTAGCCTAGCGGTTAAGGTACTGGACTATGGACCAAAAGGACCAGGGTTCAAATCCCACCTCTGCCAAGCTGCCACTGTTGGGTCCTTGAGCAAGACCCTTAACCCACAATTGCTTGGATTGTAAGACTGTATCAATTGTAAGTCGCTCTGGATAAGGACGTCTGCTAAATGCTGTAAATGTAAATGTCTTGAGACTGGCTCGACTACTACAAAACTACCTATTTCAGAAAGGTAGAAGTTTACACAAAAATTAATCACTTTAAGCAACTGTCAGCAAATCCATAATTCCAGGTTTTATTTAGTGAACACAAAAAAAACTCTGTCAGGCCCACTACCTCAGGTTACATTCATACCTGCCAATCTCCCCTATCACTGTCTATTTTTGCTTTTCTGTACATAAATTGTGAGTGACATGACATGGCACTGTATAACTGTGCTTGCATGCTGACAGATGACATAGGGTCTGCACAGTTCTCCCTACGCTGTGTCAGTCACTAAAATGTATGAGTATACCCAAGAATATAACATGCCCTGTCAAACAGCTACACAGGTGCTTTTGTCCATATCAAGAGCAATCTATCTGACAGGAGAGTGTGAGTAGCCCTGCTGCTTAATTCAGTCTGTCTGCTACAGTGCCCAAATCCTCTGTTCATTCTATTCTCTTTTGTCAGAGACAATGTTAAGGCTGAATACAGAACAGCTACAATACATAGCCAATGGCTGCATATATAGTCAAATACTTAAGTCAGCAGTTTAAGTTTGATTGATGATGAACTGCTTATTCAGAAATGAGCAGACTCCAGATGTGTTTTACTGAGGAGAGGCTTCTGTCTGGCCACTCTGCCATAAAGCCCAGACTGGTGGAGCGCTGCAGTGATAGATGACTTTCTGGAAGTTTCTATCATCTGCAAACAGGATCTTTGGAACTCAGCCAGTGACCACTGGGCTCTTGGTCATCTCTCTTACCAAGACCCGCTTAGTATGGTGAAGCGGTCAGTTCTAGGAAGAGTCCTGGTTGTTCCAAACTTCTTCCATTTAAAAATTATGGAGGCCACTGTGCTCTTGGGAATTTTCAGTGCAGCAGATTTTTTGTAGCCTTCTCCAGATCTGTGCTTCCACACAATCCTGTCTCTGAGCTCTACAGGCAGTTCTTTCCTCCTTAGCTGTGAGATCTTACATAGACAGGTCTGTCTTTTCAAATCATGTCCAATCTGAATTTACCACAGATGGACTTCAAGCTGTGGAAACATGTCAAGGAGAAATGGGAAATGGCCCCAGTTGAGCTAAATGCCATAGTAAAGGGTCTGAATAGTACGTTTTTGAAATTATTTCTTTTTCTTTTTAATAAATTAGGAAAACTTTCTAAAATTCTGTTTTCACGTTCTCATTATGGGGTACTGAATGCAGAATGATGAGGAAAAACTTGACTTATGTTTTATTTTAGCACCACAACACAATGTGAAAAAAGTGAAAAAAGACTTTCCGACTACTTATTACACCACTGACAGCGACGTTAAATAAATCCAAAATAAATAAATAAATACATTTGAGAATGAAAAAAAGAGGTATTTTTCTAGCTTGTTTTTAAATCCTTTTCTAGTTGATCAAATTATTGGTTTTATTGTGCCTGGTTTACTTAGTTGGCGTTTTAAATGATCTTCAAAGAACTGCATGGAGATTTTGTAGGATTTATGATTCTCAAATCCTGAACAAATAATGTAAAAATAAAAGGCTGAAGGGAAATAATCACTTTTTACAGAAAGTATCTCGGTAAGTTCCTATCTACAATGTGCAAAAATAAGATTCCTCTGGATTTGGATCATGAGCTGCTCATCAAATACATTCAACCACAAAAAAAAAATAAAAAAAATAAAAACAAATCGAATTTCTTATCATACAGTCGTATGAAAAAGTTTGGGCACCCCTGATAATTTTCATGATTTTTCTTTATAAATCATTGGTTGTCCAGCTCAGCAACTTCAGGTAAATATATCATATAGCAGATGAACACCGTGATATTTGAGAAGTGAAATGAAGTTTATAGGTTTTACAGAAAGTGTGCAGTAATTATTCACACAAAATTAGGCAGGTGCATAAATTTGGGCACCCTTGTCATTTGAGGCAATGGAAGACCACAGGCACAGTTCTAGTTAAGGAACTCCCGAAGTGGCAGACCAAGAAAAATCTCAGATAGGCAGAGGCGAAGGATGGTGAGAACAGTCATAGTCAAGCCACAGACCACCTCCAAAGACCTACAACCTCATCTTGCTGCAGATGGTGTCACTGTTCATCGTTCAACTATACA